>JAMXBD010000297.1:422500-1022500 GCA_024138025.1 Combretum micranthum
GGATTTACTAACTGAATGAACTTTTGACAACTTCAAACAATCCCAACATGGATTAGTAACGGAAAATTTGAGGCTACTTCTATGGATGATGGTAATAATAATGAAGAAATGTCAGAAAACGAAGTGCAGTTGTCTAAATGGAAGCAAAAGAGGCAATGCGTCCAAAATGCTAGAAGGGTCTTTGAGAGAGCTGTGAGTTACTTCAGGGATTCAGCTCCGGAATTGAGAGAAGAAAGGGCCATGCTATTGGACGAATGGTTGAATATGGACAGTAGCTTCGGCGAGCTTGGTGATGTTAGCTTAGTCCAGCCTAACCTGCCAAAGAAACTCACAAAGAGGAGACACATTGTATGTGAGGACGGTCTATCTGGGTATGAGGAATACATAGACTATTTGTTCCCTGAAGAGACTGAGGCATCACATTTCAAAATCTTGGAAGCTGCTTCCAAATGGAAGAAACAAAAGATTGCTATTGATGCACAAACTTCTGTTTTTGCTGCTTTCTCCATTAAATGATAGTTTAAAAAGTATTAACATTAGTAAACAAAGCAAGAATAGGAGTGTTTTTGACAAATACAGCTACATACACACCCCTTTTCGTTTTAAATACAGCTATATGATTGTGTTTCTTCTTTAAATTCTGTAAATTAACACTAGGCTGCGTTATTTTTTCATAGTTCATGTATATCATAATTTGTCTTCGTTTTGGTAAAGCAACATAAAAAGAGCATGATTCTTCCATAGTTCATAGTTTCATTTTATGTTCGTTAATTTACTCTACATATCTGTAGAACCTTTCAAAAGCTGTTAATCCTCGACTATGCATGCTGTCATTAAGAAAATAAAAGCTTGCAGGCATAACGAATACAACTACTGAGCACAAAAGCGCATGCATGTTACTTTCATACGAACGATGCAAAGTTTAATATCCAAAAAGCTTTGTAATATCATTTCATTTTTACATATGATGTGGCACAGGTTCACATGACTGCTGCATCAATTGCAATTATTGACAGAATTGGAACATGACAGTGACGTATGAAGCCACCATAGTTGCATTCAATTCCAGAGGGCAAAGGATAACAGTACAGCAAGGAAGATGAGAAGCAATCCTGCAACATATGCGGCCACCACAGCTGTACTTGATCTCTGACAGAAGTCACTGTATTGTTGGCACATTGGTGACCATAACATGCTAACACTGCCATTATGAGTAAGGTCGACGATTGCTGTAGCCGCTGAGGCAGCAGAGGCTATAAAGGCCACCATTGCCTGTTGAAGCAAATCAAATATATTTCAGGAATGCATCTACACATAGGAAGGATATGGGAGACTGCATAATATAGCAAAGAACTTACTATGTCAAAGATGAGTAGAAGGATCCTTGGTCGGACAACATGAGGCCTGACAATGCAGACTATTGAAATGGGCAAAGATAAGACAAGGTAGGCAGTCGCACCTGCATTTGTAGCTACAAAATATCTGAAAGGAAGGAGATGGTCAGGATCGAATAGAATCAAATAATTTTGCACTAATGAGGTTCATGCAGTAGGAAGGTTGTTTATGGTGAATAAACCTCAAAAACTAATTAAAAAAATTAAATATTAACTGAGAATACTAATTTAACACTGTACTAGAGTAGTAATTTTTCAAACATCTTTCAAGGGTTGTAATACTAGGGGTGCAAATAAATCAAACCGGATCATAAACTACTCGAGCCCGGCTCGATATTTATTCGAGTTTGATTCGAAAATAGTCAAATCGAACTATTCGAATAGTTTATCACACCGAACTCAAACTTTATATATTTGATTCAATTAGTTCGTGAGCTTACTCGAGCTTTATCGAGCATAAATATTGATCAAATTCGAATCGAGTTCAAATATTAATATTATTTTAATTAAAGTTTTAAAAATATTTTTATAATAAATTGAGCCTAAACGATTTTAATTGAGTCAAACTTGAGATTATAAAATTTTATTTCAAGCCGAACTCCAGCTTAAAATATTAAGAGTGATCGAATTCAAATTGGACTCAAATTTTGAAATTTTGAATCGAACTTGAATTTGAACTCAGTATTGTATCACCTTGATTCAATTTGATTGTAGCCCTAGTGTAAACGATAGTTGTTAAATACTAAAACAACACTGTTCTAGAGGAGTAGTTTTTCAAACATCTTTCAAGGGGTGTAAACGATAGTTGTTTTCTTAGGATGTTTTATAATTTAACATATAAAAGGGGTACTATAATTGAATTTTAGATTATCAATTTTTATACTAAAGTAGGTAATTAATGAAAGAAAGCACTTATAGACAAGACAAAAATTATTGGCATGATTAACATACGTGAAGGTTGGAAGACCATTGTACCGAACATGGAACTGTAAGAACTGTGTGAAGAAGGGCAGCCTTTCCTCAGATGTGGCCATTGTAACCGCGGCAGCAGCTGCAGTGTTGAGATGAAAATTACTTTTAATTCTTGGGAATAAATTAGATTAATTTGTTATCAATTTTATAGAAATTATTTGGAATTGGTACTTATTTGTGTTTTATATGATTTTTAGGAATTTGAAGTCAATAGAAGCGAAAAATACAAGATTGGAGCAAAATTTAATCAAAGGAGAAAAATTACATTGAAGGCCGGCCAAACAAGAATCAAAGCCGCCGGCTTAGAACTGGACTTCACCAGCGAACAAGCAAGGAAAAGAAGGAACGCCGGCAGCATATATATTTAAGCCGCCGGCCATCTCGTTTCTGGATGCTGAACACTATATGAAAGCCGCCAGCTTATCTATCAACGCCGCCGGCCATTACTACATTGGATGCATGAATGAAAACATACGCCGGCTGAGATAATAGTAACGCCACCGGCCATCATGGGAAAAGTGTCGGCCTATCATGAAACTGCAAGGGACAATGAAGAGGCAAATCAAGATAAGCCGGCCAATATGAATTTAAGCCGCCAGCGTTTCTGTGTAACTGCCAGCCTTCTTGTAACGGCTGGGTAAATGAAAAGCCATGAAGCATTTAGGCCGGTCAATTCATGATCTAAACGGATCCAGCCTTTGTCCCTACGAATTCCATAACTTCCAAACTTGTATTTATATATTATTTAGGGTTTCTTTCAGGAGGATTATTCATTCCATATTTTAGATACAATTTAGAATTCTAAAGATCATGAGTGGCTAAATTCCAAATCTAGCCAAAGGATTGCTACATATTCAATTCAAGATGGATTGTGAGACCAAAGTAGTTTGATTTCATTGTTCTTATTCTTGAGTATTTATGTTTCATCTGAATTATTTGTTGTTGCTTGTTATTCATGTATGACTTTGGATCCGGTTATATAGATAGCAAACAATAATCAATCAATTAGGAATTCATATCCGTAATTATATGAATCTCTTAATATAAGTGATGAAACAACACGATAGTCATAAAATAGATGATTATTTGTTGTTGTTGATGAAATATAATCTATTCTAAATGATCCATGCTCTATGAGATTGTTGATTAGGGTTAGGTCTCTATAACTTCTAATGCAATTGATAGATTAAACCTTAAGAGCTTGTTTAGGACTGTCTATTCGATTAAGAATAATCAACGATCTTATCTTGGTTATTTAATACCTAAGGAGAGATTAATTTTCAGAGCTTATTGAAAATTATAACTAACCTATTCAAAATAAGAATAAAAATATTTGAGTCAATGATCAATCCCAAGAATTGAATTGTGGTAAGACTTTGGTTGGATATTTTCCTAATATAGAATTTTCGTATGTAGATATAGAATTTATTTAATTGTTTGATTTCAAAACCCCCAATTTTTCTCTTCTTAATCTCGATAGAAACTTGGGAATTTTACCAGTCCCTGTGGAGGCGATCCTGCTCACTCTATTTACAAATATTTAAAGTAGGTTGATTATAAATTATTATTTTTGTTGGATTCGACACCCACCATGCAGCCCCTGTTGCAGCAAGCCGAAGCATGAAGTCAAATATAGCAAGAACTTTCTTCCTTCCTCTTTTTGCTTTTGCAGTCCGAACTGGCTCCTCTACAGCAAAAACAACTGTTTTTCCTTTGGCTTTAGATTTTGAATCTGATTTTAACATTGCTCTTTCTTCGCTTCTCTTCGGTGACTCCATGGCAAAAATCAAGTGGTTCAACTGTACAATGATCCTACAATTATGAGATATCAACCGAGTGTGCCTGTCAACCTGATAAACAGTATTTATAGTTATAGTAGAACTTGTATTTTGTGAATGGTTTAGTTCAATTTTTGTGTTTTTACTGCGAGGAAATTGGTTATGGTGGGCTTGAGGAGTTGTTCAACTGCTTTTCCTATAGCGAGCTTTAAAATTCTAACGTTGTACAAGATTGTCAGGATCCTCTGAAGAGAACTTCAGGAATGCTTTTCAATAGAATATATACTTTGGATATACTCTTGAATTGTTTTGTAATTTGAACAATCATAGCTTCATGTTTGAAGAATTACGATGATTCAATAGGTCATGACCACTTAATTAATACAGTTCCATCTTTAACAAAGATGTTCAGTATAGTGGAGAAAGGCTTTACTGGGTAATACACGTTACGTATACATACACGTGGTATGTATTACTTATTCAATATTTTTCTGGTATAGTGACAGAACCACTTTCTAATGAAATGGTTGCAAAGTTTTGAATCTGCCTAGCATATTTGCGACAATGTTTGAGATGGATGCACTTTTTCAGTATCTCAGACCTTGTTCGATAAAACTCTATACTTCAAATCGCAAAAAGGAGAAATTGATCTGTAGGTAATTGCATATACAAAGAAAAAGATGCTGGTAATCTGTTAAGGGCAATAAAATAGGACTCTTGACTAAAACAAGGCTGAAACATTATAGTTAAAAACAGACAAACGATGTAAAACTTACAAATGTATTTTATCACACTGTTTTGAGTAACGTATGTTCTCACATGCATGTATATAAATCCACTTATTCATCCAACTCATTCCTAAAACACTTTGACAAATTTACTAAACTGAGCAGCATATTTCCACGTTTGGAATTGCTATTGTTGTAAAATGATGAATTACGATTATTTTTATTTTTTTATGAGATGAAAATAATAGTTATTTCTTTATTTTTTCCACTACAATTTTTTATCTACTCATGAGATCCCAAAGGAACTATAACAAAGAATTCAATTTTTTTCAGCCTATTCCCTGAGAATTTGAATTCTATTACTGCATTCTGCAAATTAAACATAAAGTGTTAGTTTTTCAACACCAATAAGGTGCTCTTTTGATTTCTTTTACTGAATATAGGATGTGCTTCTTCTCTTTATTTTTTCTCTTACAATCTAGCTACTCCAGTTGGCTTATCAAACACATATATATTGCGCACTACACGTATATGTTACAACATATCAATTACCAATATATTTGAGCTTCCATAAATCAAATTGCATTTTAATATACTGCATACAAACAAAATATTCTAATGGATTCCATGGATATTTTCAATCACAAAAATGGATTGATTAATTCGTTCTTATTTCCATTCAATCCATTTTAGTCCACTTTATTCTAAACCAAACTATTCTTGTAATGAAGGAAGGATCAAATACTAGGTGAGGTGCAAAGGAGAGTAAAAATGAAGCAAACTAGAGAAGGCTTAGGGAATAGAAAGCATAAAGTATTATTGGAGAATGGTCTAGTTCCCTTTTGCTAAGAACCCCAAAGAGATGAATATGGATTAATAAAAGATAAGAAGAGAGATTGACCTTATCTTTTATTTTCCTTAAGGGATGCTCACGAGAGATGTTTACAAGAGTGTGTAATCATGTATCCTCTAGAGGCTTTTTCCCCCCTCTGTTTCTCCCCTTTTAGGCTTTCTAAGGTTCTACTTCTAATGTGTGTTCTTCTACATAATTAATTAACAGTCATATCCCGACATTAGATTTTTCTACAGTAAAGAAACTTATCTTTTATAGAATGGTACAATAATTTAACGGAATCTTATCTTTTCTATAGAGTAGTACAATATACAGTATATTACAATAATTTAAAAGAATCAATATATCTGTACAAAAAGAAACCTTCTTTTTGGGAATTTCTTTGTCATAGTTTTAGAAATAATTTCTCTACTATATTCGTTCCATAATAACATCCAGTTATATTACAATCATAAAACAAAATCATTCAAAAACTTTTTTCTGTTTTTTGGTAGCATCTTTATTGACTAGATGACTAATTTGTAATTTTCTTTAAAAATCCTATTAGATAGGATATAACTACTTTTCCAACAAATCTATCTCAGTAGAGGATATGATGTCCATGGCCCGAGGTTGAGCACTCGGGAAAATCCAAAAACAGGCCTAGATCAGATGGTTACTCAGATGCAAGGAAATGAATTCGATTTTCATAATGAGTTTGTTTTGAATCATGGGGTGCAACTGATTCGTAATTATATTCAAAACTTCATATTCGTTCTTAGTTTAGTAGTTCTTTATCATGTGATTGTAATTCTTCTTTAAAGTAAACAAAAATGACACAAGGCTTCATAAATTTTCCACAATCCATATATCATAATTTGCTTTCGATATTGTGAAACAGCATTGAAGTACATCATTCTTCTATAATTCAAAACAAATGTACATGTTTCTTTCACATTTACAAACTCCTAAATAAACATATAAATTTCATTTCATTTTCTCACATGATTAGGGACAAGTGCACATAACTGCAGCATCAATCAATTTGGATGGCAAGTTTTTTGGAGAGTTTAAATCTTGACAGCAACATATGAAAGTCACCACTGTTGCACTTAATTCCGAAGAGCAAAGGATAACAACACAACAAGGAATATGAAAAGCAATCCTGCAACATATGCAAGCACCACTGCTGTACTTGTTTGTGCACAGAAGTCACTGTACTGTTGGCACATTGATGCCCACCTCGCGTCATCATTGCCATTGTGAGCAAGGTTGACAATCGATGTAGCTGCAGCAGCAGCAGAGACTACAAAGGCCACCATTGCCTGTTGAAGAAAATAAAAACATGACTACAGGAATGCATTTAATAGATAGATATAAAGGATAAGGAAGATTGAGTGGAGATGAGAATCGGGTAAGTGCAACAAACAACTTACTATGTCAAAGATGAGTAGAAGAATCCTTGGTCGGACCACATGAGACCTGACAATGCAGACTATTGAAATGGGCAAAGATAAGACAAGGTAGGCGGTCGCACCTGCATTTGTAGCTACAAAATATCTGCAAGGAAGGAGATAGTCAGGATCAAATTGAATCGGGTAATATTGCACTAAAGTAGGCAATTAATGGCTGAAAGTATTTACAGACATGATCCACATACGTGAAAGTTGGAAGATCGGTGTACTTGACACGGAACTGTAAGAATTGTGTGAAGAAGGGAAGCCTTTCATAGGTGGTTGCCATTGTAACAGCGGCAGCAAAAGCAGTCGCTATTGCAGCAAGCCTTAAAATGAAGTCAAATATTGCAAGAGCTCTCTTCCCTCCTGCTTTTGCATTTGTGGTCACAACTGGCTTTTCTGCAGTATAAACAATTGCTTTTCCTTTGGCTTTAGATTGCGAATCTGATTTTAGCATTGCTCTCTCTTCGCTTCTCTTTGGTGACTCCATGGCACAAATCAAGTACTTCTAATTGTACAATGATCCTACTTTTCAGAGATATCAACTGAATATGCCTTGCCAATGTGACCAACAACATGTATATTTATAGTAGAGCTTACAACTTGTGAATGGTTTAGTTCCATTTTTGTGTTTTTGCTACAAGGAAGTTGGTTATGGTGTGATTGAGGAGAAGTTCAACTGCTCTTCCTATAGTGAACCATCTGATTTCTGACGTTGTACAAAATTGTCAGTATCCTAGAGACCTCCAGGCGTGATTTTTCCAATAGAATATATATTGTGCATATACCCTGAATTGCTTTCTAGTGAGAATATTCGTAGTTTAATGTTAGTAGAGGTATAACGATTCAATAGGTCTAGGACACTATGAATATAATTTCCTTCTTTGACATAATGTCTGATATAATGAAAGAACCTCTTTCTAATCATATTAAATCGCAAACTTTTGAATCTGCCATCATGGAGTAGCAATTGTGTTCGATTTTAGAAATGGATGCATCTCTGAAAATCTCGGAAACTGATAGCTAATCCCAGGAAACCCAAACAACTTAAAATGATAAAGCGGTGAAAACAGAAATTAATTTGTAAAATGACCTTGTATATAAATAAATCAGTAATGCTATTAATCTGTTAAATGGGCACACAGAGAAGACCTGTTGCCAGATACCAGCTCACTATAGGGATCATGTTCTTGCAGTCTAAGGAAAGTCATACAAGGTTCTATATCCAACCAAGAAAGTAAATAGAGCAGGACCTCAAGCAGGAAAAAATATGTACTCCTAGCCACAAACGGAATGCAGAAATCTATTGTGGTGTGTGAATATTTCCTGTTTCCTGTTAGCGAGTTAATAGTATGCCGAAAGTTGAATAATTAAATCTGTCAAATTTGACACTGCTCCAATTACAACTGAATGCATGATAAGGAAACATAATTGGCGCAGTTTCATAGTGCCGAATCATCAAGGGAAAAACACCAAAATCTAAATCAACTCTTCGTAAGGCATCAGATTGTCAAAAAATAGCTAACCAGCAACCAATATCTTGATATAGTAGTTCATCACGGCTCTATCGTATGAAAAACATACTTTTCCCTCTTGTATTTGATTGAAGAAAAAATTACATCCGCTGTATACTTAGTCGAGAATGAATACAAAATTAACCGCATCTTATAACGCGCGCTAAACGAAAAAAAAAAAAAAGCAAACTGCTCTTCCAATACAACCGCTACAGCACCAAAGAATATTCTTCTTATTTTATACATGTGAAAACCGTACAAGAAAAGAATATATATATCGAAAAAGGTGTCCACCAATTGCATTTAGCTTTCCTGTGTTATACAAATCTGTACTTCTCTGTTGGGGAATTTCCCCCTCTCAAATTGACCACAAACCAAAATTGTGTTTACAAAACCAGTTATCAACGGACGGTCATGGCCGAAGTCTCCATCCTCGCTCAGCAAGGGCTTCACGCACCCGACTAGCTGCTTCAGCCGTGTCGTTGAGTGGAGGATAACTCCAACTTTCTGACACCTAACATTACCAACAAGCAAATTACATGGTTAGCAGTTAATAACGAAAATCCTTTACGTTTACTGAAATATGATTTATATTTACTTCTAACAAACATCAAAGTCAATCTCAGTTGCACCTTATCCATAGCAATATATCTACCCTAAAACTGAGATTTGAAGCACCTAGCTTCTCTATTGAATTACTACAAGCCAAAAAAGAAAATTTCAACTCTGCCTAGGCCACTAACCATTATGTATGAGTGGGGATTGTCATCGCAAGAGGCAGAATGAGGAGGATGTTAATGTTATACTGAGATAGGAGGCGAGCATAAAATAATTATAACAACTGCATCTAAACAATTTTTCAACTTTGCCCACAGGTAATGGGGGGTGAATGTGTTAGGCTGACAGTAAGCATAAATCATGTTAACCATCATGAATTTGAATTCAATGAGATATTTACATTAAAACAATTTTTCCATCATGTTCACCATTACAATGAATCCACTATTAGCATTACAAAAGTATTTACTTACATCCTCTGAACCCGTGAATGGTCGAACAACTCCTCGTTCTCTGAGAGATTTATGAAACTCAGCAATCTTCCAAGTACAGCGCTCAACTCCCATGACATAGACAGGTTTCCTGCATGAGGTAAGTGAAATTATTGAAGACTAGCCACCAAATACCTAATAACCCAATGAAGTTATAGATGGAAAATGGGAAAACTCAAACCCCCAAAAGATAACTTGTAGGATTCAGACAGAAGACACAGGAAGCATTACCCTGTGCTGCAGGCTTCACTAATCATACTGACTGAATCTGCTGTCACAATAAAAGCATCAGCCCATGCCAAATGCCCCATGTGTGGATTTGGTTCTGAAAAAACACCAAAAATTTATTAGTAAGAATAGCATTCTCTATTTTGTATAACAAACTCCTATAGAACCAAGCCCTCACCTTGACTATCCCAGATGTAAATTTTTGGATCATTCCCCAGCCGCTTTACTATAAAAGCGGATAACTGGTCAAAGCACAAGGAACTCTCTTTAGTTGAAACCCCACTGGAAGCATCACACAGAAACACTAAATCAAGTATACCTTCTGAGGAGTTCTGTTCGAAAAAGAGATTCTAACACTCCCACAGCTCGCAAGAACACTAAGCAAATTGGCTGTCAGCTGCTTTGCAAGATCCACCCCATATCGACAATGACCTGTATTCAGCAGCTAAATGATTAACGCAAGGCTGAAACATCATATACAGAAAGAGGCAAGCCATGTAAAACTTAAAAATGTATCTTATCAAACTGATTCAATTACTTTATGTTCTCCATGCAAAATATAAGACCACTAATCAAACAATGGCCAACTCAAAAAGTGCTGTTCTTTTTTCCTTTTGTGCACATGCGCACATGTGTGCAGCTCTATGCAGGCCAAGCAAAATGAGAGGATCAGTCATAAACCCTACTTATCATAGACATACACTTTTAAGCACATTAAATATGGTCTCATTGACCAACAGTCTGAATATGACCAATAACCACTACAACCTCAGTGGTAAAAAACTGTGGATCGTCCAACTCACTAACAAAGCATGTGACAGCAATATACAACGTACTATAACAATGACGCACCAAACCAACAACAGGAATCTGAATTATCACATCATGAATTATTCCATTCCACTGGATCGAAGCAATTCAAGTACAAAAATTCATTTTCTCAATTATCACAAGCTCTTGCTAACCACCTAATGGATATCAAATGCACCGTCTTGTTTATTGACACATCTCTAAATTGTCTCTGAGGATTAGTAAACACATGTTCCAAGAGAAAGCATGGTGGTCATTTTCCTCCACCAACATTATACATTGACCTGAGGTCAGAACTCCTGGCAGGAGTTCTTCCTGTCATAACATAAAACATCATCGACTTCAACAGGAAGAGAACTTTCAGCCTACAGAATCAACATGAAAGTAACTGCCATTGTCCAAAATTTTAAACTTGATATAACCTTAAAAACCAACTATATTGTTTGCCTCCAACAAGACATCCAAACCATTTTTTCATAATCTTGAAAAGAACAAACTTGGGAAAAAACAATAGGGCAACTTATTTTATCATCAGCAATTGCATTCACCATAATGTTAAAGCAAAAAAAGAAACTGTGAAAGGAGCCAAGACATACTCATGCTAATCATTAAAAACTGAAAAGGAAAAATAGTATTAAGACATTATACAAGCAGGCATGAATAGGAAATCTGGATATTTTTAAAGAAAAATTACTTGTAGGTCCTCCTATATTAACCACGAGTAAGGGTTTTGGCAGTGGTGCAAACTCATCCTGCCAAGCACTGGCGGCATTCCGGAGAGCTGCAGCATCAATTTGGTGCAAAGCTCCAATTGTGAGGACCTGGATGAAAGATTCTTATCATAAATGTAACTTAATTTCAACAGTGAACATTAACAGCTATGAGACACACATACCACGTGGTCATCAGGCGGTTCTTTAGGTGTGATCCAACTACGGAACAATCGAGGAACCTGCTCCTGGGCTTGTGGAGTCAAAGCATAGAAATCATGCCTAGGTGTAATTACTAGATCAAACCTATTTAACCTCACCCTTGGATGTTGAATCTGCCAAAAAACAAGAGAACAACGAAATAAATAAGGATGTTTGAAGAAGAATTCACTTTGGGGGGGGGGGGGGAAAGGGAAGGGAAGAGGAGGGGGGGGAGGAGAAGAGAGAGAGAAAAAGTCCAATCCATTTTTCAATAGTCACACACAGGATGGATTCATCGGAGAAGGAAGGGAATATAATAGGTGGATTGAAGCCCATACACACCTGAACAACAAAAACATTTTCTGATGCCAACCGCCTAATGGAGCTTGCCACAGAAATTGTATCTCTGCCAGATGCTACAACCAATAAAGGCCCATCCCTGATAAGATAACAATAAAAATGACACAACTAATTAAAACTTTACACAGAGCAGTTTTTCTTTTTTCCTCCTCTTTTTTCTTTTTACAAATATATTATTCAGTAAATTTATTAGTAAGAACTTGTTAGGTGACATTTGATGACAGAGAAAGTTGCAGATCAACATAATTTAAAGATAAGGGCCACATGGGCATAAGGCATTATCAGAAATAGAAAAGTCAAATTCTTACACCTGGCAGAAACAGAAGATTTACAAAATATGACAAGAATACAGACTTAACTTCGAATGGAAAACTATAAGATCACCACCAAGTAAATTTGCAATATCACTTTGACTAGCAAGCTCTGTCATGTTGGTGTTCATGCACATACATAAGTACATGTACTGCAAAGTCAGATACAGTACGAAAGACTGGATCTCGCTGCCTCAAAATTTCAAAAATAAAACATTTTCAAGCACCATTATTCAAAAAAAAATTTCTAGCAGAATCGTTTGCAAGACTCAAGGAAACATCCATGTGGCTTAAATCCAATGTTAATAGGATACCAAAAATTGAAAAAAGAAAATGAAAAAGAGGCGACCAAAATGCCCTATACAAGTATACAATGCACAAGATGCAATAGGTGCAAAATGGACAGGATTTACGTCTCAGCTGAATTTCCTCTTCCATGGAAAACCATCAGCAGAACAAAAGCTGCTCTCATGATTGAAATAGGAAATACCAAAAGCCAAAGAATACAAACATCCATGACCATTTTGACCATTCTCCAACAGTCTGTGTAACTTCAACAATTTTATATCTATGAGGACCAAACAAACAATGCTGTTGCTTCCACTTTTTTTACACGATAAAAGAATACAAGACACTTACCAAAGAAAAAGAAAATACATAAACTCAATTCCTTTGTTCTCACTACATATAAGACAAGTTTTTACTCAGACCAATAAGAATCATTCAAGCATCAAATAAACCACGTAGTTAATTTGGATATTCAACTAAAAAGATTGTGCAATAATTCCACAGAAAATGAATATAACAGTAAGACTTATCTTTGACATGCATGGATAATTATAGTAATACTGCATGTACATTAGTTGAGAGCAGCTGCAGCTAAGACGGAGCATAAGCAGATGGAGTGAGCAAGGATAACATACTTCTCAAAAGTCTCACGAGCCATTGTCACAATTTGCGTCACATCAGCTTCTAGAACTGAAGCCAAGCCCACATTTGCACCATTTTCTGGATGTACAGTAAAAGGTTTCTTTCTTCTTGCTGCAACCAATAGCTGGGTGTATTTATAAATCTGCTGCAAAAGGTAATCTAGGTTTTTGTGGACAGAAACAGGAAGCCAATGCAACCACTCGTTCACACCTCCTTTAGGTCTTGTAACCCTCTGCAAATATCATCGAGACAAACATAAAGAAACATGATTTATAGAGAGAGAGATAAAATATATATATATATATAATTTTTTTTTTTTTTTGATAAATAGAGAGAAGAATATTGCAACTAAGAAAGAATAAACAAAAGCATAAGAAGTGAATTTGCACAATTAAAGACACAAAAGCAAATCCGGTCAAATGGCATAAAAAGTTAAAACAGTATTGCAACTAATGAACAAATGCCATGCTTCCAGTATTAGAATGGTGCAGCGAAAATATTCTTGAGCAATTAAGAATTATCACATTACTTTCAATGTGGTTTCTCATGTAGTATACATGCATGGACAGTCTTCTTCCAAATTTAAGATCCATAGAACACTCCAACAGATCTAGTGATGCTTTCATTGCATCTCTCCAAAAGCAACAAACTAAGTCTTCTCATTGACCCTAAAAAAACATCAATGATAAACATCAACTAAACTAACACGGTGTCCACTTCAGCCATACTAAGAAGTTCACAAAGTACACAACATAATGCCCTCTACTGATGGAATTACTTTTTGTTTCAAATATATGTGCATGGTTCCGCATTCAGTTAGTCAACCACCTACACACCTTCATCTGCTAATTCAACCCAACCATGTTATACCACAATGCTGTTTAGAAGCAAAACAAGTACAAGCACAACTAAGAGTGTGTTTGCTTTGTGAAAAAAAAAGTTTTATGAGCTTTTTTTCAAAACAATTGGCAAATATTATTTATGATGATCTCAAGAGGTTTTTAGTGGCAAGCGGAGACATAGGTATTAGCCGATAGCCATCACGGAAAATCCACCTATAAAAATTGGAAAGACCATCTTAGTTTTCCAAAAAGAGAAATAGTTATCCTCATTTTCCATGCATCTGCCGGGGCTGTCAACTACCACTACTAAAGTTAGCCGCCATCTCGCTCTCCCTCCAATATTTAAGACTAAGCCACTCATATTCAACGCCACGCGAGATCTTTGCAATAATTAATGATAATTATACAGCTTTGGTTATAACAAATGCAGAAAAAAGTCGGAGAAGTCCAATTAAAGAAACAAACAGTACCTCTCTTTCTAACTATCCCTAGCATATTCATAAACGCAAATTTCCATATTTCTCACGATAAGCGTAGGATTATTAAATCGCATTCCCTATCTCCATAACTTACGTATTTCGTGAATGAAAACACATACTGTGGCTCCAATTTCTACTTTTCGATCATGTAAGAGAGTTTTTAATGGACAGAAACACGGAGCGGACTAGGATAGATAAGCTCTATTCAAAGTTTATATACATATAGCAAAAAATTAATGATATAAAGCAAGTTGTGAACGAAATGAATACTTTAGCTGGCTGACTGAACTGAATTGAATTGAACTTACGTAGAGGACATGTTTATCGGATAATCCGAGAGCACGAACCAACCCGATGCACTGATTCTCGGAGCCGGGAGAGCCGTTTCCGATGATAACCGCACGTCGAAGGACGCTGTAAGCGCCGCCTTCAAAGATCTCCGGAACGCCTAGATTGGTTGGACTGGGCGGCTCTGGGAGCCGAATCGGCTTCATAGATTCACAGTTTCTATTCTTGTTTTTTTTTTTTTTTTTCTGTTCTTTTAATTTATACTTTTGAATCAAAACCCTAACCCTAATTGTGGAGTCTGGGAAATGGTGGGGAGTGGGAGACGGGGCGGGATGGTCGTGGGTTTGTTTGCGGGAAATAATAGTGTCTTCGACGTTTTGCTTTCTCTTACTTCTTTTATCTTATTTTAGTTTTCTTTAAAGTAGTAAGATTTTATCTGAAAATATCATGATCTTTCTTAGTACTTATATATGTTCTAGCCGACGGATCCACTTTCCACAGGTGAAAAATAATTATAAACCTAAAAATAATTAAACAATATATTATCAATAAAAGTTGTGAAAAATAAACATGCAATATACGTACCAAGAAAGTATGAAATAATTATAACATTTAACTTATCAATCTTAATCTATTTGAATTTGGAAAAAAGAAAGGGCAATCCTTATGAGAAAAAGAAAAAGGGTGATACATAAATATATAGAAAGCAATTGCTAGTTCATTTCGTTGTAATTGCAATCGTATTTCTTATGTTTAGTTATTATAGCATTTAATTGACCACAATAGTATTCCTAGAATCTCTATTATCAAAAAATACCGAATAACCATTATCTAATCAAACATATAAATGACAATTTAATATTAGAATTATCTTTTTTTTTCTTCTAAAATATCTTCATTTAAATAAAAAAAATTAACAAAGAAAAATTTTATTACAACTCTATTCCATTTATCAATGATAATAATTTTATTTTAGCCTTATTCATTTAGCTAAGAGAACGAGCCATAGAGGTGATGTCAGTGAGAGAAAATATTGGAGAAAAGGAAAGTGAGAAGTAAATAGTTTTTGGAATATCATACACGGTTATTGCAGATTTCAATATAATGAAGAAATGGTAAGTTGGAAAATTTATAATATGATACAAGTTTGTTATAAAGTCATTAATAATATAGATGTACATATATATTAAGTTAAACTTTTCATTCAGCATCATAATGCATGACTCTAAAGTTTACACTAATATATTATCTATCCATGATACTTGCGTTGAAATTAATTATATTTTATTATTAATTAAAATTTTAAAATTACAATATGATTTATACATGATATATTTTATTAAAATTAAAATACAAATATAAAATATTATCAAAACAATGTTAAACAACTATACTATTAAGACAAAAATTATTGTCCATCTTCACCTAATATACTTTAGATTAGCATAACTGCTATGCATGTGTCAAAATCAAAATATGAATATTGGGGATAAAGGCATGGTAAGTGCTTATAGTATTTAGTTTTGGCAAAAAAGTGTCTGTTATTTGAAATGGGGCATATTAGTGCATCTGATTTTAATATACAACCCTTTTAATATGTCCGTTAATGAAGGAATAAAGGGACTTTTCTTTTATGGCATTTAGTAACAATTGACCCCGCAGTTGCTTTTTGACTCAAAATGAATACACACACTGACACACATTTGCTCCTGTCAGTCACTGTTTGCTTGTGAGGCATTTAAGAAACAATTGTATTGTAGCCATCCGAAAAGAAAATACAAGCAGTGACCCAAAAGAAAATACACACTGTGAACTTCTTGATTTCTCCATCAGTCTTCCTAAAATTTCAACCCAAACTTTTGCAACGAAGGAAAACCATGGCAATTAGAATAAGTCATGGAGCACATCAACATGAGAGTCGCTCGACAGCATCGATATCCTCTGCATTAAGCAACAGTAACATTGATAGAGGAGAAAATCCATGGTGTGGCTATGGTCGAGCAACTATGCTTTTGACGTCGTGGACAAGCGATAATCCAGGAAGGCGTTTCTTTAGATGTCCATTGTATAGGGAAGGTGGGTATGGATTCTTTAAATGGCATGATCCAATTTTTCCTGATCAAGCAAAAGAGAAAATTAATGACCTCCTTGAAAGTAGGCCACCGTCAGTACGAAATTTCGAACATAGATCTAATGAAATCCTGGGTGAAGTGGGTGTTGTCGAGTTAGAAAAAATAATGTGGGTTATGTTGGTTGTTGTACTGATAGTTATAGTAATGTTTCTCTAGAAGTCCCTTTTATATTTGTGTTTTAGTTTTGGTTAGGTTTTTTTTTCATCTTTTGTGGTAGAAGAAGGGGATTTTGGATGTAGACATTGTTCAGTATTGTGATATATTAGATCAAGTGTTTTTATGTTGTTTTGTTTAGCATATAGTTTATGTAATGAATTACCTTAGTTGAATTTGGGAGCTATACATCTCTATTTTCTTAACTTTCTTTATCGTGTTATGGGTTTAATTCATTTGAAATATGTACGTGCGCGGTTCTTGATGTCGAAAATTGCATGACCAAAACTGGCTTCGTGATAAACTAAGTAGTGTAGTTATGGCTCTGTCATGCTGTAAGACAGAAGATTCATTTAGTCAATACATTCATTTTTTCTTGTTTTTTGACGAATAATATTCTTCCCAAGTTCGAAAAACGGTCACTACTATTTTCCTTTCACGTTGCATGTCCAACCACTACTGCACTGGGGTTAAAGCGAGAAAGACATCACCCTGTTAAAGAAAATTCTTCATCTAGTCATGTGACTATTTCTTATCCTTCTCAAGAACAGCCCGAAATATCAACTTATTAAGTTACTAATATCACGACCAGAGATGCGATTCTGTTAGCACACATTTAAAGAGGTTACACGAAGAAGCTTAAAAAAAACTAGCTTTAATGCAATTTGAATTAACGTTAAGCCAAACTTCTCAGCTGACAATTTGAATTAATATTCTGCTCTTACACGTGATATGAAAGCAAAAGGTAACAATTATTTGTTTTAAGAATTTAAATGCCAAAACTAAGTTTCCTACTGGGTGGACAAAGGAAACCTACATATATGAACATTCTATTATGGAAATCTTTGACAGATCGCAGTGTAGTTCATGCAATGTATTAACATTCTTACCACATGTTAAGTATGATGACAACAGTATGATAATAGCCGAAGCTCTCTTGATTGAATACCATAATGGACTTGTACTCCCGAAAAAACGAACTTACATTATTGGAATCAACGATTAAAAATACTAAAGAAAGAAAATAATCTTAGATCAACAATTAGATATTGAAAATGTGTAGAGGTAAAATAATGGGGATAGAAACATGCCACACGTATCATGAACTAAAAAAATCTTAATCCGACAAAACCTAAGGAAACAATTGACACACGACGACATGCAACAAGAAAAAACGAAATGATTTTTCAAAACCATTTTCGAATTTAAAAGATATGTAAGGCTCAAATTATCAACAACCATTATTGTATGGAAAGTCTAAATGAGGCTACACAAGAACTAAGAGAGATATAGGGACTCAAAAATAGCAGCTCCATGCTCATTGCTCACCAAGCATAGTGAGCAACTCCAGTTCACAAACAATGTCATCCATTCTACATTAGTCTCATAACACTACTTCCCAAAACATCAAATATATGGACTAACAATCTACGGGAGTCTGATAGTATTACTTCCCAAAACACAAAAATCACACATAGCATCCAAAGCACATATAGCAATGCTCTAATAGTATTACTATTCGAAACATACATAAAGCACACCTATCATCCCTTGCACAAAATGACAATTATGAACCTGTTAGTCAATAACGACAACATCTTCTGATTTCTTTCCCTGGAGGATTGACATAATTTTGGTCTTTATGGAAGCCTTCTTCAACTTGGGGGCTGCTTTGACCACATTATTCCATTTCTCAAGGCCAGTCTCCCTTTCCGCATAACCCATAGCTCTATTTTCCACTTCATGATCTCTATCTCCAGTCATTCCTTTGTGATGTGGTTGTTGTTGTGTTAATGCTGCTTCTTCTAGGATTGGGAAAGGAGTGCTCTCAAAATATGACCGAATTGTACTGTAGACATCCGAAGCTTCTTCTCTATTTAATCCATTTTCTAAAAAGTAGTATTTCTTCCCTTCCACCTTACAAGAACCACATAACAAAGAGAGGGTAAAGGGACAGTATGGAATAGTAAGTTGAGATATTGTAATAGTCTAGGTGAATACCTCTAATTGTTTTTTATGCAGACCAATCTGTTTGTATGAATCCATTGATGGCGTTGATTACTACAAGTAACATAGACACATTAACATAGTTACAAATAAAAGAATGGTAAAATCAAACAATAAAAATGTTTAATGCTCCAACCTACTCATATTGGCGTTGATTGGAAGCTTCACATAGTTGACATTTCCTATGATTATGTCCTACTTTCTTGCAAATGGTACAACTCATTAGCCTACCATTCCTGGACATTTTGTCTGAACATAATTGCTCCAGCTCTTCCTTCCTTCTATTCCGTTGAATTCTACCCCTCTTGCTTCATTTAGGAAGTGGTTGTGGCCCCTCGATATATGTTTTTGTCCAAAATTTCTCGCCTCTAATGGATGCAATTGTGTGCAAGTAGGTGCTTCTGAACATTTCCTTTGTGTAACCACCATCGACATAATTTGTAGGATCACGAGCTAAATTAACTATAACAGAAATTGCATGGCAATAAGGAATCCGAGTCAAGTCCCATTCTCTACATATACACGTTTGCTTGTCAAGGTCAACGGTGTATTGATGTCTATCGTGTTGGATCTCAAACTCAGATTCTCCCCCAAAATATATCTCACACCACCGTGATTTTTCCTTGTTCTCCTCAAGTTATTTTGCAATTCTTAGACAAAGCTTACCATTCCACTTCCTATATTACTCCCGTTGTTTGTGGATTCTTCCCTTGATATAAATGTGTATCTTATCAAGCATTGAGACAATAGATTTACATCTAGCCTCTAAGATTTTTCCATTGAAAGCCTCACACAGATTGTTATCAACTATATCACAACATACGTTTGTCCTAAAGAATGCTTTACTCCAATGCTTTGGCTTTGTCCTCATTGAATCCTTCCAAGCGTCTTTGTCTACACCAAACAAACATAGTGAAACTAACTCAAAATTTGGTACAGTGGTTGCCTTGGCCATTGACCAAAAGAGCTTCTTATAGAAAGCACAACAATGCTTCTTGCCCCAATTAGCATAAATGTGCCGAGCACACATCCTATGCTCTACGTTGGGTAATAGATCAGCAATAGCAGGTAGAAGTCCCTACAAATCACACACAATATGTAAGGTTATTGCAAAATTCAAATCAATATAGAGGACTAAAGTTTTCATACCTTTTGTTGATCTGTGATAAATGTCCACTCTCTCCCATCTTGTTCATCTATGTCAAGATCTGTGATGAGTGCCTTTAGAAACCATGTCCAAGTATCCTTACTCTCATATCTTACAACAGCCCATGCTATTGGATACATTTGATTATTAGCATCTCGACCTATAGCTGACAACAACTCCCCCTTGCACACACCTTTCAAAAAGTAACCATCCAAACCTATCACCCGCCTACACCCAGCTAGAAACCCATCTCTGTGACCCTTGAAACATATATATAAGCGGTCAAATTGAGGTTTTCCAAAGCCAGGATCCCTATGTACTTTCATTTGGATTGTCGAACCAAGATTCATATGGCGTAGTTCCTCCAAACAGTCCTAAAGCATGGCATACTCTTTTTTATATGAACCCATTAGGATGTCATGTACTTTTTCCCTTGCACAACGACATTGGTGAACACTTACGTTTACACCCATTTGTGTTCTCACCAAGTCCTTGAATTGTAGAAGCTTTATGTTCAGCAACACCCGTACAAGGGGGAAGAAAATTTTAGCTATCAAGGCACTCTTCACATGCTTATTGATGAAGGAAACGCCAAATGTGTGCTTGCTAATATATGTCTTTATTTGAAAGGAATGTGTTTGTTTGTCAAAGGATGCATACACAACCCATGGGCAACCATCCCCGACACATTTCACTCATACTTGCTGCTTAGTATTCCTAAAGTATGTAAACTCCTTTTGTTCAACGATGGTATGTCTTATAATTGCATCCTTAAACTCCCGTGAACTTTCAAACAACATATCAACAACAAAATGCACCTCTTTGGCATTTGGATCAAACACTTTGAAGTCGTTCCTCTTCCTCATATATTCACATGCATCACCATCCTCCTTATCTTAAATGAAATCGTCTTCCAATGGATCCTCCCCATAGTCTGTGTCTGAATCATCATCCAGAAGCTTAGTTGTCTCATGCTCAACCCTACTAGACAAAGTGTTGTCTTGAACCCTCTTCAACCACAGGCCCGATTTAAACTCCTTAACAATTTTCCTAGCCTCAATCAATTCGTAATCCGAAGCATCATCACTCAAACTACCTTCAATGTCAGAACTATCATACTCTTCGTCTTTATCCTTTGGTTCCCTTAAAGTAGTATTGTCAACAACTAGATCTACTTCCACCTTATAGTCAAGCATCTTTGGTAGATGACCCAATATCATCAGCATGTTGCGCATATATCTCAATGCTTATAAAGATCCTTAATAAATTCAGCATATTTGGAACACCAAACTCATTATTTATGACTCTCAGCCCATCAACAAGGCTTAGGTTTAGAGCACAAAATCTCACAACTTCAATGTTATAGCAACCAAGCTCCGTAACCAACTTTTCCATCAATAAATTAAAAAAAAAGTGGCATATATCAACCCAAATAACTTCGCGCTTCCCGCCAACATATAACACATCAAGGTTATCCTTCACAAATCTACCCTCGTGGTTAACATAAATGGTCCTCTCTGTCATCTTTAAGTGATCTACACATGCAATAAAATAATGCATTAGAGTGGGACCATATGTATATCTAAAAAACCATATAACAGAAAACGTATGTCACTATAAAAGCAAAAACTTGTCTAACATACTGTTGAAACAACTCCATCTAATAGCACCACGTGACAATACGAGCACATACAAAATAGGTAAATTTATTGATGAGTCAAAAATCATTAATAGGAAATCCACACATCTAACGGTATTTACAACATACATACATAATGAAGAATCAACTTTTACATGGAGTTGAAAGACTAAAGAAGCGACAAACACGAAAAAAATCCAACATAGCATAATATGGAATAAATTATACAACCATGCATAGATGGGACCAAACCACACGTACGTTGTAATCCACTATGAACCATATGCAAAAAAAACAAAACAGCCCTACAATTTCACATATCAAAGGAATAACTTCTTTTATAAAGATCAAAACATTGTGCATAAAAAATTAATTGGATGCTGCCCTTATCAGGATTTTCCCCATCTTTCTTGTTCAACTTGTTCCCCTTCATTTACCCAAAAAAAAAAATTTAAACCCATCGTTCTCCTTTAATCCAATCATCACTTTTTTGGGTGTGTGTTTGGAGATAAATATAGTAGCTACACGGTACATGGTAGATATACACATTGAATTGGGATCTGCAAATGAAAATGGGCTTTTTAATGCATGGGTGAAGGAGGTTACTGTATTTGGTCAAAAAGAAGAAGAAGAAGAAGGTTATTGTATTAAATGTCGTCTTTATGGAATGTAACATTGGCTTCCCCAAGAATGCAGATAAACACGTCAGGATGATAACGTACTGCATGAATGGCAAATAAATACACTGTGATGTTGACTTGTCTTTGAGAAAAAAATATTTTTAAGGCAATAGAAGAAACGTCTTTTTATTTGGTTTAACAAAGAGATTGAAAATGTTGTACTTTCAAGTCAAATACACCAATATGCCCCATTTTAAATGATAGACACTTTTTTGCCAAAATTGAATATTATAAGCACTTGTCATGCCTTTCTCCCTGAATATTGTTATGCCATACAAATTAATTGAAAAGTCAATTAAAGTCAAAACAATAGTGGAACTCCCTTCCTCTTAGGTCTGCAACGGTAAATTAGAGAATTATAACCTTAAAAATTAGGAGATTCAATCATGTTATTGTTCAACAACATTAGCATGCAACTTATGAAAATTTTAGAAAATTGGGACCGAATAAAAGAATTTTTAGACAATATGAAAAAACGTAAAATTGCAATTAAATGATCTCTAAGCCATTGTAGTGTAGGATAATTATGATGATTGAAGGATCAACAAGAATTAAAGAAAGGATTCGAAGGTTAAAATATTCGCACATGATACCTTAGGTTGATAAGTTATGAACAAAAGAGAAGTTGCTTACTCCAATAAAACAAGGCTGACAATATATTAAACTTGGTTGATTTAATTTTTAATGTGGTTAGCTTTGTTTCAACTTAATCAAGTAGACAATATTGAATTAATGAATAATGGACATAGCTCATAATATGTGAGAAAGCCCTATAAAAAGGCTTTAAGGCAAATATGGATAAAAAGAATAGAGCAAATTAAATAAAAATATAGTAATGTGCTTAATTAAAGATTGCCATTACGATGGCAAAATGATAAATCCCTAATTTACACATTTTTTGTGCATAAGTTTCGTAAAGGCAAGCAAAGATGTTTATAAATATGCTATTGTTGCATTTGGTTGCAATATATATCAGTTTGGTGTATGGTTGATGGCTATTAAGGAAATGAGAAATTTTGAATGGGGGAAAATTCTATTAATGAACCTTGTGAAAAAATATCTTATTGGATTTGATACTATATTTAACTCAAAATTGTTTATATAATTTCTTCTCATTCAAGGCTTCCCCTTTCCTTAACAAGTGGAATCAAAGTTGATGGTTTTATTAGAAACTCCCATGGTTGGTCATTCCCATGTGAAAAGAAAAGCTGTATGGTATGACTCGTATATAAAGCCCAGAATATAAGGTGAGAAGATAAGTAGTAAGTCGCTCACAAAGTAGGTTTAATGGAATCAATTTGACATGCTCTTAATTCTGTAAAGTTTCCGCTCAAGAGGGAGTGAAACCTAAAGCCCATTGTGGAGACACAAACTTGAGGGGAAGATGACTCCACTAGACCCACTCTTAATATACTAGCTTTCACACAAGGGACTACTACATAAGCTCTTTTGTTAACATAGGAGGGACTAATAATGGAGCATCTAATTCAAATCATCTACTCTAATACCACTTGTTAAGAAGAGAAGGAGCCTTTAACGAGGATACATTCTACAGATGAGTCTCGTGAAGGACTACACTAATGGGCTTTACAATAAATATAACCTATATATTGGTTAATGAGTCTTTCCTCTTATAAATCCTTCACATAATCCACATATATTTCATGTGGGACTTTTTTAAACTTACTTTTGCATCCCAACAATTTCCTCCTTAAGTAGAAGTCTCCATAGTAGGTTTTAGGTCTTATTTTCAATCGAGCAAAAATTTCACAACCTCATCTAGAGTGTTCAAATTGACTCCTAACCATGACCATTTTGTGAATGGCCTATTGTCTACCTATTCACCTTACATCATGAGTTTTACATAAGTCACCATTGCATAACTCCCTTTATTCATTAATAAGTGGTATTAAAGCTAATGGTTTGATTGAACACTCCTATGGGTGGCCCTTTCCATGTGGAAAGAAGAGTTTTATGGTGTTAACTACTCACATGTGTGAAGCCTGTAATATAAGGTAACTAGATTTGTAGCATACCACTCACAACGTAAGCTTAGTGCAATTAATTTGACAAGTTATTGATGAGATTGCAAGGTATCCACTTAAGGGGAATAAGTCATAAAGCCTATTGTGGAGGCTCACACTTGTAGGGAGATTGTTGAGGTATAGGTGTGAGATTGTAGAAGTCCCATATGAAAAAATTGTGGATTATGTGAAGAATTTATGAGAGGAAAGTCTCATTAACCTAATACTTTAAGGTTTTGAGTTATATGCGGTATTAAATCTATTAGTATATTCCTTCATAAGGCACATTTGTAGAATTTCTCCCTCTTAAAGGCTCCTCTTCTCCTTAACAATTGTTTTAGCTCTAGCTTTAGTTGTTGGCATTATTTTCAAACTTGGGTCTTAAGCTTTTAAGGTAATGGTAGTTGAAGATGTATTCGATGATAGAGAGAGTCAAGTAGGATTGGGTAGTGGATGTCAGTGATTTAGGACTAAGAATGAGGAATATCAATACAAGAGAGAGAGAGAGAGAGAGAGAGAGAGAGAGAGAGAGAGAGGAAATATTAATTATGGTTTTTAATTAGAAATTAATTAATTAATTAATTAATAAGGGCATAAGTATAGAATGTGCATGTCACCTAAATTGGCAGGTCATGTAGCATAAAATGGTTATGTATTTAGTCTCAGCAATGAGAGTCTCTAAAATAAATATTTTTTAATTTCTTAAATGTTTTTCTAGTTTATATTCCTTCCACTCCACTACCATAAAGGAGAAAAGTGGAGTAAATTGTAAAGGACCAAAGGTTCTTCAAATGTGGCAGTATGGTACTAGAGTGAACACAAATAGGCATACTTTTTGTAGCATATATAATGGTAAGGAGCTCATTTAGGTTCTTAAGTGTCATGTTAGTTTCTTAAGAATTTATCTCCTTTAATAACCTCTTTACTTGATTCAAGATCCTTCATTTTTTAAGATATTTATATGACATTTAATACATTAAATATTATCTATTCATTTTTCTATTTGTTTATCTCAACATTTGTTAAAAATTAAAAAAAAATTATATAACTTTTTTGGTATTTTATACGAACATTACTACAATGGTAAAAAACTTAAAAAAGTAGTTCTTTAGTATAGGAAATTGTATATATGATCTCTATTGTACATGCTATTAGAGATAAAAGAAATTGGTTTGAAAATCTATTTAACGTTATTGATACGAATATGATCCGTGTTAGAATTATGTAGCAAAACTATCAAGATTAATATATGTTTTTGGATTTTTGATTTATATAAAACAGGAAAGTAAAGGATATAAATGATCTATCCTTAAATGTAATGCTCCAAGAAAAGAATCGAATTAGTTGTTTTACTCAATCGATATGACATACAATTAAAAGAAACAACAAAAAATAATCTTGAAGAAAAACTATAATATATAAATAATTAATCTATAATGAAGGGTAAAGTTGTAATATGATGTTGTTTAAGAGGGTATTTTTGTCCTTAAACAGACGAATTTGGATTCGAAGAAGTTGTTCATGAAGAACAAGAAAGGGAAGACTTAGGTTAGCTATAAGTTGCCAGCTTTCACATGCAAGGCCACCAACTTTTATGGGAATACTGCCGGCTTTATGCCAGCTTTGAAGTTTTGAAAAATTTGCAAGAAAATTTCTAAAAGATGGTAGCATATGAGGAAAGTCGAAATAAGCCCTTCGGCGTATCCATCAAGGCTGCTGGCATTCACAGTGAAAGCTGTCGGCTTATGTGGTAATGTTGCTTGATTTGTGTTTAAGCCACCCCTGAGCAGCCAACTCATCCTCCACCCTATATCTGATGAAAAAACAATCTCCTTTCTTTTGTGTTGGGGTTTCTCAATCTCTATGTATATCCCCTAGGTCTTTTGTTTCTTCCCCACATCTCTTCCTAACCATAAACCTAGGTAAGTGAGTTCTTTCCTTGTCCTTTCAATTAATCTTTTAGTGTGATCCTTCTCATAAAGGTTGTTTCTTTGGTTTTAAGGAATCAAGTTTGTGGAGATAATTTCATTAGAGAAAAGAACCATAAGTTATATCGGTGATTTAATTCTACAATCAAGGAGTCGTGAGATCTAAAAGTTTTAGGTAAGTATGAATCCATTCAAGCTTTGCAATTCTAAAGAAGTAATCTTTTCTTATAGTTTGATTTATTGATTTAGAATTTTAAGAATTGAAGGAATTGTAGAGAAAATTTGTGTTTTGGAAGATTCCGTTATCTTGTGAATAAAAGGAAACAGGTGTTTGAATCTTTTATTGTAGATTTTATGATTTGGATTGTGGATTTTAGGATTTATGGTTTAATTATGTGTTGAAAAACAGATTCTGATTTGAGATGTGTTGATGATCAGGGATTCTAGTGAAATTAGGGTTTCTAATCCTTTTAAAAGGTTTTGTTGACGAAATTGAAGTTTTGAAAGCGAACCAGGTACGACCATACCATGTTTCTTAATTTTGCTTATAGGATTATATTTGTAAAACTTGACCTAATTCTATTAGACTTTAATTGAATTGAGTATTGCTTGTGATTGGCTACGGTTAGTAAAGACCATGCAGAGTGTGATACTAACGTTGGCAACCTGATGATCCTTGTGTGGCATTATCCCAACTGGAGTTGCACCTAGAGATGATTTTGGTAGTTTAGGAATAGTTTGAGTATGTCAACCTGGGTGTGTGAGAGATTCTCAACACCATATATGTATGTAATTACCTATTTTTTATATTGGAGGGAGTCATGAGATACTCTGGGTTTGGGACTCATGTACAATAGTTCTGGACTGTGTTGATTGAAGGCTAATTAAAGATGACATATTTATGATTGTTGCATTAGTTATTAAATTATATGTGATATTGTTTGTTGCTTGTTCATATGCATGTGGTTTCGGCTTGGTGTATTAGGCATTTTTTCGCTCAATCCTTATTCTTTTTCCGATACAGGTGAAGATCCAATTGTGTATGATTTGACGTGTTATGATGTATTCGTGGACTACAGGGAGAGCGATAGTGGATTTGACTATCCTACTGATAATTAAATTGGTTGGATTATATATAGTGATTTTAGACAAAAATACTATATTTTGATTAGCTTTCTTTAGGACTTTTAATATTTTAAAGATTTTCTTATTATGTTAAAGTTAGAATTTTTTTTAGTTCATGATGTAGGTGAATTGAGGAAGTTCTATTTCTTTATAGTATTAAAGTTTTTAGAGTAACGTTATTGTGAGCAACAGGTGATACATGGTATATATATTTATGGATTATAATGACTTATAGCCTTAGCGTGTCTATCTTTGGTAAGGATACGTAGCGAGCTAATAACTCCTTTAAGTTAGGGCATTACAACTTAAGTGGTATCAGAGCAATACGTTTTGATCTCATTGGATTTAGGTTATAAACTCCTTAAGACAATGAGTGTTGATGAGAGGGGTAGAAAATAGTTGGGAATGTTTATATAGTAAGTTGTGTTTTCATCCTATAGTTTTCTTTACTGTTATGATCTTTTAGTGTTTTTATGTAATCTCATAGATGTTATGTTATTCTTATTAGTATGCTTCCACGAAGAAGAGCCCCTGATGTTGGCTCCTCCGGGACTGTTGAGGAGAAACAATACCTTTGAATTAGCCACCTTTGAATAAGGTGCATAAGGATTTATCCCCACCACCGCCACAACCAGCCCCACTTGCAAGACAACAAGTACCTATAGATACTACTCAATTGATGTAGGCTGTGAATACTCTCCTGGGAGTAGTTACTCAATAGCACAGAACATGGGGAATGATATGCAAGTGGTTCAAGCTAATGTTGAAGCTTGGAGACAGGAGACCTAGAGGTTGAATGGTAATGGAGGCAATGAAGCTAGGTACGCTGATGTATTGAGTCTGAACAAATTTGTGGACTTAATGTACAAGTTTGAGCCGACACCTGAAAGACCCTTAGATGCACAATTGTGGATGGAAGAGGTAGAGAAAACTTTTGTTGCCTTGGATATTCCAAAACATAAGAAGGTTGAGTATGCCTCCTACTTGCTAATTAGGAGGGCAAACAACTAGTGGTTGAGCACCAAAAGGCATATGCCTGAAGTGATCATGAAGAGAAGTTTGTTTCGGCTTATGAATTGCATGTTGATCGTGATTATATCGAATGTAATGTATTGATATTGAATGAAGTACAAGAAGTAGAAAATGCTAAAAACATATTCACGTTTTAGATCCACCTTGTTGAATAGAGGAGATCGCAGATTTACCCATACTAGCGACCACGATCACGTCTACAACGCAACATTTAACTCAGTTGAGACTACTACTTTACCCATATCTACAATTGATGAGGTGCCTAGATTGATGTCATGTACTTCTAAATTAATCTATTTTGAGTTTTTTTAAAAAATCATCATGTACTTCTAATATGGGTAGTTACCCCTATTTAGAAGTAGCGTCTATTTATAGCTTGCCCCTCTAGAAACCCTAATACACTAGATGTCATGATCTTTGCTCTATTATGCAATTAAGCACAGAAAATATAGAGACTAGCTTTGATATCAAATAAAAACGTGAAAAAGCACTATAAAATACTCAAAGGAGGGGGAAAGGGGGGTGAATTGAGTATTTCTCCTAAAAATTCAAACAATTAATTTTAATGTAGCAGATCAAAATTAACTTTAAAAGCAGCGCATAATACACAACAAATTATAATATGAAAAATGAAAGAGATAGGGATAGAAAATTTGAGTCCAAATTTAATGTGGAGTTCGATCTACTTCCTACACTTCATGATCCATGAATGCCTCCAATCGAGGACTTCACCACACTTTATTAATCACCAAATAATCACGCTCAAGATGAGCAAGACACCGCTTTTACAACACACTTAGGAAATAAAATGTTTCATTTCTCTCTCTAAATACTCCTGTATAGTTTACAAGTATAAGAGTAGAGCACTAGACTGAATTTCTCTCTCTTGCAGCATTTTCAAAATAAAGAACAAGAGAACAAGAAAATTAAGGATTTGTTCTTTCACAAATAAATGTTCTTTTTCACTTTTTGCACACTTTGTTGTTTTATCTCTTGAATCTCCCAAGGACATAATATTTATAGCCTTAAAAATTCAAATATTCGTTACAGACAATGTCTTTAAGTTGTCAATCATTAAATACGCCTCAACGGCTTTTTTTTGCCACATCGGCTCATTTATTTAAACTGTTGCACTCTCATGCTTGTCATACCTCAAAGTGTCATGCCTTCATTTTATCTCTCAACTAAGTATTTGCTTAGGTGGACTCCATGGAGTCTCCCTTGAACTTAATCCTCGATTAAAGTTGTGCTTCTTTGATCATGTCGAGTCTTAGATTTTGAACTCGTTGTGCTCTGAACAATGGACTTGCTAATGCCTTGATAAACCCTACGACCAAGGCTATGTATTTTTTGAACTTGTTGAGCTTGGTCTTAAGTTTGTTGCGCCTTGGTGAATATAGCAGTCAAGCTCTCAACTTGACCCTCAATTAGCGTTGTTCATCACTTATTTGTTCCTACTAAAAACCTGCAGAAATTCCATAGAAACACATAACATGCACATATATATTCTTGCACATTATCCGTCATATGTTTGACTAATTAAGTGTAACTTTCCATAATTGAATAGTTAATTATGTATCATATTATCTCATCAAAATCCACATTGAACATATAAGATATATGTTGAATGTATGGAAAAAATACTAAGCATGAATATTGGCATATGTATTACGTATCAGGCAATTTATGGAACATGATTCTATGCCACTTTAAAGTCAAAACTAATTACATAGATATTGAAACCATCATAAGGGGGGTTTAATCTGATTTCAAGAGTCTTTATTATTCAGACCTAATAAACATCAATTATATAGTTAACAACCCAGGGTACTTTATAACATAATGATAATTAACTTAATATAGTCATACAATCGTAACCATTACATTACCGATATTATGATACTACAGAATGAATATAAATGATACGCAATATAATAACATATTAATTTAATTGTATAATGTCATAATGGTTGTTCGATGTTCTCATAATCTCTAAGAGATGGTAATCAATTGGACTAAGTTTAAAAAATTTATAGATATATGAAAATAATTCTCTTTACAGTCAACACGATAAGGCAAGTATACTTATCAGGTATAGAATTAAAATTTAGATGTTGTTTTACCCTAGAGAACTTAGCAACTACTTTTACTCACCACTTTCTTACCATTTAACCTAATAAAATAACAAGATTCAATTAACTAATCTATTAAAACTACAACTAAACTAAAAATGATCCAAAACACGGTTCACAAAATGGAGGTTAATCCAAACCACAAAACACTTAGATATTGTTTCACCATTTGGTCTTATCGTGTAACTCAATAAAATCTCAATAATTTTGCATCGATTTCTTGAACTGCGAATTCTCAAAGATATTGCTATGTCTTTCTCAAGATCATCAACTTTTAATCCTACGTTTGTCAATTAAAATCTAATCCTAATCAATAACAGCTTAAAATTGCATTAAAAACTAAAATTCTCTAGATTTAATTAATTAATTGCAAGAGGGGATATTACTATTCTACTCTAAAGTTATGATCAATCCTCATCAATAGCCTAGGTTTTTCTATTAAAATGATTTCTCAATTAATTTTAATGAAATTAGACATGAATCCATATCATGCACTATGCAAATTCAATATCCAATAAGCTCAAGCTATTGAATTAAGAAATCAATACTTATTCAATTAAATCACAACAAAGTTACATGATTTCAACTTAAGGATCCACAAGATCTAAGCTAAAACAATTACTCCTCCATAAATCTAACAAGATAATTCAACAATTCAAAGAATCAAATGAAGATCTTGATAAGAAAAATGTATGTTAAACCAAGATCCTCTGCGATTTGGAATCAATGAAATCCAATGAACAATCTTCTTGAATTTCCTCTTTAAAACTGTTGGAGATCAGCTATGAATTCAAGAATAAATGAAAAAATTCACAAAAAATCTAATACTCTATATTTCTGACTCAAATGTACTCTTTATGTGCCTAAGGTTTCATGAAAAGACAATACCTATAGTACAAAAGATGTTGACGTGGCAAAAATAATGGAATCCACATCAGATGAGTGACATACCCGACCACGCGGCTAACTCTCCTAAACTGAACTAGAGCTCATTCTTCATGCGATTGTGCATTAGAACATGTTCAAAACTGTAAATGAACTTCAGACTACGTGCGCCTGTGTCTTCAACAGCATGATCAACTATGAAATTTTCTCCAATTGTGATGTCGATGCTCGCACGACCATGTGAAGGATAGTGTGTCACATCTTGGAACGAATTATTTTAACTTGAGACATACCCCTTCGCATGGCTGCTAAGGCCACGTCATCCTTTGTATCTTTATCTTCCTTAGATGGGCTTGCAATTTGGACCATGTAACTAGCTATGAACAAAAATCTCCTTCACCTATCCTTAAGCACGACTGCGTTTTGCTTCCTCTCCTTATGTTGACAAATTTTGTTAATCCTTTAACATGTAACACTATTAAGTAAGAAATTTTTAGGATTATTGATAAAATAAATGCAAATAGAGATATCATAATCCTTCAATGAATAGAGTAATATAATCCTATGATATAATAACCGTAACATTGTAATTATAAATTGCATACAATGGCAGTATAAGGGACTACTTGCGTCAAGTTGCAACCTTCCACTTTATTACTAACCTATCAAAACCTACCACTTTAACACCAGCCTACCACTTTATGCGTAAGATCCAACGATAGATCTTGAGACTTTCCGATAGTTATCAGCACATGACTTACCCCAATTATTTATCGGGATTATAGTATCTTTTAAGCCATTCAACCCTCACTCTTTGATCTTTATAATTATCCAGCTAAGAAATAAACATAATAACAATTCTACACTTCTCTAGCATGAACTAAATAAAGAAATAAATTTTCATGTTTTATTATAACTTTATTCTATTGTTCTATAATAACCATTTGGCTTGATCTCATAAACACTACCTAAACTTTACTTAAATGTTGAATTAACTATCTAAACTTTAATTTAGTAAATTTACTACCCGAATTACTTCTCATGTCTAAAACATTAGCTCCATTAACTCCATCCACACAGCTGGCATTAACAACCTATCATACCTTAACACATGTCCGTGGCCCACTTGAACTATATGCTACATAGATTATTCATTTGTAAATATATAAAAAAAAAAAAAATTCCGTCTCATTAAAGAGAAACAAAGTCATCTTCTTCCCTTCTCATTCCTTCTCTCTCTAAACTCCCCCTTCCATTCAAGTTTACTCAACGGCATCTCAGTCTTGTTTTTTTTTTTTTTTTATAGAAATTGCATATATTTGATAAATATACTGATAAAACTAAGAAATAAATGAAAGATTTGCGCCAAAACTAGAGAGATAAGAAAGTCAAATATTGAGTAAATTTTTAGGATTTGTTGAATAGAAAGATTGAAGCTCAATTTTGAAAAGAAGAGAGATTTTTGTGCATGATTCTCGAATAAAGGAAGATACATGCAATTTTTGGAAGGAATTGGAGGAGGACAAAACGCATCAATGCATCCTTACCCTTCTCACTAAAACACTCCATGAGTGCATGCTAACTTCTCTTTAAAAAATATTTCTTTTACAATGAATTTTGAAACGTAAAATTGGTTTTGGTGGATTTTTGGAAGCTTCTACTTTCATAAAAACTAAAACATTTATCTAGAATGTCCACCAAATCATCAGATCGAAAAAAAAATCCAATTTGTCCTCTTCGCAAACCACCAACCTCCACGACATCTACCATCTCATACCAAACCACCACCACCACTACATCATTCTATACCAACAGAAAGTTAGGGCTGATGCTTTGGATTTGACAATATTTAAATTACAAACCCCATCATGCATTCTTGCATTTTAGCATTACCAATGAAGCTTTTCTTATCAGGGAAAGGGAGAGAAGTTCTTTTTTTTTTTTTTTCCTTCTTTTACCTTTAGAAATGAATAATCTATGTGGCATATAAGTCAGCAAGGCCACGAGCACCTATCAAGGTGTGATAGGTTGTTAATGTCAGTTGTGCTAATGGAGTTAGAAGGAGTTAATGGAGATAGTGTTTTGGATATGAAAAGAACATTTACGTAGTAAATTGATTAAATTAAAGTTTAGGTAATTAATTAAATATTTAAGTAAATTCATATAGTGTTTGTGACATTAGCCCTAACAATTTTATTACATTATGAGAATGATGTCATACTTTCAAAAAATTCTATGGTTCCGCTATTAATTTTGATAGAACCAATCTCCTACTATCCAATAGTTCACATCATAATTAACCATGATCAAATCACTAAAATAATTTACTACATTTATTTTAATGATTAGATTAATAGTGAGACGGTCCCGTCTACGTGACCGCTCATATCGATTCAACCCCTATTAATCATATAATCATCTTGCTAACCGAACAAAAGTTCTAACATTCCATTCAATAAACCGAATGCATTATTACAATTCTATCCAATTCCTTATAATAGTTATTCTAATACATTTTTTTTTTACATTTAGTTTCATAAAGCATCAAGTGCTAGATTCCCCACCATTTTTGCCAACGGAACCGGGCACTTGGTTATGATATCGATCCTAGAGGAGTTTGAGGCGCGCGCAAACAGAGATAGACTGAACATAGCAAGCTCCCCTAAAGACAATCTCGACGACAAGAATCCATGCCAGTAATAAGGATTCAAATCAAAGAATGCATCAAAGAACATCCTAGTCCCATTCAAGTCAAGTTTCAACAATGTCTCCATTCCAAATGTATAGAACTCCCTAACACTCCTCCTCTCAAGAGGCCACAACGCATTCCAAACCTTATAATGAAGCGGCCTACCTCGAATCATCCTAGATGATCCAAGGCATTCCACTATAGCATTGGCTAATACCGGCGCCGAGTCTAGTGTTCGAGCAACCATGTACCCTGTTGATGGATGGACGATCCCCGCGGTTCCGCCAATTCCCATCACGCTTTGAGGAATGGTTGGAAGAGGACCTCCCATAGGGATCAAGCACTTCTCATCCTCCAACACACGTTTCACTCTAATCCCCAAATGCCTCAGCCTTGCAACCATTCTCTTCTTAATCTCGGCGTAAGGGAGCACCGGCCTGCTAACTAGAGAGGTTTCCTCCAAGAAAATCAAGCTTGGACTGAATGGCATCACGTACAAAAAGGTCGGAAACCTCGAATTGTTGGCCCGAAGATAGGGCTCGTTCCCGAGATGTGAATCCCTCCAATCCATCAAAACCATTTTATCCAAATCAAAAGGGTGTTCCTCAACTTCAGCTAAAATCCCGTGAGCAATCTGGTAACCAGGATTCCTAAACTTATCATACTCAACAAAAGAGCTTCCAAATCCACTTGCATCCACAATCAAACTAGCCCTGAATTCGCTCCCATCATCACACGTTACGCTTGACTCAAACTCCTGATGATCAATCTTCAACACCTTAGCCTTATGAAACTTAACTCCACCCGAAACACACGATTCAATCAATGCAGTTTTCAGCTTCTTCCTACAAACACGACCATAAGGACGGTCTAGGTACTTGGTTTTGTCATCATCAATAAACACAGATGCCATAGGCCATGTTTTGTCAAAACAATCCGCAAGTCCTAAGGACTCAAACTCATCAACCCAGACTCCATAATTATTCGGCCACATAGAAAGTGGAGATGGATCTATGCAAATCGCTCTTATACCATGCTTAGACACTTGCTCTGCTAACCTTAAGCCAGCAGGGCCGGTTCCAATAACAACGACATCGAAGCGAGGCCGGGTTTTGGTGTCGAACCATGGGAGGTTCAAATCCAAGAATTCAGGTTTCGTTTCGGGTTCTAATTCTAGGAAATTACCAAACTTGCTGGTTTGGGGTTTGAAGCCAGGTTTCCTTAGGGATGAGGAAGGAGTTTTGGGGGAAGGGAATGAGAATAAAGGTGTTGAAGGCTGAGATAGTTGATGAATGCTAGGCTTAAGTGCAGGAAGTAGTGGTAGTTTAAGAAGGGTTCCCATGACAAAAGTGAGAAGGGTATGGGATTTGGAAGTGTTGATAAGTGGAGAAAGAAGAGATGGCGACAAAGTGTAATCAGGATTGGAGAACACAGGAAGGTGCCTTTTCTCCTCCCTTTTCTGGGGTTGATAACTTTAAATAATGCCTGCCATTGTCATATTTAAAGGAGAAAATGGCTCCACCTAAAGACCGAGGAAGTGGCCTCAAGTGGGGCATAAAAGTTCGCAAAATGTGGTTCCGTTCTCGATCATTCAGTACGAAACCATTTTAAGGGTTTGATTTGCAATAAATTGACCAGGTTCGGATTGGATACAGATCAGATATATATAAGATACAGATAAAAAATATAAAATTTTATTTATAAATAAATCAAACAAATCAGATACAAATAAAATATAAATACAAATACAGATATAGATATGAATGAAAAACAGATCATCCAAACAAACATGTCCAATACAGTAATTATTTTTCTCCACAATTGTAAATTCTTTTGGTTGATTTTGTATTTTGTTCATCATTCACCAAACTCACAACATACTAAATATGTCACTCATCATGTTGATTGATTTTTTTTTTAATTTAAAAAATCCTTATTATAATTTGAACTTAACATAAATCACTTTTATTTACATTCAAGTTGATAAACCTCTTTTAAAAGTTGCAGTACACTTTAAAGTGAAAAATAGTCTAACTAACCTTTAACCACTTATTTTTAGTAAGACTTTGTATAAATGTTTTTCCTAGAAATTGAATTTTAGAAAAAAAATATTCCATTCAGCTTTAAGCAATTTGGGATGCTTTTAAAATACCGAACATGGATACACCATAGCGTTAGTACCTACCTCTAGGGCAATCAGAGACCGTCCATGTGAGCAAGAAGACAGGATCCGACCGTCCATGTGATTCCTTGCACCGGCATGGCATGCAAAACGGTTGGAAGCTTGTGTGGAGAAGTCACAGGTCACTTGCCAAGTCTGTACGAGATTCCTACCTCGGGAGTTTTTGTCAAGACCCAACAAAGGATAGCTGGTGCGGGTCCTAAGTCCCGACCGCCTTTTTCTTCTTTGTTTTCTTTTTTTTTTTTTTTTTTTTTCCAAAAAGCTCCATCATGATGTGTCAATTAAGAATACAGTACTACAGCAATCCCACGTAAAATATCATATGCGGTTTTACTTTTTTTTTTTTTAATAACATATTTTAGGGTTGTTATAAAAAATAAAAAGACAGAATCTACTACCTTTCTAGTATCAAGACCAATTTCAAATAGTGACACCCAGGTAGGTGCAGGTTCATACTTTATTGACAAATGACAATTTTGGGAGTTGGTGATGATTCAATGAACCCTCACCCTCGATTTTGAGGTGGAGGCCCCGTCATGCCCACTTTGCCGCCCATCCTAGCGACGTTTGGACTTTCTCTGTCTATGTCAATAGGTGAAAGTGAGACCATGCTTAATAGCATTATGAGGACATAGATTGACCCGTATATTATAGTGGGGGATCTGTGTTGCGACAATTATCTATACGGTACAGAAGATGTCAAACGAGTATCTTCAGGACAGAACGCAAAAAAAATTTTACATTATATATATTTAATTATTATTATTTTTTTATAAAGAATGTAATCGGCTTTCGGAAAAATGATAAAAATTTCCCTTAAATGAATCCATACATTATATAAGATATATCCAACAAATATGTTTTATTGCAAACTTCACTTGAAAATAGATTTTGGACCATCCCAACACTGAAAACTCATATAAGAATATCTAATTATCAACAACTTAGAAATTTTTGTTTTTCTTAAGAAACTCTTCATTTTACATCTAAAATTATCAAATAGAGATCCTGAAGATTAATTTATATTATCTACTTATCAATACAATACTAAAGGAAAAAAGAAAATAAAAGAAAACTATAGAATCCCATAAAAATAAAAAAGATCACCTTTTATGTAGAATCATCTACTTCAAGCGTAAACAAATCAAGTTAAAACAACAGAAAGTTAAAATTGAGCTTAAACTCGACCCAAAAATTTTAGCTTGAGCTTAAAAGTTTAAACTCGAGTTCGACTCGAAATAATACTACATAAGCTCGAACTTGACTTGATTAAACTTGTTTAAACTTAATTTATTACAAAAATACTCTTAATACTAATATAAGAAATAGTAATACTCAAATTCGATTTGAATATGATTAGCATTTATATTTGACTCAAGCTCGATTAGTTCGAGAGTTAATCGGTCTTAAAATATCAAACTTGAACTTGACTCGGTAAACTACTTATGTAGCTCGAGCCTGAGATCGACTCAACTATTCTCAAATCGAACTTAAGTAAATATCAAACGGATCTCGATTAATTTATGAACCAACTTGACTCGTTTGAACCACCACTCCACTCTTAAATTTTGAGACAAGCTTCCAGTGGGATGTTCTTACGCCAACAAAGGCTATCGATTATGAACGTCGTCCAAAAAGTATAACCTCATATATTGAAGAAGCTCCATCCTCTCTTATAGACTAATGAATAATAATATGTTACATGCAGCAAATAACAACCATACGTTATGTTTAACATTCTAAAGAATATATATGAAACTTCTATTATAATAATATTCATATTGATATTGTCATATCTTGCATCCAATTATCAAGTCTTTTGTCATATATAATTTCAAAAGATTTTCCAAGAGTATTTATCCAAATTCCAAGCCATCCAATTACGGGAACGGTCATCAACCCTTATATAGTTCAACGCAAAATAACATAACCTTGTGAATCATGATAATTCATCCGCATACTTCCAAAATTTATAACTAACATATCATTTCATGAGCAAATATCTAATGGGAATGTAAAATTGTGATAAATTCTATTTTTATAATACTAAATTGTAGCATTTATCAGCATTTTATAAAACATGCTTTGAATACGTCGATTGTGGCAATTATTAAATAAATTTATCATTTCTACTAATAAATATATAATTTAAAACAATATCCTCTAGCAGGTACTTGTGTCTGAAGCATTTAAAATGGTTAAAAGAAGAGATTTTACCTATGCACATTCCTCCTTTTTCGTGTATTTGCAATTTATATCAAAGGACGATTCTTCTTTTTTTTTTTTTTTAAAGGTTAATTAACTAGTTGCCCATGGACGAATTAACAAAACCCTATTACATAATGAAAATCGAAACTAGTCCTACATTATTACTTCTTGTTAAAGGGGGAACAATAAAATAATTCGGAGCTGCATGTTGCTTCAAAATCAATTCCAACCGTTTTCTTCTCGAGGCTATTGGCACGATATAATGTAAGCAATATGAACCAGCGCACAAATAAAGCAATAGTTTCACATGATGTAGCATTAGTTTAATTAAAGCCCATGTCCACTAGTAAAAAGAAAAGAGCAGTACAGTGAGGTATATCAAGCATCCACTTTGCAGAAAGTGGATGAATAATTAAGAACAGACCAAATGTTTTATATAAATTCATTAAACAAACATGCCAAACAAAACCGTACAGAGGGAAGTAAATTCGGACTTGCAGTAAGAGGCGAAAGGCTTTCTTCGGACATGTGAATCCAAGCATTATCAGCTTTAATTTAGAATGCCGACCTTCATAATGGGAAAAAAAAAATAAAAAAAGTTCATCAATATGCATACTGCGCTATAAGTCATGGCACCTTAGCATGTGCTCTCTATCTCGTCAAATGGATTACAAAACAACCACATCAGCATGTGACAAATTCACGTACCAGCATGTTTAACTGGTCAAAACAAATGATGAAAGAGCTTCAAAAAGTTCTTCCAAAACAAAGTCGAAACAAATGAAAACACAAATTCAACAGAGCTGTTAAATGGAAAAGTATACCAAATTAGAGATATTTAGACCATGATTCTGAATTTATTGCCGGACAAATAAGTACTTTCCACTATAAAAATCATTTGTAGATTAGAGTAGCATTTGCATTCTTTAAGAAATCTGATATGATCAATAAATTGCAAATTATCCTGCTTAACATAATAGATACTCTGTGGCTTATGATTCTCAAATTCATCGAAAAAAATTTAAGCATCATAAGTCAAAATCACAAGCGTCTTTGATACTTTTCATGTCAGTACCAATTGCAAAGGCATTGTGGAGAAACAATCTCAATAATCAGCGCCGAGCTATCACGTTTACATAAAAACAAAACAGCACAGTAACATAAAAACCACATGTACTTGCACATAAACAAATCACAGCCCAGAGTCCAAGAAACAAGAAATGCAGCAATCCAGGCATCACCAGTTTTATTCCAGACAGAAATATCTACCTTCCAGCTTTAACTTTCATTAGAGGGGGGAGAAAAGAGGGGGGGGGTGGGGGGGGGGGGGGGGTGGTGTTGGGTTGTGTTGTGGTTAAGAAAGAAACTAAATCTATAAAATGTTTAGCATGCCTCATCTAAGCAAAACCTTGATTTTTTTTGGGTCAATTAACAGAACCTTGATTTGCAACAAATGATTCACTCATTGGCATTAAAAGGAAATCAGGTAATACAATTCTTTGTTCACAAATCCGCACAACAGTAAGAAGATCCAACTAGCAATTGGTACCGCTTATTGACACTAAATCTTAATGAGGACAGCTGCATCATATATATTTAAAAAATTAATAAATAAAAATAAATTAATTAATTAAGAAAAGAAGAGTTATTATCTGAATGGAACTCTTTTCCTCTTGGAATTTATTATTACCACCTTCGTATAAGTCACAGCATGACATAGAAAACTGCAGAAGTGAGGATACTGTCAGAGTAGGATTTGTTGATCTAATATGCCTGTATATACATGGGATTTCCTTTTCCCATGTTTAATTCTCTGCTATCCCTTCTCATCTTTTTATTTTAGAACATAAATGTGGTAAACTTACATCTGCATATGCCTCCTTGGCTTTGACTTCTCTCCGCTTAACTAAAGCTTCACAGGAGGATAAACATCTTCATCTTGACATATAAGCACAACCTCCCACTTCTCAGAGCCATAATTTTTCCCCCCTCAGGGCCACCTTGCTTCTTAGTTTACCTAGATACATGATCCTAACCACAGCAGAATATTGGAAGAGCTATCTACTTGAGCAAACAATGCTTCCAAATGACATATTGGAAGATTTAGGCTATACTATACAACAAAAGCTGTATCTAGCATTTAAATTATCTTCATCAAGAGAACCAGATCAAATAAGTGGAAAGGGCAATGCATGTATATTTGGATAGCCATATACCAAGGGCATAACATTACTTTTCTAGCACTGCATACTTGTGACAAGGGGTGGGGGGCAAACACAACCTTAATGCGGGCCTATGTCCATGAAAGCTTTTGTACAAGCATACAGGCCCATAGACAGACAAGCAGGTCTGGCTGTCTGGGAATGAAAGATTCCTGCCAGAACTTGGTCAGTCAGCAGCAAATATGATGTAGGCCAATGACATCTTGAGGGGATATATTAAATAGATAGCTCATGGTTGGGTCTACACAAAATTTTTGTTTTTGAAGGACAGGAAGGATTGCATGGGAGCACTGTCATAGCATGCATGGAAAATATGGAACAAACCAAAAGAAATCATAACATTTATAATAAGACCGCTAATAATTTGACAGGATTCGTTTTTAATTTTAACATAATACAAGAGAAGAAAATATTAACTCAAACCTTTTAAATTTTAATGTACACAAAGCACACAGATGTACAATAAAGAACTGTAGCACAAGCAGACCCATTTGGCTCCAAGCCAACCGAGTGAATAGCATGGTAAATTGTGGTAAGATTAATTGAGAGTACCGAATGTAGAAGCTAACTCCATATGCACCTTAAAGAACAATGGCCTCCATAATCCTCTTTTCCCTCCAGTATTACCAGAAGAGATGAACTTAAAAAATACTCAACAATTGTTGCAAGGGACATCAATACCAGGAAGAGTGTAACTCAAGATCTACAGGAAGGTAAAGTGATGCCTCCACAGCAGGCAGCAATTATGATATACAGCAACAGAACAATCACACATGTCAACAGTGCCCTGCCAAACAAAGGGTACCAATTAATGACAATTGGAAGTAAACAAATATGATAAGAACCATTTCTCCAGCCATTAACTCGTATATAATATTGGAAATCATTCAGAACTTCCATAAGTCTGCAATGAGAAAAAAGCAATTACTTACAGCAACTTGGCATTCTTCATCCAGAGAGCACGGCGAAGGCGTTTAGATTGTTTCCTGAAGTGAAAGGCTCCATCTTGCATTGTAGCTGTTTTATCAACTAGCAACTCAATACGGTCTCCTCTCTCAAGTACTTTGTCAATATTTTCAACCATGATTGTACGCATCTAAGTTCCATTTTTAAAATCAAACAAACACAAGTGAATGCGTTCAGTATCAAAGCAAAATATGCAAAACAGGAAAAATAGATAGCAGGAACAAAATGATTTCTTAAAGCTAAAAGTCTTCTTAACATAGACGAAAAATAATTATGGAATTTTTCCACAATTATCCTTTTGGTTGGAGATTCATGAACCAGTTTGTTTCTTATCCAGCAAGTGCTGATCTAGTCGTCCTTGAAAAATATGGAAGTCAATACTTAAAACTCCTAAGCATTTCCATAGTCTAATATTTTAGAGGGAGAAATAAATCAAATAAAGGTTTCTCCATTAACCAAAACAGATAACATCAATGAGGCTCATTTATTTGTTTGAATCAAATGTAACAAATTGTCAAATTCCATGTGTCTAATGACAATCCTTTCTTCTTCCAAAATTTGCAATTAAAAATTAAAGCTTCAAAAACCAAGTGTGTGAGAAAAGAAGAAAGAAAGGGCTGTGTGCGAGATCAAAATAAGAATTTGCTGCACTTATTAGCTTAGGAAAACTCTTGCAATATACAAGTACCACTTTATATACTCACCCATGTTTACATGCTTCTTCTTTGTATATATTTTCTATATATGAAACATGGTGAGCACCCCCCACCCCAAACACCCAAAAAAACAAGAACAACAACAATAACATAAAGTATGACTGAATGGTTAAAAAACCAGTGGTTCTCAGTGTCCCTTTTCTTTTCTTCCACAACAATGGCAATAGTTGACTCTCTGATAATGCCAATTTCTAGAAGAGTCAATCCACAGAAGACTCCAAAGTTGCCCACGATTAGTTTCCAAAAGACAATGAAAGATAACCAATATCAGATCGTCAAACTTAGCAAAAAATAAGCTGGAACCCCTCAAACAAAATAGTCTGTCCTGAACCCACCTAGGATGAGACCAATTTTATCATTGTATTAAACAAACCGAAGTTTCTGAAAAATCTTCATGGTTATTACTCTAGATCAAGGTCTGCTCAACGGTAGGAGCACGAGGGGGGGAAGTACTATAACACTGTTACAAACCCTGATTCTAAAAAGGAAACACAAATGTCCCAAAACCCACAGAGTTAAAACCCCTTTTTCCCTTTAACTCTCTGTTATAGTTGCAATAACTCCAAAACACTAGCCACATGGCAACAACCCATTGGACCCTACTAAACACTATCCTTCTACACTATAAATAATACTATTAGCTAAATCCTTACTGCCTCTAGGTACATAACAAATACATAAAGAGACTATATATTAGCCAATCAAGAAAGAGATAACATAGAAAAAAGAACTAGACGCTCACCTCACTAACTTCTCCTCGCACACGGCTAAGGGTATCTGCACTTGGATTACTGGAAAAGAATTCCATTTGCTGATGCAAAACCCTAGAAAATTCATCATTCATAGCATATGCAGGAGCAGCATGAGCAAATCTGCCATAATTTTTCATGAATCGCATGTGAATATCCTCCAAATATGCAAATGGTATCCTCCCTGTAAAGTTAAAATCAAAGTCAAAAACAAACCAACCTTTACAGGCAGTAGGTGCAACTGTAAATTACAAAACTAAAGCAGAGGTTCTCTTCTTCATGTAGAAAACTGTTAATATAGATTCATCATCCCATGTCCAAAAGGAAAAATTAACAATACTGCTCATCCAAAAACATGGGAAGATTCCTCAATCTACCGCAGATAGGCTACTTCGAAGAATTAATGATAGAACATGCTCTCATCTATAGTGAAAACAACCATAAACTTTAAAGACATAAAGATCATTCATTAACTTCAGCAGTATGTGTTCAGATGAACCATCATAATTTTGCAAATAGATGCAAAAATGTCAAAATTATAGAATAAATCTACTAAGCCAGGCTAAAGCATGTCAATAGATTTCGGAGATGAGGAACTTTTTGCCTCTGAACAATGGAGGAGGTTATTTTTTGTAGTAAAGTAAATGATAGAGATCTATTAGCTCAATGTCGTTTTTGTAGTTACAAGGTCTTATATCAAGAACCAGGAATATTCATGTCATGGCTTAATCAGCACAAAGACCAATTTGACGAGAGAAAAAAATGGAAGATAAAGATGAAACTTTAAGAGCATAATCTAAGATTTGAACTTTCTCTGACCTGTTGGCATTTTATTAGCAAACCGCCTAACCTCAATGTGATGATAAAATAGGTGTTACATTAAAGCTAGTCACCTATATCATTTTAATAAAAAAAAGAAGGCAATCATAATAATTGGTACCAAGGAGTACCTAACCCTATACAAGAAAGATATATTCTACAGTACCATAATTCATAAATAAAATATATTTTCACCAAGTTCAAAACAGCCCCAAAATTCACAAAATACTAAGAGGGTAACTGATAATATAAAGACAAAATACTCATTTTACGACAATTAATGATCCGTTCTTTACCATCAAAGAATTTCCCTCCAAATAACTCAGTCAATTACAATCTTAATGCAAAATCATCAAAGATAATATGAAAATACACATACAAGCCTTCGAAAATTACACATCATGCAATTAAGCCACTAGACATGTGAGGTTTAGCCACTGTACTTTCATATACATTTAAATATGAACCTGAATATTTTGTTTATAACAAATTAAGAATGTTGCTATAACATCACGACCTCAGCTCCAGTATAACTCTAACTTCATGCATGGGAACCTCTAAAGCAAAATACAACCACTTGCTAACTAAACTTCAATCTCAATTGCCCCATATCTACATATCATTCCAGGTTTCTCTGTTCAAGTGCACATTTTCATGGATCTATCCTTCAATTTGTTAAAATGGAGAAGTCTAATGGCCAATTTGAAAAAATGTGAAAGTACAAGGATTGGCACAACACCAAAGTTTAAGAGTTTAACAGCACAAAGATCAAAGTACTAGAGGCCTATTCATGGATGTCGCCAAGACGATACCTATGCATAGAGTACACTTTTTGTCCATTGCTTTTTGCTTTTCTAGTAGGAACTTTCATCATCACCAAAAACTTAATACACCACTAGCATTAGAATAATTTTCCCCTAAATAAGTTTGTCTCAGAAAGCCTTGCATGCCATAATGCTTAACAAGATAAATCCATCCCATGCAACCAAACTCGGTGAGTAAACACATGCATCCAAATGACCATCTTCCCACCAAGCACAAAGCCAATAACAATGTGTCGGAATCAGCCGCTGCTCAAATCTTGGATTGCAAGTTTGCTATGAGAACAACATGAAAATCTATCAATTAAGCAAACGCTCTATAAAGTCATGACATTTTCCTTCTAGCACTAAATCACCATCTTGGAGAGGACCTTCATAAAACACCTCATCCACACATTGCTTGTACTCACTCTCAAAAGCCATAACCATTCTTTTTGAAGGAGTTATGACACAAATAATCTCCTTCGGCTACTTAAAAGCAAATAAAAAAATACAACATGTTTCCCTGCAGTCCCTCCCTACTTCTTTCTACTCTATTCAAGTATATATATATCATAACCTTCCTCATTTCTAGACATAAATTAGGGTGAGCAATAAAAACTGCAACCCATGAGATGATAAATGTTCATGACCTTTAACTTTCCATAACACTTCACCAAGGAACAAAATGCGGTTGATCACTCTAACCAATGTGCACGCAGGGATTGAGCCATTACTAGATAAGTTTTTCCTTACTGCACGTGCATTGGATTGCTAGTGAGGAAGCACAACACCGGGAAACCTGATTGACATACAAGTTCAAGAGCAAACCTTCAGACCAACAGGAACCCATCTAGTTTCAATAAAAAACCCATAAGAAAAACCAAAACTTCATCTTGGGTATGGAAAAATATCTATCCACGTGCATCTTTACATCATTGAATGGGAGACTAACACAGAACCTAACAGTTTATCTGCACTAAATGCAACTCAGATGAAATTATCCGCATCAAATTTGAACAAGGCCTTTGCTTAGGATCACTGCACAGCATAAGTTGGACCTAATTGGTGCAAAGGATTTGCAGGACGGTTCATGGTAGGTCCAACTATGATCCATCCAATCCGTCACTTATAACATCCTCTTTTTTTTGTCTTAAAAGATAATAAATTCCGCATTAATAGTTTACTTCTAATATAAAAGCCAACCCCTAGCTCTCCCTAGACAACAATTTCAAAAACCCTAACCCTAGCCATTAAAACTCCTTCCACAAAACAAATATACATAAAAACAGCTAACTATTTCAACAAAAATCAACAGAATTAAAAACCGTCGAACAAATTAACCAATTGAATAACATAATCAAAAAAAAAAAAAAAAACGCACTTCCAAATGTATCATTAGCCATGCAAAGGAAAGTGAGTCCATCGGATTTAAGAATATGAAATATATAACGATCTTGCGAGAAACATGACCGCGTATCCGACGACGGAAGCTTCTCGAGGATCCGCCGAGCAACGGCGCCGGTGTTACCAGTCACAGCACTGAATTCCGCTAGCACCACAGTCCCTCTAGCTACGACTGCATACAGAATCGCCATATCTCTTTCTCTCTCTCTCTTTTCTCTCGACAGCGGCAGGCTAATAGAATCTTCGATGGAGGATCATATGAATTGAGGGATCGATCGACCGATCGATAGGTGAATTGAATAGTAGGGTATTGTAGTGGTTGACAGTGAGGAGGTTTGAAGAAAGAGAGTGAGGTTAAAGGATTTAAAGTGTCAGTGGAAAGAAGATAGATTGATCGGATAGAGAGAGAGGCAGGGGGATGTCGCTGCTGCTGTTGTTGTTGGCACCGGCAAGTCCACGGTGGCGTGAAAGTTTGCAATTAAAAGTACGGGGGTTTGCAAAGGGATAAGATGCACAACTTACTACCTTTTTTTTTTTTTTTTTGTTTGCCGAAACTTACATTTGAAAACTATTTCGATTTTTTTTTTCTTAAATAGTATAATAAATGACTAATTTTTAATTAAAATTAGAAATGATTTAGTTAAATTAAGTAAAGTAAATTATAAGATATAATTAAATAATTTAGCATAATCAATTAGCAACTTGATTAAATTACAATTTAAGATTTCAAATATCTCTTTCAAAATTGTTTAATTATTTTATTTATCTATTTTGACAAATTGAATTTTATAATCTCGTCCAATTTTTCAATTGGAACCCCTTTTCTTCAATTTCAATCCCTAAATCTTTATTTACGTAATTTAAATGTTTAGCGAATTTTTAAACCCTTGAACTTTAATTAACTTTCATTTTTAAAAATCCCTATAATTTTTTAAATCAACTACTTGTTTAAAAACATCAGTTCTTAAGTCAAACTCAAACTAAACGTCAATTTTCGACAAATTAAATTTCTAAACTAGATTTCTAGTACAACTTAATAAAAACTATTATATAGATTCTCAAATTATTTTTTAATTATTTTTAAAACTAAATATAATTGTCTGAAAGGTTAAGCCCAAATCATTCATCCACAAATACCCCTTAATTTATGCTTATTCTCTTTTTCTTTTCCTAGCTACCCATTCTTTCTTCTCTTTTTCTTTTTCTTTTCCTCTACGTATCTTTCTTCCTCTTCTCTTCTTCTTCTTTGTCTCTTCTCTTTCTCTTAAAAAAATCAACTCAATTATCAAATTCAAGAAGATCATAGGAGAAATCAAAGTTAGAAAATAAGATAGAAGATGGAAACCATGCTAGTAGTAGCTCCAACAACTAAGGTGAAGAGTAATAAAGAAGTTTTGTTAATTTTAGTTGCTAAGCAAGTAAGTTAAGTTGTTTTTCTTGTCTTGATTGTTGTTATCGCATGAAAATGATACGTAAATACTAGTTCTATATAAGGTTTATGATAAAATTAGTCAATAATGGATATAGAAACTTGTAAGATAAAATCTAGGTTTTGTTATGCATGTGTAGAATGAAAGTTCATGGAAGGATCTTGATGAAATATGAAGTGATGGTATATATGTAGATGAATGATTATAACTTGTATATTGATTATAAGATGTTATATGTTGACTTTATGATGTAAAACAAGTAAATAAATAGGTTAAAATTATCTCTTTTATCGAAAAAAAAGGTTAAAATTAACATGCTTTGTTTTCGTGGAAGAGTACAAAGGGAACATAGGATGCCCTAATTAGTCTTGCTCTTCTTTGTTGCTTAAAACATGTGAATTTTTCAAACCTGGGAAGAAGCATGATTGGTACACGACTTCCCTATATCCTTGTGTTTCTCCTTCTTAAGGAACACAACTGGAAACACAACTAGCCATGTTCAACTATGCTTCTCTTTGTTTTCTTCATTAAACACAACTCCAGAAAAAAGCATGGTTGGAACATGGCTTTCCTTATCCAACAGTGCTTCTCTCTGATCCTTACGTGCTTATTAAGTGAAACATGGGAGGAAGACAACATACTTTATCCCATCATGCTTCTCACTGAGTTTCAAATTAAGAACAAAACACAATGGGAACACAACTGAATGTATTTAGTCATGCTTCATTTATGCTAGAACACGAAGGGAACACAACTAACCCTATTTGCCCATGTTCTTCATAAAAAATAAAATAAAAATAAAATGAAATAGATAAATGATATTTAAAGTGATATGTTAGTTTATTTATATAATTGAGAGTGAGTTAAGGAAATTTATGGATTAATGACTAATTAGAATGAACATAGAAGTTAAGTATAAAATGAACTTAGTTAATCAACCTAAGATCAATTTGGTTGGATGAATCTAAATGAACTAAACTGAAATGGTTTAACTAAGATCCTAATAGATATATGACAATGACTTAGGGAGATAATTGGATATGACTTAGTAATTTAATTAAATGATTAAGTTCAATCAACTTGATTAAGATTAAGTTAATACAAGCTTAATAAATTGTAATTGGCTTGTATTAATGTATTAGATTAAACCACAAATAAAGAAGGGAGTATGTTGTTTCAAATATTTATTTGCTAAGAAAAATGAATTTGATGAAAACAGATAATTATAAATAAAAAGAAATGAATTAACGGATAATGGACAACTGTCCATATCTTGCTGAGGCTATCTTCGCAACCATAGTAGGGTTCCTACTTAGTATTTGATCAAATGGAGCCAGGCACGGTAGTTAAGTACTTAGGCCATCCCTTACCATGATGTAATGGTATGCCATGACACAATGACAATTCATAATAGGCTTGACAAGTAGCTAATCGGGCAAACGATATCAAAATAGTGTCTACTTAAGCTAGAGAAAAAGTAATATAGTATAACTGACGTTTATGGGACCGATTGAGCCGTATTATACTATAGATTGATATGAGTAGAGATGCATAACGGCTATAAACCATATATGAAGTTTTTTTTTCAGTTAAATATAGGAGGTATAAGCATGTGAGCTGCTTATATCAAACCCCTAAGCAGTTGTTGTTATTCAGGACCCCCAGATTTCTAAAGGTTTTATTTTGGAGTATGAGTGTTCAAGATTGCTTGTTTCACTTTAATTTAAAGACATTAAAATGTTGTTGTTGCATTACATTAGTTTAAGCTTGTGTAGCATCTCGTGTGTGCTTGTATTGTTGTGTGTTAGGCTTTTGCTCATTGTTGTTCTCTTTCCAAGTAATGATGATGATGATTGAATCAAGCATGTGGGACGAATTTGAAGATGTAAGCCCCTGAATTTTCGGTACTCTTAGAAACAATCTTAAAGTTAAATATCGAAACCGAAATCCTAAAACAACCCAAATTAAAACCGAACTCTAGAAATTCTAAATAAGATCTATTACAGAATTTCATAACATTAAGAAAGAGAGCATCTTCAAAAACAAATTAAAAATCCAATAATCATTCAACTCAAAATCCTTGCACTAAACAATTCATTTATTTGATTCATAACATGTAAACCAAGGCAGTATATCCCAAAATAGATCTATTGATAAAATGATAAGAAATTATTTCCTATAATTAAAAATCCTTAAAATTTTATGTTAATCTTATAAGTAGAACCTTAAACTCGAAAACGTAACCGAAATCCTAAAGCCAAACCAAATCAACTATAAACCTTAGAAAATCCAAACTCGATCGGACAACTTCTAAAACTATAAAATAATAAATTAATTATGAAAATATTATGAACTCAAATTATGAATCATATATATAATATAGACCGTAAAAAGATCAGATAGTCCAAAAATTCGATTGTTTCGTACCTTTAGGAGATCAATTTTTGTATTCAGACACCAACAGGCAAAACAAGATAAAATTTTTCAATAATCAAATTATACTCTAAAAATTATTTAGATATTCATACAATATTAGATAAAAAAATTTTGATCATGAAGAGGTCAGATATAGCCTATATATAAGTATTTTATCTTTATCGGTAATTTATATAATATTTTATCCTTACCATTTGCTTTTATTTTGGATCAATTTAATGCTGCCATTGCATCCATATATATATATATATATATATTTCTTATAAAACATAAGCTATAATTTATATTATTGAACATGTACCTACCCTATTACATCAAATCTACTTTTCTTTTCTTTTCTTTTTTTCCTTCCCTTCTTAAGGAAGTTGTAACTGTTGTCCCCTATTTCAGCAACAATTTTTTTTTAATTTATTTTAGACACAAAAATCCTCATATTTCTCTTTATAAATACCTAATACCAATTCATTTTCTTACAATTTACAACTTTCATCAAATTCTCTCATTTCTCTCAGTCTTTTCTCTCTTTTTCCTTGTAGATTTATTGTTGCCCCCTCTCTAAAGACACACACACACACACACACATTTCCTTGAGTTTTATTTAGGTAAACATCTACCTACCTCATGCCTCCTTAGTTGATGCTAAGTGTTATTATCAAGTTTCATGAATTTTTCCATGGAGAAATTCTCTCCCCATGATGCTTAAATCTAGGGATGATGATGCAAAAATAAAACTCATATATGATCATGTTGATATTGTGTTTATGTTGTTATATTTGTGATATCTAATCTAATTATCTATATGTATAAATATGATTATATACATATGTATATTTATTTGAGCATATAGGCTTACTAATCTAACATTTATGTTCATGCACTTATTTTATCTCTTGCAACTTATTTATTTCATGCTCTTATTATATATTTTGAGACTTCTCCTTAATTTAAGTCCGAGACTTGTCCTTATTCAAGTCAAAAATAAAATAGGGACTTATCCATAATCTAAGTCCTGGGAATACATTGTCCAAAATTTTTAAGGCTTCATTTTATTTGTTTTGCTCTTAATTATTTTACTATCTAAATGGGACTTGTCCATTTCCAAATCTTAAGGAGTCTTGACATAAATCTAAAACTCTCATGCTTTTTATTTTATTTATGAGATTAGAATTATTACAAGTCTCGAAAAGCCTTGATAAAATGTAAAACTTTCATGTTTTTATTTCTTTATGATTTTTTTTATGATGACTGGAGAATATTCAAGTTCCTGGGAAGTTTTGAAAACAAGCTAAGACTCCCATAATTTTATTTTGATATTCTTCATAATTTGATTTCTATCTTCTTATTTTTCTATGAAGCTGTGTTAATGATTTTTGTTCTTGGCCTAATCATTACACTTTACTCATATGCATTCATGATCAAGGAGATGTTGTTATGATAAATTTTTAAAGATGTGAATATCGATAACTCCTCATTTTATAAATTAACAACCAAAAACCTTATTATCAACTCTTAGAAAAAAAATTATCATTAGAAATAAATGAATAAAAATAGGCACTCAACTAAACTTTTAAAATATCAAATGAATTTTTCCTAAAATGCAAATGTTGATAATTCTTTGTTATAAAAACATTGTCTATAAACTTACCTATAAGATATGTGCAAGCCTTTCTTTTCAAGAAAATATAAGCTTAAAGCAAGTCACTTATATAATGCTTTTAAGTAATAAAAATTAAAACAATCTCAAGAAAGTTTTCACTTGGAATAGATTTCATCCACAAACATAGAGAAGCTCATGTTTTGTAAATTAATTAGTTAGAAAAAAATTAATGTGAATATAAAATATTCATAGAATCAAAATAAATATAATACCATGGTTTTCTTTAGTTAAGCTTCATACCTACAACATCTAAAATTTTTAATTTTACTAAGAACCAAACTTCAGAAAAATATAAAGTAACCACACTTAGAATAATATGACAAAAATAAGTAAAACTATGTCTCACAAAACGAGTTTTGAATAAATTTTGAAATAAATATAGGACCCTTAAAGCTTCAAAGTAAATATGAAACCATGGTTTTTGTTAAGCCACATACTTACAAATTGAAGATAATGGATTATGTCACAAATAATCAAAACTCTTGTCTTGTAAAATAAATTATTAAATGAAGATTTGAAATAAATTTAAGACCTTCAAGGTTTCAAAATATATACTAAACTGTGATTTTTTTTATTAAGTTTCATATTCATAAACTCTAAGGTAAAGAATTTTATTACAAACCTAAAAGCTAATTTTTCATAAAACTCAACATTGCTACTTTCCATAAAAGATTGTTTTACAAATTCCTAATAGGACAACATCACTAGGACTATGCATACAACATAAGATAATATTTCTATGATAATATTTGATTTATAAAGACAAAAACATTTTTACAATTGCTTTGGAGTGTTTATGAAATAAAACTATGAGAAAATAAGAAAAACAAGGGCTGGAGATTCGGGACACAATCTATACCTATCCATTCTGACCCTCAAACAACCTTAAATATTAAAAATAACCTTAGCAATAGATAGATCTTTCGAAGTAGATAGAAAAAGACTACCAATATGCGAAATTCCTAGTTAAAATGAGCAAGTTATGGCCATTTTAAGTTAGAACTTCTGTAATCAAGAAAAATGACATGAGTAAAATAAATAGAGTTAGAAATTTAAGGAGAACCTCTATGAAATATTCATTCAAGGTCTTTTGTTTAGGTGACAAGGACTTTGAAGCCCCCTTTCCTGAAGAATATTTCGATAAAACAGATTGCACTATGGACGAGTGAGTTTTTCCTTATGATTTCATTACCCTACTTATACTTGTAGAGTAGTAGCACTACCATACTAAGAAAAGATAAAAATGGATATGTATAGGGAATTCATAGGTTATATATGTGATTCTATGCTTATGTGATAAAATGAAAAATTAAGCATATCGCGACTTTGAATTGTTTGTTTAAGTATTTTGCTTACTTACATGTATGATTACTTGGTATTTGTTAAATTGTTTGACTGCCCCTAACGAACCTTAATAAGGTTTGGCTTAAGAAAATAAAATGTCCATGCATTGCATATCATCGAGCTACATTCAGAAGACTAGTACTTCTATGCAAGCAATAGAATGGATTGACGAATTCGAATGCAATCTTGCTCTAAGCATGAGGTATAAAACGTTTAGGAATATAGTCTCATGGAGGAGCCACGCCGTACCAATCATTGATGGCGTATGGCCCGGGGACTAGTAGAGGAGGTCATAGAGACTTGCCACATCCATTCCCAACCCTTGTTATGAAGGGTGTAAATCCATTCTATATGTAATTTTCGAATAATTATATATATTGTGTGCTTATGTATTTGTTACATAACATGCATGACATATGTTTAAATTTGATAACCTTGTTTATCCATGATTGTGGGTACGAATGATGAGAAATATCTTACCCATATAAATTTTGATGGAATAGGAATGCTTATGGCTTTACTTAAAGGACAAAACGCCCAAGGTAATCGTTAGTGGACTTTTGGAGCCTTAATGGAAGACTTGAAAGAATAGAGTGAAGTTTCTTTTGGAAACCCTTATTGATGGAGACGTGATGCTTTATTTTTATTATTTGAGATTTTATAAATGACTATAATATTATGGTGATTTTGAGGATTTAGCGGGTTTATACCCTTGAGACATTGTAATCTATGAATGTTTAAGTTTGACTATATTTAATTCTCTTGCATGCAAATATTCTGTTATCTTCTTGAATTGTACTACTCCTTTGGTGTTCCCTGTATTGTTATGTACGCTTTGTGCATAATATGGAAGCCTTCATGTGACAAAGGAAATCAATCTTAGGCTTCAATATTGTATACGGTGGCTATCACATTTAGAGTAGAAGGAATTTGTTGAAGAGTGATACAAGTGAGAATCGTTGGCTTTTATTTTATTTGTTTATGTAATGGATTTATTTTTTAAATGTTATAAATCTTTAAGGGCCTAATGGAGCTCATATGTTTTGTAACAAGCTCTAAAGCTTTGTTTTACCATCAATATAGGTATATGAGATACCTGATGTTGTTTTTGTAAAGGTTAGACTATTTATAAGAGTATTTTATGGTTTTGTTTATAAAGATTATCTACGCACGAAAATGGATTAGTAAATGATTTCGTAAAAAGTTTGTTTTACTGTTGTTAAATCCAGTTGTCTCTAGAATCTAATTAAACGATTTTAAAATCTAAAATTGGATAACAAATGTTCGATTTAACCAGTTTCTTTCTAGGATAACCTAAGCGTATAATACACAAGTGTTGTATGTAGCACTGTTTACGTCTTTATGTAATTTCGGGGTGTTACAGTATTTTAATTCAATTGCTTGTATCCAATTTGTATAGAATCCATCAATTGTAATATCACACATATTTCATTTTCTTTTCTTTTTCTGCAATTACAACGAGGTAAGGGATTTGAACCAGGAATATCTCATATGAGAGATCAAGGAGATACCACTAGACATCAAGACTATTGACCCACATATTTTACATATTTATTTTATTTTACAATAAGACATACATGATAATGGAGATAAGTATAAGAATTGTATTAAAAAAATTTATAAAAGATTTAATTATTATCTTTTATATATTAAAAAATAAAAACTGAATCTGTTCAGCTAACTTGGCCTTAGCAACCGCGTCGGTCAAAGTGTGAAGTTGGAACATCTTAACCTCTCCTCTTATTTCATCATTCAATCTGTTTTGAAATTTTTGCACTTTCAATTTCTGAGTTTGTGAAAAATTTTCTCTGTCTTGTACGCCGCCGACCTTGAATTTTCCTACTGCAACGCTGTTTCATATTTTAATCATAATTTTTTCATCCGAACTCGGATTAAGGTGATTCAAAATGCTATAGAAAGTTAAAAAGAGATCTAAAACTTTCATGTTTTAAGTTGTTTTAGACTCTAAAAGTATCAAGGCCTAAATTTTGATTGATTCCAACTACTACATTTTTCAAACAAAGTTAAAAATTTGTATTTGATTGTTAAATGTGTGTAGTTAATTATAAATGAATTTAGCTAATAAATCTAGGTTCAACTTGACTAAATTGACTTAAATGAATGAGATTAATTAGGCTTAATCAACTTGGTTAAGATAAAGTTAATATAGACTCAAGTTAATATAAATTTTAAATATAAAATGAACTTAGTTAATCAATCTTAGTCTAACTAGATTGAATAGGCTTTAGTAAGCTAAAATGGATTAGATTGATTAAATTTAATTATCTTAGCTTAGTAATTAGATTAAATGACTAATTTTAATCAATTTGGCTAGGATTAAGTCAAAATATGTTAATAATTAATAATTGACTTAAGTTAATGAATTAGGACAAACCAAGAATTATACGAGGAACATCTTGTTTCAAATGTGTATATGCTTAGGAAATGAATGTTTTGTCGGTGCTTTGTATATAATCAAAGTGAAAAGAGATACTTTGATAGACAATGAAGAACTGTTTGTATTTTGGCAGGACGATCTTAGCAGCCATAACAGGGTTCCTACTTAGTGTATAATCAAATAGGGTTTTAAAACAATTTTGATATAAGTGGTTAATCAATTTAAATGATTATATGAGTTTAATTATTGATCAAATATTTGGATAGTTGAATTATCAATTGAGATGGCGTTTGAGTCTCTGTTTGGAATTCAAATATCAAAGGTATGCAGTAACTTGCTGATGATTGTTAAGATAGGCATTTTAAAATGGATTAAAACTTAAATAAGGCTTAATAATTAATGAGTGTTGTTTATGCGTGTGTCGTTGAATCTGGTTCGGGAGAGCGGCAACCTTATTCGAGCAGGCACGATAATTTAAGTGCTCAAGCCACCACCGTCACGATGCAATGACATTCATAGGTGGCTCAGCGGGTAATTGATAGGGTGTATGGTATCGGTATAATATTTGCTTGTTCTTAAAATGATGTAATATGATTTAGCTTACGTTTTATGGGGATGATTGAACTAGGTGATATTATGGATTAAGTTAAGTAAAGTTGATTAACGGTTGTAAACCTTAGATGAGATTACTTTTTTTTTATCAGCTATATCGGAGATATAAGTATTTAGGCTACTTATATCAACCTCCTAAACAACTGCGGTTACTTAGGACCCCCAAATTGCCCTAGGGTAGTCGCTTGTGGGGGTTACCGGCATGCTCTAGTATTGTGGTCGTAGGCCGGGAATGGTAAATCATTCTAAGATTGCTTCAAAGTGTGATTGCTTCAGTGTTCATTCGTTTAACTTAAAGTAAAGATAATAACCTATTGTTGCTACATTGCATTTAGCTAAGCTTGTGCGCCACTTCGTGTATGATTTTGTTACTGTATACTGAGTTTCGGCTCATCATTGTTGTTTTTTTTTTCCAGGTCTTGATTTGATGATTGATGATGATAAGGGTTAATGCAATGTGATGGCAATGGTGTTGATGGTGATGATGGGATGATAATGATATTATATTAATGAAGATGATGATATTATTGATGATGGAGTTGTTGTTGATGATGATTGATGGTGATGATGTTTGGCTTGAGTTTTAGGCGATGTTGGATGAATGAAGTGAGTTAGGATTGTGGATTTTCATTTGTATTTGTTTTCTATTTTGTTTAAAAGGTAGATTTATATTTTTAGCTCAATTGGTGAAAGGTGTTGCCTTTAAGGTAAACAAAAGGCCTAAGTCCAGGGTTCGACTCCAATAATCTGCACTTGGAGTCAACTTTGCCCATGAGAACAATAATTGCTTGAGCTTTGATTGTGCATGAGGATACGCTGAGGGGCCAGTGTAGTTGGCATCACGATCCTTATCCAGGGTGGCCAGAGGGCCTAGGGGCGCCCCCTCATCATGAGGTAAGCGTGGGATGGTAGGTCGTAACATAGAAAGGTACACTGGCCCTTTAGTGCACCCACAAGCGTAACCAGAGCACAAGAAGTATTATTATGCCTAGGTGAATTGACCCTCTGGCTACAGCTTGCAAGGATCGAACCTAAGACCTAAGCCTTTTGTTTCCCCCAAAGGGAACGTCTTTCGCCAATTAAGTTGTAACTCAATCGGTGAAAGGCATTGCCTTTAAGACAAACAAAAGGCCTAGGTCTAAGGTTCGACTCTCATAAGTTGCAGCTTGGAGTCAACTTTGCTTAAGAGAACAATACTTGCTTGCGCTCTAGTTGTACCTGAGAGTACACTAGGGGGCCAGTATACCTAACATCATGATACTTGCCCAGGATGGTTAGAGGGCCTAGGGGGCCTCCTCATCATGCGATGAGCTTGGAGTGGTAGGTTGTGACATAAAAAGACATCTTTCTTTGTCACGCTTGTACTACTTCAAGCACACCTCAGTGTGGAGGCACTCCTAGGTCCGCAAACCACCTTAAGCAGGCAGTTGTGATGCCAAGTACATTGGCCCCCCTGTGCACCCACAAGCGCAACTAGAGCACAAGAAAGTATTGTTACGCCTCAGTGAATTAAGCCTCCAACTACAGCTTGCAAGGATCGAACCTAAGACTTAAGCCTTTTGTTTCCCCCAGAGGGAACGCCTTTCACTAATTGAAGTATTATTATATACTAGAAATAACTACTATTTCCAAAACTCCTTTGCTTTTCTTCTCGAGATAATTTTCCATTTATTAATTTGTTTGAAAAAAGAAAAAGGTTAATGTCAAAAATAGTACCTAAAATTTGACAATATATGTAATTAGGTACCTAAACTTTGAAATTGATCAGTTTAGTACCTAAAAAACTTTTAATGCACTAATAGCACCTTCATCTAGTTTTTTATACTAAATTGATCATTTTGTAAGTTTTTTAATACTAAATTGATCAAATTCAAAGTTCAAATATTAAATTGATTAATTTTAAAATTAAGGTACCTAATTGTATATTTTGCTAGAGTTCATGTACCCTTCATGACATCATCCCCAAAAGAATTATACAAATATCAATATATGAAATAAATTATAAGAATATCATTGCAGTATCACATGCCCTTGATGTGACACTAATTATAATTGTATGTTTTGCTACAGTTCATGTACCATTCGCGACGTTATCCCAAAAAGAATTATACAAATATTAATTAATGAAATAAATGATAAGAATATCATTGCAATATCACATGCCCTTGACGTGACACTAATTTTCCATATATCTATATGCCGCATATGAAGCATGTGTTGCATTCCTAATATGCAATATGCCAATTGTTCAACATCGCTAAATCACATTTGCTTTATGCAATATCTTTGTAAAACTTAGTATTGCATGTCTTTTATATGATATAGTAATGGTATTTTCATATTAATTTTTATATAGTTAACATTTTAGTAATTTTTTTAAATAATGGTAGACATGTATCACACTTTCTTCTTTCTACTTCTGAACAATGTCAAAACCCTAGTGACTATTTCAAATTCAACTCTCTTTATATTATTGGGTAAATATCACAAATGATACTTAAGTTTTAACAAAATATGCAATTGAGTACTTAAATTTTGAAATTGATTAATTTAGTATTTGAATTTTGATTGACCAATTAAGCACTTAAAGGAATTTTTCATGTACAGCAACGGTACCTCTATCATATTAGTTAAAAATACCACGTAAGATGATGGTTTTAGCTAATTTAACATAGGTACTATTGGAATGCAAAAAAAGTTATTTTAAGTACTAAATTGATCAATTTAAAAATTCAACTATCTAATTGCATATTTTACCAAAGTTCAAGTATCATTCACGACATTAATCCTTTCCTATCTTATAACTATATTAACTTGATGTCATTATTTAATTTGCAGGAATGAACATTGATGCAAAGCTTATTCAAGTGGCCAAGCTCCTATAACTAAGGTAAGTAAAGGAAAAAATAACCAACCAAATCGAAACCATTTTGTAAACCATATCAAACCAAATGAAAGCAAAAATATGGTTTTTAAGTAATTTGGTCTAGAAAATTCCAAATCTAAACAAATACATGTTAGTTTTTCGAGGGGTAAAGTGAATCAAATTGTTTTATGATTTCATTATAATATTTATTATTATGATTTAATTTTTTTTGTTATTCCTTTTAAATTTGTGAAATATGGATTTTATTTAATTAGTTATATCTTTTATGAATAGGTAAATTGCATGGACGCTTAGGTTTTTCAAAAGTTAAAACATACCTCCTAAAAATAAGTAAATCGCATGGACCTCTCCTAAAAACTTTGAAAATTGAGTAGACCTTCATTTTTTGTTTTTCAAAAGTCAACACTTAAGCCCCTAAAAATTAACGTGATAATAATATATAAATTTTATTTATTTTGTTCTTATATGTCATTGCATATAATATGTTTAATAAATAAATGTTTAAAGAATATTTAAATTTTTTTATTATAACTTTTATATAATTAAGTTTTTTTTTTAAAAGAAAAAAAAGGTTAATTGTCATTTTTTTCATTCTAGAATTACGCTTTAGCATGAAACAAATATATTAGAATTTTTTTATTGTATTAAAGCACACCTCATGACACTATTTTTTACTAAAAAGGTATTTTATTAGAATTGCACCTTAGATGCTTGGTTTGAAGGGAAAAAAATAAATAAATAATTTTTACATATTTTTTGAAACATTTATTAATTAAACATATTGTATGTAATGACACATTAGAACCAAATAAATAAAATTTATATATTATTACTATGTCAGTTTTAGGAGTGTAAGTACTGACTTTTAAAAAAACCGGCGTCCGTGTAATTTTCAAAGTTTTCAGAGGAGATCCATGCAATTTACTTATTTTTAGGGGTTGCAAGTGTTGACTTTTGAAAAATATGGGGGTTCATACTGTAAGCCGCTAGATTTTTAATACTCGTAGATGAGAACTCTAGAGCTAATATCAAAACCGGAGCCCTATAACCGACCCAAATTAAAACCAAACTCTAAAAGGCCTAGATGGGACCAGATAAAGAATTAATAACCTTAGGAAATCGGATGAATTAAGCAAAGTTTGAAACTCTAAAGGTAAGTAATTTGACAAAAACATATCGTCATTAAAATAATTTCATATACTACAACCTAATCAATCTGATTCAACCCTAAACTTTAGAAACCTTAAAATCGATCCGAATCAATCACATGTCCTAGAAACCCTAGGCAACGTCAGATAAGTTGGACAATCTTAAATGTTTGGTGAGTACAATGAGAATAGAAACCTCAAATGCTAAACCCTAAGAAAACAAGTATCTTCAAAAACAGAACAAAAATTTGATAATTGTCCAATTTTGGAACTTTACGCTAAACAACTTGACATCTAATCTCTGCCACATAAATTGAGACAACATATTTAAATAATATTTAATAATAAAATAATATAAAAATTTTCTTATAATATAATATAATTTATAAAGTTAAAATTTCATAAGTTAAACTAACCCATTTTCGTACTCGATCATAGCACGCAGATCAAGATAACATCATCTGATTACAATTAATAATAAAATAATATTGAATTATCATACTTATACCATATACTAATCTATTGAATTATAAAAACATCAGTTATAACAGCTTTTGCGCTTATCTTATTTTCTACCGGTAAAATAATCATCATTTTAGTTACCTTTTTCTTATACTCTTATACCATTAGGCACTTTTTCTTAGACACTTACATAACTATTTTTACACCTATATCTTACAATTTACTTTTTCTCATATAAATTATATATAGTTTATACATGACTTCTACTTTACTTTACTTTTCTTCTCTCCCTCCCCACCACCCCAACCACCCAAACAATACCCCACAACACCCCCCCCGAGCATTAGCGCCGACCATCCCCTTTCTCTCCCCTTTATTTTTATGTTTTTTTTTCAATTTTCAATCACACTTTAATCCCCTCACACCTCTCTATAAATACCCACACTCCCTTGCATTTTTCACTTTACAACTTCATATTACATTGTCAAAACTCTCTCTTTTTCTTTCCAAAGTTTTCTCCTCTCTCTTTTCTTTTCCCCATATGCATCCCATTCCTTCTTTTAAGTTAATACACTAAACCTCTCTCATGTATTATATCATGTGGTATATGTATGTGTGTCTTTGATGAATTTCCATAAAATATCCCCCATGATGTATCAAGTTAGGGATGGAAAAATAGAAGACAACACATTTTGTTTTACGTCGTATTCATGTTTGTATTTTTTTTTAATCTTACCTTTTCATACATAAGTATTTATATATATATACATATAATATTTAGAGTATATTGCTTACTAAAATAACCTTATAAGTTATTTACTTGGATGTTTGTTACTTTTCAAGTAGTTTATTTTCATGTTCTAGACTTGTTCATTTCAAGTCATAATAAGACCAGTCATTTTCTAGGGGTGAGGCGGTACAGGGTAGGCAAGGTATGAAGCATTACTCATATCTTACCCTGTAAGGTATATGATATTGAATTTCATACCATAACCTATCATGTGGCTCTTTGTACTCATCATGTATTTTGTACCCTATAAGATCTATAGGGTATATGATACTTTGTGAAACCTATAGTCATTTAAAAAAAATCTCTATATTTTTTCTCTTTTTTTTTTTTTTAAACATCAAGTATATAGTTTTTGATATGTTTTAATATAATATGTAACACTATCTTATTTGCATACATTCAATACAAACAACATACATAAAGAAATTTAAAAAGTAATTTGTTAACATCACAAAATCTATAATATATAGAATCTATTTATGTATGAAAGTTGAAACCTACAACAAATACTTATGGAATTTATTTACGTAATATTAAACAAAATTATTAAACTTGCACAAAATTCCAAAATTAAAAACTTTGGAACTACTTCTATATATTAATTAGTATTATAATATAAACAATATCGCTATATAATTTGGGAGTTCAAGTATGTACATAAAACCATAGTTCTTTTAAAATAAAAATAACAAGTCATTCTAAAATAGAATAGTACAAATCCTTTTATAATAAAACTTTTTGAAATGTAGTGTACAAATAATAATTTTGAATATAAGTAGTTATAAAATAAAATATGGAATATCATTATTTATTTATTATATATCAATATTATTATATAATTTTTAATTGCGTGGATACATGGTACCCTGGAACTTGTATCTTGTATAGCATAGTACAGGTTCTAGGGTGGGTATAGGGTCTGAAGACCTCGTTTCCATACTCCACTATATGAACATAAGTTCTAAAAAATTGATACTCATATTCTACCCTGTGGCCCTTAATACCCATCAGGACCCTATCAAGTCAAGCAGATTCGGGTGGGTACCCTGTACGACAGGTTTACCTGCTCACCTCTATCATTTTCTAGTCTTGGACTTGTCCATATTGAAGTCTGAAGGAGACTAGATTATTTCAAGTCTCAGGGAGCCTTGTCTATTGTCACGCCCCATAGGGTACCCTAAACGTAATAGTCCGCCACATGCCATACAAGACTCTCAAATTACCACCTTAGTCCTTCGAGAGCCTCGTATAGATGTAAGGCGTACCTTTACGACAATAGAATACAAGTCCTAATGGAGATAAAAGCTTAACTTGGCATACATTAGCAATAGGATATAACTCATGATTCAAAAATAAATATTACATTTACTAAGGGGCATTCCCCCGCAAAAGAATATTTAGTGGCTTTATACAGTCATTCAAAGTCTTAAAAGTTTCCTATGGAAGTCTAAACAGTAATTCCAACTTCTAGGGGAAACTCCTGGCTCTTGTACCTGTGCGGTCGGGTGACGTTGTCTAAGCCATATATTCAGTAGCTGCAAAAAGAAGCAACTGTAGGGACGTAAGCTAACTAGCTTAGTGAGTGAAATCTCCCACAACAACATTCATGTCACAACAATTTAAGCAAGTGATTATACAAGCAAGTGAATGCACCAAACACATGAGAACAACATACATACGACTAGCCAAAAATCATATGTGGATGGACTTGCGCCCTCCATCCCGGGTTAGCAGATTTACGAATACTGCGGTACTAACTTTATGCCGTTTATGGTTCACAGATAACCAACAATTATTTTGTTTCTGGGTCACAATTAACCAACAATTAATTTCGTTTATGGATCACGATTAACCAACCAATGCTAATGCTCCTTCCCAGAATGATATGCATATGTCTGAATTTAGAATTAGTCCAAATAGTTGATTAAGTCATTTTATTCAGGCGATCAAACAATTTCTCAAACAATACATCCTAACCAACTACACAACCAGAATTTATCACCCGGTTTCGAAATTCTTATTTTTAGTTCTCATATCATCATCAACATACAATTTCCCATTATTCGCCATCATACGTATTCATTTCTCTTGACCTACACTCTAGTGCACTAATTTATCAATCACATACAATGAACGAATTGGGAAGAGAAAACTCACTCCGCCATTAGGTCACTGGTCTCTTAGTAGTAGTAATCCGGTGGTAAAGACTCGACGTCCTCGGGTTCGCCTAATCACAAAAGAAATACCCTAATAAGTATTCTGCCATCTAAGTATACCAAAACTCTAGGACAACTTAGTGAAATAGAAATTCGCGTAATTTCCGAAGTCCCGATTTAAAATGGTCATAATTTGGTCGTTTTAACTCGAAATTTCGCAAATTTTATATCGATTTCTATCTACTTCGAAAGAGCTTTCTAAATCTGATGTTTAAATCAAGTTTTGAAAACATTTAAGTCTCGGAAATGAAGGATCAGTTCTGATTAGTAGGTATGTTGATTCCAAAAATGTGATTTTCATGAATGTTCTTGAGGTTTCCAAGTGTAGAATTAAAATAAATGCCATGGTAATGAATTTTCTTATCATGAATGTCATGATATGAATTCTTATGTGGCTAAGTTCTTATAAATTTTTAGATTAAAAGAATTTAAATAACCTTTATCCTAGGAAACCATTTCATGCCATTTGTTAACTAGTAGATTTGATAAACTTAGTCACTCATACTTGTTCTAAGGATTTTCCTTATGAAAATTCTATTTACTCTAAAGAAAAATTGACCCTTACATTAACTATATCCTAAGGCCTTTATTTCTCTAATTAAATCTTCATTTATAAACTTATAAGTGAGTCTTATAATAAGGTTGATTCAAAAATATGAATTTTGCAAAACTCATTCTTAAGTTTATTCTCATAAGAAAAATGTATTTTATACTTAGAACTTTAGGTATTTACTTTATCTATACCCTAAGGACATTATTTATGTAAGAAAATACCATTTTTGATGTTGGAAAATTAGTGTTTTCTAACCACCTATTGAGTACTACGAATTTTCCTTACAAGAACTTTTAACTCAAAATTTCTATTTGACTTCATCTCTTGTTTTAAATATTTTCCTTGGTAAAAACTCCTTTAAACTCATGAAAATTATCATCAAACATCATCTATCACCTATAGGCTTAATTTTTCTTGTAAAACACATGTTTTGAAGTTGATAAAAGGGTTTTTAAGCTAGGTTTTCCATGTCATTTGAAAATACCCTATTTTAATTCTTGAAAAGAGTTTTCCTTTTTGGTTTCCTTGACTTATCTACCTAGAGATCTATATACTAGCAAGTTTATTTACTCAAGACAAAAGTTTTGATGATCATTAATGCACAAAAACTCAAAATAGAGATGAGATCTTAAATGCCTTCATGAACATAGATGGTAAAATGATAGATCTACCATCTTAAATGCTTGAATAGGTTTTGAAAACATAAAAACTAAATTTTTATGAAAGCTCTTTTGTTCAAAACAACTTTTAGATGGATGATCATGAAGCTCATGTCATGAAAACTTGTTTAAATGCAAGATCCACTCTTGTGATGGTTTAGTATTCTTGTATTAGTATTTTCTTGTCCCTAGCAAGAGCTCATGGGGATTTTTAATGAAAATACACAAGAATATCCTTGCCATTACAAGGATCTAAAGGTAATAGAAGCAAACTTCTTTTATCTATGGTTAAAATAGAAGACAAAAGGAAGAAGAAAAGTTATGTGTGTGTGTAAAGAGCCTATGAGGCTCACGACAAAGAGGAGTGGGGGAGGGAGAGAAAAGAGCTTTTCTACCTTTAGTAAAATTTGAAATGAGAAGAATGAAGAGAGAGAGAGAAAAAGTGGTTTATATATGGAGTGGAATTAGGTTAAAATGAGATAAAAATAATAAAAAATTGCACAAAGGAGCCAAAATTGGGAGGATCACGCAGGCCATGCAAGGAGGGAGAGGGTTTGATTTTTTATTTAATTTGTTTTGATAGATTTGTGTATTAAAGTCATAAATGGTAATAATTATTTAGAGACAAATAATTCTTGGAAAAAAAATATAATGGAGTGTTTTTAAGGATGTAAGAGTAGGGTATGGGTTGTGAGTGTGGTAGGTTGTACTTGTGAATAGTAATGAATAGTAATCAAGACAACTTAATTACCAGTAGTAAGAAAAATACGAATAAAAGGGTTATAATTGTATTTTTTATAAACAAAAAAATTATGAAATTCATACTTTTGAAATCCTTATTTAATTTCGATTCAAATGAGTATTTACAAGTAATTTTCCGAAATTCAAGTTCCAGGGCACGCTTTTTTGTAACGGGTCTCGGGAAGGCCCGGAATAGAAATTTTCTCAAAATATGATCTTTTCTTGGTTTGAAATATATTCAAGAACTATATTCAAGATTAAATTTTCTTATAAAAGTTTTTTAATTGGAAACCGAGGAAAAGCCGGATTTAGGGTTCCTAGGTCTCACTCCCATCTTAAGCTATTCCGGTTTAGGGTTTTGGTTTCTGGTTCTCGAATGTTCTTGGTTACTAGAAAAACCGGGGTTTACATCTATAATCTAAGACTCCCATTTTGTTGGTCCCGAAAAGATAACCAAGAGTTGGGGGGGGGGGGGGGGGGGGGGGGGGGGGGGGGGGGGGGGGGGGGGGGGGGGGGGGGGGGGGGGGGGGGGGGGGGGGGGGGGGGGGGGGGGGGGGGGGGGTGGGGGGGGGGGGGAATTGGTTATCTAACTTATTTTTCAATATTTTAAACAAATTTCACACCACTTGGTTATTCTATTAAAATGGCTTTAAAACTTTCTTGGAATAATAAACTTATCAAATAAAAGCTTTAATAAAAAATTCGGATAAAAAGTGATTCAACACTTTCACACTTAAAAACCTTCTGCTTAACTCTTTGAGTAAAAAAAAATATGAATGATTTACTTTCTGATTAACCTTCTAAGTATATATCACACATATACAACATCAATAATAAATCACAAAATTAAAAAAAATAAGGAGTAGAGAGTGCAAAGCGATATATAGAGGTTCCACCTCAAGCGTCAATCCTCTCTTCCAACTCCAAGCCAGGGTCCCGGTAATCCTCACCGGTTGTGTTCCACTATCCAATCAAATCAACAAAGTTACAAGAAGTTCTTACCAATTCTCTTTGGCTACAATTCACTTAGCTTGATTCTCTCAATCAATCAATCAACTAAGCCTACTTGTAACTCTCAACTCACAAAAAGTAAAATCAAATCACGAGGAATATAAGAATTGAATTTCCTCAACTATTTGCTCAATGAACAGTAAAGTTAAAATATGACAGTTTTCGAATATAAGCTTTGAACTTTCTGATGATCACGTAATTGTTTCTTGTTCGTGTTCTGTGTGTTTTTCTGCCTCGTTCTTTTCTTCTTTTATTCTTATCACTGCAACGGCTAGACGATCAAAATGGATTAACTTTTCCAGATTTCTCATGCATAGGATTAGTTCTTCAGTTTCCGAGATATCAGCTTCAATTTATCCATCAATTGACTCAATTTGAATTTGAATACTTGAATTTTTCTTCGTAATCAGCTTCAAATGATAATTCGAATATCCTACAACTGATGTGATTATCTCTAAACTGAAAATTCGGACTTGAACTTATCCTTTGTTAAATCTCTGCACGTTCTTGTTACTGTTCATGCTCATCTTCATTCTTTACGTGAAAATAATTTGGACACAATCCACAAAAATCTGATTTTGTAGATACTTCATATTATCCATACTTACTTTCTCCTTAAAAATAATTTATTTTTGATAAAAATAAAAATCAGTTTGAGCTTCGTGAAATTGACATTCATTTTCTTCAATAGTATTTTCGTGTACCTTCAACCAAGTTTAAATTCTAAAATTAAGCCCTGTGGATTTAATCCAACTTTGTAGAACACATTGAGTGTAACACCCAATTTATACTCAACATTTGGAGCTAGGTCTTCAAAATCGAAATCTCGTTTGAAAAACACTTGATTTTCGTGCAGTTCATATACCTTCTGAGCTTCCCTCTGATAACTAAGAACAATGCTGCAGGTCTTTTACAATCCTTCTGTGTAACCTTCTGATGAGTTACTTTCTCTATGTCCAAGTTTCTGAGTTACCTTCTGAAGTATTAATATGCTTAAAGAACTTCCAACCTTTTGATAAACTTTCTGATATATTTCTATATTGTTAATATTCATTTCTGCACACTTAAACAAATTATGTAAGAAACATTTAACTCTTTTTGTTATCATCAAAATCATCTCTTGAGAGAAATCAACACATTTTAATTTATTTCATCTTACTTCATTTTTATTTATTTTCTTGGTGACTAGATTATTTTAAGTCCCGGGAAGCCTTGAATATAAGCTAAAACTCCCATGTTTTAATTTGTTATCCTTATACTTTATTATTGTCAACTTTTTACCTTAAGTCCATTTTGTGCTTGCAATATTTTTGAGTTTAATTTCTATGTTCATGTACATAAAGTGCTCATAGTGATATTGTTAAAATGCCAAAATAAATTTTAAACTCAAAATTTAATGATAGCAAAAGGTCTCTAAATTTAAAAGTGAGAACAAGATGATAATCTTGAGATTGTCATTATAATCACTTACTAATTTAAAGAGTTTAGCATAATATAGGAGATTCATAAAGTTATGAACCTCTTTATATTGACAATTCTTTGTCATGCAAAATATTTTCTAAAATTCCTTTTCAATACATGGAAAATCATTTGTCAAAATAAAAAATTGGAAACAAAATCATTCTCCTATTTTTCTCAACAACACCGTTACATATGGGTATTGAAAAGAAGATGTGAAACTTTGATTTTCTTTCTTTCTCAAATCAACATGATTTTATTGTTTATAAATGATAAAATCAAGAGACAAGCCTAACTTTTAATTTCCTTAAAATGCCAAAGACCTTAGGCATGATTTTGGAGAATATTCACAACTTAAAAATCTTTTCTTTAAATCACATAAAGTTCAATGTTTTGAAAAATAAATCACTAAATGAAAATTGTTTATGAAACTTTTTAGTGCACTAAAAAATTTCAAATGAAATAAAAAATATATATATAACCCCATTTTCAAAATTGAATCACCCATTTATAAAGTCCTAAAAATGAATTTTTCTACAAAGTTTTCAAAATTACTAAAATTCTTGACTTCATTACAAAAACTATTTAGTAGAAATTTCATTTTGAGCAAAATCACTAGGATCATGCATGCACTATGAATTATTAGGTTTCTATTATGTTTAAATCTAGAAACAATATACATAGAAGTCTTAGAGATTCTACATAAGATAAAACTTGCGAAAAAGTATCAAAATAAACATAATTATAAGTCTGGGTGTAATCTAACCTAGATTATTTCGAGCCCTAAATGACCTTTAATATTTGAAATAACCTTAGAAATTGATAGATCATTCAAAATAGGTAGAAATTGACTACTTATATGTGAAAATCAGAGTTAAAATGAGTTAGTTATGATCGTTTTAATGTTTTAACTAAGTAGCCAAGAAACATAACAAGAATAGTAACCATAGAGATAGATGTTTAGATAAAGTTGATCCAAAACACTTACTCCAGGTTTCTCCTTATTCAAGTAATGAGAATCCTGAAGCCACGAATCCTGAGGATCACTTCAACTAAGGATTGCATTATGGACGGGTGGGTTTTTCCTTATGATTTATTACCTTACTTGTGCTTGTATATAGTTACACTAGATTTGTAAGTGTAAGATAAAATGAATATTTATGGGGTTATGGGTGTATGTGTATGTGTATGTGCTTCTATGAATATGTAGGAGGGGTGCTAAGCATATCGAAACCGATGAATGGTTCTTTTAAGTACATTATTAATATTACATGTTGCTTATGTATATATGATACTTATTGATTGCCTTTAAGCATAATTTAATTATATTCAGCCTTAATATTAATGAAATGGGCATGTAATGCATTTGTCGAGTCACATGTTGAAAGCTGCTACTCTGAGGAATCGAAAGGGCTAAGGCGGCCCAGCTCATTCTTAGGAGAACTAACTCGTACGTAGAGCACAACCCCAAGGATGAACTACGTCGATTGATTGCTATGTGCGGGTGCTTGAAGACTAGCAATTAAGATCGCAGAGACCTTTAAATCCAATTCCCTAACCATTGACAAGGAGGGCATAAATGCATTCTATGTATGGTTTCCAATTACCCACATATACTAACTTCTATCATGTGATTGTTATATGGCATGCATAGCATATGTTTGAAATTAATAAACATGTTTGGTTATGGATGTATGGTGTAGATAAAGGGATTATCTTACTAAGCATGTTGTAAGTCTACATCCCCATAGATCTTTGTTGAAACATGAATACTTGAGGCTTTACTCAATGGACATGACTTCAAAGAAATCACTAGTGGACTTCACAGCATCAAAGGAAAGATTTGAGAGGATAGAATAAAGATTCTCTTGGAAGCACTTCATGTTGGATATGTGATATATTATTATTTTGGAGACTATTATGAATGACAATAATACCATAACCATTTGAGGATACTAGCAAGGATATGCCCTTAAGAAATATAATTGACTTTATTTATATTTAACGATGCATAGTTCATTTGCTTTGCTATTTAATTATCACATTCATAAAATGTGCTACTCCAATATGTGCTCTTTGTAGTGACGTATGCCTTGTGCATAATATGGGAGCCTATGTAAGACTAAGGTAGTTATTCCTAGGTTTCAATATTATGTACGGCGAACTGTCACGTTTAGAGTATCTCTTAGGGCGTGACATACAATTTCTAAAGTTTTCAGAGGAGGTCTGCACAATTTACTCTTTTACGTATTAATTATAAGGATGCATATGGATCAATTTGGTAATGATAACCATAATTCACGATTGGATAAATTATACCAGAAGGTTACAATGTTTAGGGGTAAATTTATTTTAGGTCACAACATTTCAAAAAGTTCCAAAGAGGTTATAACATTTGAAAAAAGTGTCCTATGAGATTTAATTAAGTATTTTTTTTATTGATACATGTCAATAGGGCCTTAAAAGAAGGGCTTTTGAGTTTTAATTAAATGTTTTTCCTGTTTACACGTGTCGATGATGACTTTAATTAATCTACTTATCTAAATATTGTGATCTAAAATAAATTTACTCTTAAACGTTATGACTTAAACTGAACTGACTCACTAAACGTTGTCACATCTTTTGAAATTTTCGAAACATTGTGACCTAAAATAAATTTACTCCCAAATATTGTGACCTTCTAGTGTAATTTACCTATTCACGATTTGGTTTTTCCATCTCAAACCAAATCATTAGATAACGGTTTGACTCATATTAGAAATTTTATAAACTATTAAATAACAGTTTGATTTAGATCAAATTATGGACTAAATCAATATTCTAATTTAAAACACACGTGACTAAGCAAACACACGTTCACAAGTAGACCTATTACTAATGCAACAACCAATATTTTGTTATATTCATTTTAAGTCGAGTAAATAACATAAAGATAACTTAGTATCCTGCCACACATGTGTTACGCCCCAACGGGTACCCTAAACATGATAGCCCGTCATACATAATATTAAAACTTGAGAATAACTACCTTAGTCACTCGTAAGCTTTCATATTGGTACAAGACATACATTCATAGTAAAGAGAAGCCAGTAGAGTTATGCATTTTAAGATAATGACAATAGAACAATTAAATCAATACTATTATGATTCTCCAAAATATAAAGTCTTATAACTTCTACGGCGCATTGCCCTGATAAATCTCCATAATAACATAATCCTACTAACACAAATACTAAAACTAGATGATTTTAAGGGAAATCTAATCTAAGTCTTCAAAATAGATTACCTTCAAAAGCTTCCAAAACATAGATTATACCCAGACGAACATGATGGTCTCGGCTGTAAAAACAACAATCCTCCAACATAAAAAAATCCATTAGGGAATAAGCATAACTAGCTTAGTGAGATAATCCTTATGCAAAAGTGCTCATAACAAGTATTCAAACAAGTTCATTAAATAAGCATATGAAATGCAAGCGACCATATGATCAAACAATACATACGACTATCCGGTTTCGTATATAGGATGGATTTACCCCTCCATTAGTGGTTAGGGAATGTTTTGAACTAGGCCCCAATCGACCTTCTGGAAATCTTGTGCACATCTTGGGGTTCTAATGAACCGTACTACTAGTCCCCGAGCTTTCCTTACCCAAAGCGATCGATCCGGCTTGGCTACACCTTGAGGCCGTATTCCCCAAATGTCCTAATTCCTCAAGATGTAGCTAGACAACTTACCTTTCCAGTCCCACATTGGGGAGTAGTAGCAAAAATGTAACATGATAGTCTAAGTGATATGCATGAACAATTTAATTTATGGGATTTCCAATCCGACATTAATTCATTTAAAGCGATCAATCAATATTTGCATACACAATAATATACATAGAGACAATTTATATCAATCAACCAATTAAGCTCCGATATACTTATCGTTTATTTGTCACAGATAAGGAATCACATACACAGCCCCCATGATAACCCGCATGCATATTAATTTTTATCTTTTCCTAACATCTAGTGCTCTATTTTACAAGCACATGCACGAATACATAAAACGTAAAGGAAAACCCACTCTTTCATTTCACAATCTTCTTAGTTGTAGTAGTCCTCTAGAAGGAAAATCCCGTATTCTTCGTCGCCTAGAAAAAAAAAATACCTAAGATGAGATTTCACGGAAGTTCTACTCAAACTTTCTAATTCTATTTTTCTATGTTTGTCAAAAATCGTATAGAGAGAAATTCAAACTTAAAATGGTTATAACTTGCTCATTTTAACTCGGAATTTCGCATATTATATGTCGTTTTCTACCTACTCGAAAAGATCTATCTATTTCTAAGGTTATTTTTGTCATAAAAATTCTTTTGGGTTATGAAAAAGGTCGGTACAAAATCTCTACGAAAATCCTAGCCCTTGAAATACAATTTTCAAACTTTTCTTTATCCCAAAAATCCTTTAGCAAAAACATAGATATTTATATGATTGAAATATCCTTTGAATAAATATATATATATATATATATAGACTCATATTGTATGCATGATTCAATGGTGTTGTTTCAACGATTATTTTTTGTAAAACAACTTGTCTTATGGTGTTGAAAACTTAAATCTTTATAATTTCTTTTGTATGGGTTTTGAAAGAACTTTATAAATTCTTGAGTTATTATAAATAAGTATATTCTTATTTTGTTTTCCAATTTCTTTTCCAAAATAAATAAATTTTTTCTTAACTTTGGTCTTGTATAAATTTTACTTCTAGTAATAAAAATGAAATTTCCAAAAGTTGTTGATAACGTATAATAATTTGGGTTGTGTGTATATATTTTCTTTTTAAAATGGTTTTGATAAACAAGTGTTCTTCCTCTTATATTTTCACTTCCTAACTTCTTTAAAAAAAATATATAAAAAGTTTATTTCTAAAACTTAATCTTTTAACTTCTTTATCTATTTTACTTGAAAAGAAATTATTTTTAACATGTTCTTAAGTTGTTGATAATATCTATTGTTTTTTAATTTACTATGTTTACATTCTCTTTATTTCTTTGAAAATGGGTTTATCATTTAAATTCTTGGCAACCTTTCTTTTTCTAAGTGGATTTATAATTTAGTGAGTTGATTTTATTTTAACTTTGAAAACTACTCTAGTTCTTGGTTTTATTATGGGGTTAGAAAAGAAATCCTATAATTAAGTTTTAATGAAAATTTTGATTATCAAAGAGTTATTAACACTAAGTTTTAATAAACTTTATGTTATTTATTATAAAAAGATAGTGTTTATTTCCTTAGTTAATTTCTTAGGTAAAAACCATCTTTTATTGTTATTGAAGGAAATTTATGATGGGTTTGTCTAAGGTAAGATAATAAAAGAGTTTGGTTTTATTTTTCCTTTATTTCCTTGGCAAAATTATCCTTGTTGACATTTAGGAAAACCTTGAGAAAGTTTGAGAAGAAGTTGTAAAAATTCATTTTCTAAGTTGTTGTCAACAACTTCTTTATTTTAATGACAAGTTACATAGCAAAAGAGTTTAGTTTCATGTTTCTTTATTAAAGAAAATCCCACTTTAAATTTTGTTTAGATAATATCATTATGATGATGCATGTATATGAGCATGTAATGTGGAAAAGATGAAAATATCGCATAATAATATAAAAAGATTATAAGAAGAAAAAATAAGCAAAATAATAAGATCAAGCATTGTGAACCTTAGCTTTATCAAGGTCACTCGATCATGTATTGGAAATCTTAGCTTCATCAAGGCTTTCCGGTCAAGTATTTAGAGTCTTAGTTTCATCAAGGCTTCTTGGGACTAAGAATAGACTAGTCCTAAAAAAAAAGAAAAATAAAGGAAAAGAAAAGCAATAATAATAATAATAATAAAGCAAGTTAGTGAAAGTTAGTGAGTATTTAAGCTCTAAGAAATATATAGGTACACATATATTTAATAATATATATATAAGATTAGATTATGAGCATAATAATAGTAATAACACAATAACATAATAATAAAATGGGAATTCTTAGCATGTGCATGAATAAAATATGAACATGTTGTTATTTCTATAACTCACCTGAGTCTTTGAGAAACAATACCATGGTCATGCTAAATTGCATGACATGGAAAAATAATGGTAGGAAGTGGTTACCTAAAATGTGTTTATTGTTTAAATGATAGATATAGGTTTATGTGGATAGTGATAAGTAGTAATTGGTTTATGTATAGAGAATGATTTTGGAAGACTTTGGTTGAAGAGGGTTTTGGTAGAGAGAAATTGTGTAGAGAGGATTTGTGGAGAAATTTCGAGAGAGTTTTGTTATATGAAATGAATGTGTGAAAGAAGTAGAGGGAAATGAGATATTTATAGATAAATGTGGAGGGAAATTTTAGTTAATTAAATAAATGAAAAAGAAAAGAAAATTGATGGCATGAAGAAAAGGAGCAATTAAAAAATAATTTTAAAAGAAAAGTGTAAGAGAAGTTTAATAATATGTGGTGTATAATTTTTATGGGAAAAGAAAATTGTAAGAAATAGGTATATATGTTGTAAAGAAAAGTCGAAATAGATGAATAATAATGAATAGTAGAAAAGGATAATGAATAGCAAATAAGATTAATAATTTACCTATAGTAAAAAAAAATACGCGTATAAATGCAATATATGATATTTTTAGTTATCAAAAAATTATGAAACTGATATTTTTGGATTCCTTATATTACTACGAGTCTAACGGTGTTATCGGAATATTTTTATCGTTCGGTATACTGGGGCATAGTTTTTGAAAACCGATCCCGTTTGGATCTGAAATACACTAAAAATTAGCAAATATGATAGTTTTAAGCTTCTCTATATTATTATGAATTATTATCCACCATTATCTAGATTATGATGTTTAGGATTTAAGAGCACAAGATTGCCAGATCTAAGCATTATGGTTTGTTGTAGATTTTTTTACTTTTAAGGTTTTGGTTTGACTTTTGACTTTTGACTTTTTGATTTGTTCGTAAGATCATAAAATTTTTAGGTTTTTGACCGTGTTATATTTTTTGTTCAAAATTTGTGTTTTACTTTATTTTTATGATTTATTTAATATTTTTCAGTTACTGGGATTGTTTAATCGTATCTAGGGTTATGTGATGACTCAGTTTGTCTTTTGATATTAATTTAGATTTTTTATTTCAAAATCAACTGAAAGGCATAAGGTCTTATAATTTTGTTGTTGAATATTATTTAGATATTCCACCTCGATTTATGTGTTAGGGATCAGATAACTGAATTGTTTCATGTTTGTGTTTTGAGTCGAATAATTATTGAATTTGTATTTTTATTTTTGAAGTTTCTCTTTTTCTTAAAGCCATGAAATTTCGTATTTGATATTGTTTAGGGTTTGGTTTTAACTTAGGTCGGCTTTTAGGATTTTGATTTGGTATTTTAATTTTAGGATTATTTTCCAAGAGTTATAAAAAATTTGGAGGTTTACAACATGAATATAATAATACGTATGTATGATGTTAGGTACTCCCCAACATCAAAGAATCCAAAATTAAATATTGGGTACTCCTTAATATTTCTGAAACCAAAAAACCTAGATCTACTCATATCATTTTCATATATAACTCTACTCTTCAACAACCCTACATATGGATCATTGGATTGTTGTGATAATCGCGTGGATACCCTCCACTTATTACTAGCAACCACACACAAGCAACAAGCATATAATTATATACGGGTAGTTAATTATTCCACTTCAATTTCTAACCTAACAACCATAAGCAACAACTAAAGTATACACGTACTTAGAAGCTAGAGTCATCAAAATAGTGGAATCTTCTAAACCTAAGTTACAAAGTAATTAAGGTATTTTAGAAATATTTATTGTTTCAAATTCATCTAAGATTATATTTCCTATATCTTTTGCTCCTACCTCAAACTTTAAAGACACTAAAATACACATTTAGTTTGAGGATAAGGATTTAAATTTGAAATAAAGAGATAATAGATAATTAATTAGTATTGTTTGGATTCGAAGGTTTTAAAGTGATTTAAAACCCTTATGGATGAATTTGAACAAGTTCTAAAGGTCTATAACAGAAAATGCGAGTTGACAAAAAACCGTTTTATACACAAATACTAACACTACTCGTGTTCTCACACATGCACTTTTACACGGGTAAGCACATCACTTGTTTATTCACTCATGTGGGGAATATAAGTATGATTTTAAGGACTTTAAGTCATTATGTTCAACACAGGTGTCAACATGACTCATGTATTCACTCGTGTTGGGAACAAAACCTTCAAAAGCTTGGAAAACACTTGTTACGCGATTGTACACGGACACAAACACAACTTGTGTAATTATTGGTGTTGAAAATAGAACCCACATAATGTAAAACAACGTGTTACATGTTCAACACAAGTAAGTGCGCAACTCATGTACTCAATCGTTTTGAACATAGAGGTAGAGTATGTTGTGATATTTTGCAATTCTCCAACTTATCTTTGTTATTAATGTCAAAACATAAATAAAAACAATTCCCAACCCTTCTTCATATGTCTTTACCCTAATTTCAACAAATCTTGCGACAAAAAGTAAAACTCTTTATGGAAAACCCTATTATCTTGATGTGGATTCTATCAATCCTTTACTATTCTTTTTACTACAATCTTGTATCCCTCTTGTTCTTGAAATCCCTCCTCAATTATAACTACACTCATTGTTCCTCCCTTGGAAACTCATTGTTAACATTCAAATGCGTTGATCACCATTGTTTCCTCATTGGAAACATCAAATCTAAAGGGAACAAGAGGCAGAAGCAATTACTTACCTTAGTTTTCTATAGAAGATCACTAGGACTTAGTGGAGATTGATGAGAGAGAGGGATGGTGTTTTGTAATGTAAGGGAAAATGAGAGAAAGGTTAGTTACAACATGTTTTTAAATGATCCTACAAATGTCATATCTTTTAAAAGATATGTTAAATTACCAACATGCCATTTCATTAAAAACATTAACTATAAAATGAATTTTCTATATTTTATTTTATTTAAGGTATTTCAATAAAAGATTATATACATGATTTAATTTACTTATTTAGTAGATAAGTCTTCATTGTCTAATATTTTCGAAGCTAAGCCTAAGCTAAATCATGGCATGAAGTTTGAATAAGGTTAAGTGAATCTACCGACGTGTGATATATTAGTGGTTATTCAAATGGGGATGTTTTTCTCTATGATAAGATGTTATTAAGATCTTCTTTTAACTATTTAGATATCATATGTCATCATATTAGCTTGAAGAATTTAGGATAATTCAAATTCAAATTTATTTCGTGCATAAGCTAAAGGGACTAACATATGCATATTTCTATTTTTTTTTAATCCTTATTTTAAAATTATCTTATTACATCATCACGTGGCAACCAAATATTTTTTTAAGATAAACATATATAATTTGGAAGACAAACAAAGTCAATTTTAATAGTTCATATCTCAAGAGCTTCATTCAAAAATAAAAATCAATAATTAAGCAGATATCCACGAATTAATTTTTTATAGATTGTAAATGGGCTTAAAAATATATATTATTTACTTGTACTTGACTTGTGGGCTGAGTGACAAGGCCCAGCAAGTCTAGTTCAGTTTCTGGGATGACTTGAAAAGATTTGGTTTGGTGGGATTGGAACAGGGATCGCTGGACTAGTTCGTTGTATCTAACCTATCTGAACAAGCTCATGTACATAGAAGATGACTATTGACCTTGACCCACAAGAAACTACATTTCATTTGTTAATCACTAAGATGATTTGACGGTCGTCATCCATACCAAGTGCCTATAAATACTCAATCACTTCTCTTCATTCAGGGCTTTTTGGATAGAGAGAAGATAAACAACATTCCATAGAGGAGACTCTATTCCGTAAGGATCAAACAAGATAACTCAAATGATTTCTACCTCAACTGCTTAACAACTGTAAGGACGACGCGTGATGTTTACTCTCCTCACCTGTCACTTGTGCATTCAAGATACTGAAATTGTTTGTTTCTCCTCTCTTGTCATTCTCTCTAAGCCATCCCATCATCAATTGCCATATCTTTAACAGCACTCTTAAGTCACATCCAAAGCAAGAGATCTACATGACATGTGCATGACCACTTTAGGAAAAACCCTGCATCTACAGAGATCTTATGGGAGATACTTTTGAGATGGGTGAAATTATACATCATTAAGGATTCCAGACTTAGTATAATATGGAAAAAAAAAATGGAATTCCAAATTTTTCTTCTTAAACTAATTGTTGCTTCTATATGTCACAAATTTTAATATTTTGAATTCAATGGAGGCTTCACAACTCATTCAAGTTTATATGCAAAATTTACCAGCATTTCTACAATCCTTTCATTGTACTAATACTTTTATTTGTCGTATTGTTTTAGCTTTGACTGAAATACTTAGAAGAGGGAAGTTTGTTCCTTACCTAAAATAATTATGGCTTCTTATGACATCATCCCTCTTTCTATATAATGACGTCTTTCTTTTTTGTCAATCATATATAAGAGCTTTTACTTTCACTAAACTTTTATAGTTAGCTTTCAAATTTTATTAGATACATCATACAGTGCACTGATATGAATGCAAACAAGGGGATTCAATCAATCATAAATAATAGTGGAAGATTTACTAAGATGTCATGTAGCATCCTATAGTTTTTAGACTTAGCTTATTCGATTGAGATGAACTAGACTTGCCTTTGGGAAAGGTGTAGTCAATCCTCGTCTATCCTTTAGTTTAACTTGATTTTACCCTTTGACTCTTGAGTCTTAACTCTATTGCATGTTTGAGTCAACCCATGGGTCAGGTGCAACAACATTAATTTTTTTTGGTACGTTTTCCCATGTTTGTCAAACTCACAGTTTTATTATTCACAAAACAAATAGAATTAGTAAAATTAAGGATAAGCGGGTACAAGGTAGATAGAGTGTAAACCATTACCTGTACCTTACCCTGTAAGGTACAAGTTATTGAATTTTTTACTCAAAATCTACCATGTGACTCCTTGTACTCACTCTGTACTTTGTAAAACCTATAGGGTACAAGATATTATGTGGAACCTATAATTTTTTTTTCACAAAATCTCTATATTTTCTTTCTTTTTAAAACATAAAGTTTAGTCTTTGATATGCTTTCATGTAATATGCAACACTATCTTATTTTCATATATTCAATATAAAAAACATGTGGAAAGAAATTTAAAAAAAATTTGTTAATATCACAAGTTCTATAATATATAAAATCTATTCATGTGTGAAAGTTGAAACCTACAACAAATATTTGTGGGACTTATTTATGTGATATTAAAAAAAAATTATAAAACTTGCAAAAAATTACAAAATTAAAAACTTTGTAACTACTTCTTTATATTAATTAATGTTATAATATAAACAATATCTCTGTATAATTTGGGAGTTCAAGTATGTACATACAACAACAGTTCTTTTAAAATTAAAATAATAAATCATTCTAAAATAAAATAGTATAAATCCTTCTATAATAAAACTTTCTAAAATGTAGTCTACAAATAATAATTTTGAATATAAGTGGTTGCAAAATAAAATATAGAATATAATTATTCATTATATATTAATAGTATTGTATAATATTTAACAGGGTGGATGCATGATATCTAAAACTTATATCTTTTACAATATAATACATGTTTAAGGGTAGGTACAGGGTCTAAAGACCTTATACTTGTACCCTACCCTGTGAGAGCAAATTCCAAAAAATTTATACCTGTACCTTTCCCTGTGGGCCTTAATACTCAATTGGACTCTATTCGGTCAAGCAAGATCTAAATGAGTAACTTATATGACAGGGGTACTCACTTACTCCTAAGTAAAATTATACAAAATTATGCAAAATAAGTAAAATCGTAAACGTATAGAATCATATACCTAAATTTATAATTCTACTTAAAGTCTATACTTAAACGATTTTACATCCATTTTAATTAAGAAAAAATATAAAAAAAATCATAACCTCCTTAAATTGTATATTTATTATAATTTTGACAAATATGTATTTTCCTTTTATTAGATTTTTTATGCACCATCTAGTTATTACTTATTATATATTTGATATTAAAGTTGTCAAACTCACAATTCTACATAAGATCATTTAATGTTATTTAGAATCGGAATGTATAATTAAAATATAAAACATAAGTTTTTCTAACTTATGCAAAACAGTTTTGAAAAACTATATATATACTTACAGAAGTCGTAAAAAACTTGAAATACATAATGAATTTAAGAAAAATAAAGAAATTAAGTTCTCTGTATAACTCAACGAATTCTAGAAATGTAGAATAAGGAGTTAAAGGAGAGAGGGAAGGAGATAAAGAAAGAGTGTGAAAACAAAATTGAAATTGAACACAAAAGATGTATTATTCTAATAGTTGATGAACTTGTAAAAACATGATTGTATTTTTTATATTTTAGCCTATTTGATAGATAAAATCGGTAAACTAGATAAAAAAACATAAGATTTTATCAAGTTTATATGTAGATTTGGTTGAAATAGGAAGCTTCTACAACAAAAAAAAAAAAAAAACAAAAAACAAAAGTATTCTATGCATGAGTCAACTCAAAATGGCTTCCTAAAATTATAAACTCATAAAATCGTGATTTTGACAACTATATTTCATATTAAGTTGTTCCCTCTTATGTTAAGAGTCTTTAAGATTTATTTTATGAGCTATAAACAGGTCATTATGTAGTCGATTTCAATTGAGGCATTTGATTAATTATTTTGAATTTCATAGATCTCTCTGGTTATACCTTGGCACGGGCCAAGTCTAACCTGTGACTTGACCTAGTTTGTTACCGGCGAACATGACTCATCAGCTTGGTTTAGCCGTATGGGTCATGATAGGGCTAATTTACCATACATATTAGGGTTAATTTTATGGTTGGATATTGCTTTAATTCATGCTTAATGTAAGACAATTACTACTTAATTAGAAATAGATTTATTTCAGGTCTAAAAAGAAGAAACATCAACATTTTGTTTGAATTGAGCAAGGATTTAAGTGGAGGATGTCAACCAGGCAAGAGCACGCCCGTTATGAAGACAACAATCTTCTTAGGTTCCTATTGAGAGGGCAATAACGGGTGTGACAAAGGAAAGGAGAAGAGAAAATTACCCATAGAAAAGATCATAGCCCATTATATGGCCGTAACCTTGGGAGTGATCTTCTCGGAGTTCACAAGCTCAGGTGATATGGTCGTTATTTGTTAAAGATTAGAGGGCCACAATGGAGATAACGGCCGATGATACAGCCATTATCAAGGTGGTGATCTTCGCTGGCTTATGGTGAGAGCTTGATACGACTGTTATTTAAGGGGAATCGATGAAGCACATAGAAGATAATAGCCTCCAATATGGTCGTATCTAACAAGAAAACAATTTTGTAGAGCTTAATCCTAGTTAATTACGGGAGTTATGAGTGGTTAATTTGTGATCTGAGGAGATCACGACCTTCATCAAGGTGGTGATCTACATTAGATAACTACTTTCAAGGAGATAACGATCCATGTAATGGGCATGATGACGGTTATTTGTGGGATATTTTCACACCATTTTGGATCTAAGCACCTTTTCAAAGGGGGATGAAGGCCAATTGACATCTACTTTCAACCATCAGATGTACATAATGGAGGAATCATATAAATAATTCTCTAAACCTTGCAAGAGACACATCAATTTTCATCATATACACCACTTTTGATTTTATAATCTATCATCTTGTAACCTTAGAAGAGTACTTTTTAGTGTATGTGAGGGAGTGTATTGTATAAGGATACTAAATCATTATTGTATCAACATCTTGAAGTGAATCATTGATTAAGGGTTGTTTCCATATTCTTTCTTCTTAAGTTTTACAATTATCGTAATGTGTTGTTTTCTTTATATCATGGATGAGTAGTTGCTAGGACTTGTGTAGCAATGTTTAACATATACATATAGAAATTGAACATCAATTATTGTAGAATTCACTAATCTTTATAGTGTATTAAATTATCCTAATTCTATGTAGTGCACGACTTAGGGTTAGATCGGATTTTCATTGGACACGATTGAGAAATCTACTAATGGAATAGATCTAAGATATAATGAGGGGTTGCTCATGATACCTAGAGGTAGGATTGTGAAATCTTCTGGATGTAATTGGAATTTACCTTGGGATCATATTATTAATGCAATCATAGTTGATTGTTAGCTAGGAAGAGATATAAGTTCGACAAAGCTATAATTATGGTTCAATAGACTCGAGAGAGATATTGATCCAATTGGTGGAATCCTGCAGTTTTGAAAGATACAACAAAGACTAATGTTGAAGTACATGTTAACTCATTAGTGAAGCAAGTATGATGTGTTGTTAATTGTTAGAATAACCTTAATTTGTTAATTACTTTAATGAACATAGTTGTAGTTAGTAATTAATTTAGTTAATTGAATTATATTCGATTTATTCATCTTAATTATTCGATTGCTAGATAATAGAAAATTTAATCAGTACTAGTGCTTGTAATTTGTTCCCTGTGGAGACGATCCTATGTTCATCCATACTAAATGACAATAGGTACACTTTCCTATCAAACCGAGTGATGGAGAGAAAATAGGTTTATAAATTTTGAAGACTTGGTGGTTCTAATTAAAGGCGATTAGGTCATGACTCATCAATAGATCTGTCAGGTTGCTAGGTCTAGGCTAGTTAAAGCCTCCAACCCATGCGATCTGCTGGGTTAGCCCAGCCCTCCAAATAAAAGATGAATCAAAATAAGAGAAAGAGAAAAAAATGAAAAGAAATGTAAATAGAAAAAAAATGCTTAAACTATTTTCCATGTAATTAGTGAAAAATTATTACTATTTATAATATTAAATGCGTTGTTATTATTAGCATTATAAGTAATAAATATGATTAAAAAGTTGTGTGGTTGGATTTTTATAATTTTATAACCAAAGTGATTTCTCATTTCCTTAATAACCTGAGTTGTCTTTTAGAGAGTTATTTGTGCGTTGAGTGCTTGTATATAAATAAATGGCAATATGAAATCCTTTTTTCAACAAATGAGATAAATAATATTTTTTTAGGCCCAATTGTACTTTTGGTTTAAAGTTGTTTTGTTTAATTTTAATTTTATTTTTTAAATTTGTCTCTATTTTTTTACAATTTATTATTATTAAAATTTATTTTTAAATTAAAAAAATGAGCCGGTTCAACGACCCATGAATTGGCTAAATAAACCGGTGATCGGACTGGACAGGATTGACCTATCCTAAAACGAGTTGATTCTGGGCTAGGCCTCATTAGATCTATGACCAATTCAGTTCGACTCTATGTTGAGGTGTATCTTTGGGTATGGATAAGTTAGGAGGCATTGGAATAGAATTACACTTGTGGATATCACATTCATGTTGTGTGACCAACTTTAATACTATTAAATCATAATAAAAGTTAATTAATAAAATTCATGAATTCTTTATCATAAAATATTAAAATATTTGACCTAGAAAAGCTCTATGTAATTTTAATTTAAATAAAAGACGTTTTGTAGATAGAATAATTTCTTATATTTTTCTTATTCAAACTTATAAATAGTCCTATTATAGAAGTTCACTCCCCCATTTATAATCAAGAAAAAAGCAAATACCTTCTTCGAAAAGCTCTCTATCTCCTGCCCTTCATATCACCCTACATCCAATCAATTGCAAGGAGACATCCTGATATGTAACAGGTCAAACTCCGTAATTCGATTTAGTATGTGATTTCAAATCTAGGGCTTTAGGCTAATAAAATTTGAACTTTTATGACCTTTTGGAATTAAAATAAGGACTAGGATATGAATAAACTAGATATTATGCACCAATTCTAAAAAATGAGTTGGGTTTGACTCAATTAATAATTGATAGAATATGGGACGGAAGGAATAATTCTGTTAAAAGAATATCTAACAGGATGCATATTATGTATATCCATTGACGTATCCACAATCATGGGACGAATCATAAAATAGGAGAATAGGATATCAACTTAATAAATTCATTATGAAAGAGTAAAGTTTAAATTAAGAAAATACGACTCTATAAAAATAAAATCCTAAATACCACTTTGACCAAATGAACCATAAGGACAAAATAAGACATACATAAAATATTTAATTAAATAACTATTTGATATCTCATATCAAACCCCACCTTAAAGTAACGTTCCGTCTATGCTGGACAAAGCGGGGGAAAAAAAGGGAAAGGAACGTTCCATCCGCTGGTGCCACTGGATTGGGATGATGAGTCATATACGTCTTCCTTAAAAAGCATAATGAAAAATTGGGTGAAATGTGATGATTAAACTAAAATTTTCTTTGCTAATGTTTCTGTGATTTAATGGCATCTATCATGATCTTTTATTTGAAAGGTTTTAAGTTTGAGTTTGCCCTCCTCCATTTGAAAAATCCTATATTCGAATTTTCCCTTCTCATTATAATTGAAGGGAAAAAAAAAAAAAGAAAAAACCCTAATTTTCTCTTTACCTTTTTTTTCAAGGTTCACATCCAAGCACTTATTTCACCTTCAATCCTTTTCCATCCCTCACTCTAGCATAAGATCTCAAGTGAAGAATGCTTTGATGGTGCTTGATATTAAACCTGCTAGTGTATCTTACGGAAGCACTACATAATTTAATAACATATAAATGTTATATATCTTTTACTATCTAGTTTTGGGTTATTTAATATATACTTTCCATAATAATTCATACTTTTCAGATGCTATTATTTTATAAAATAATGTTTCATCATAGAACTTTTTCCATAATATTCATTGTGCCACTATACATAAACATTGTTCCATAATGCACTAGTAGTATATTTATAATAAAAACTTTTGGTATGATAAGGAAACAGTGGGAATATGGTATGGTCATCCTTGGATTGCTGTGCGTATGGGAATATGGAATAGAGGTTGTGGTCATTGGTCAAGGAGTGAAAGTATTGTGGTGAGACTTGTGAGGATGGTGTGACCATGGAGGTGGCATTAGAGGTAAATCCTTCTTCCTAATATTTTCTAAAACATTACCATTGAAGTTTCAATATAGATCAATCCAGCATCATGACCACATTTACAGTTCTTTCTAGCATAAACTCTAACTACATCTTGCAAGAGGAAATGAAATCTAGAAAAAAAGATAAGAAAAAGGGAAAAAAGAAACCCTAATTATGTGCAATGGAACTAATTGGGCCAATTATAACCAGCCGAACTTTTGGGGGGCATATGTGAGGCCCAATTTTGAACAGCATTGGGAGTAGTTGTCTTTGTGTCTACTTGGTCAGCAGTAACATCATGGATGCTGGCTCTCTTCTTTTCCTTCTTGTTATTTGATTTTAAACGAAGAAAGTACTTCTGGGCATGGCTAGCCACTTGAGTTGGTGTTCTTGAAACCACTGAATTCCTTGATATACTCCTCCAATCCCCTCTCCCATATTTTTGCAATCCAATTAGAAACAACCTATCCACAAAAATGAATGGTTGGAACACTCATAACTTTGTAAGTAGAACCATCTTATGATTTCCATACCACTAGATTATGTCATATTCAATTTATGAACCATTCATATTAAAATATATCTCTATATATATATATTTTATTCATGGCTAAGATAAAGATATAAATAATACCCATATTAACCAAATTTTAAAATGGCATAACTAATTTATTATGAGTTCCAAGTCGACATGAACTTGAAGTATTATGCTATAAATTAAAAGCTTATGTAATTCAATATTAAAAGAAGATATCATATACTATTAAATCAAGCTTTTATTTATACTAAAACATAATTAGAAATTCATTATATATCTGGATGTACATTTAAAGTGGGCTCAATCTTTGATTAGGACTGTAAATTCAGTTAGCCATATCCATAGAAGTTCAATTTCAAGCCCCAATTATTAAAAAAAGAAAAAGAAAAATGAATGATATGAGTAGGTTGCAAGATCCTATCTACCATTCATAAGGGTTGCAATTCAGTTGATTAAACTTGATTTAAAAAAAAAAAACTTTTAATTACAATTAAAATAATATTTATATCCGAATTCAACTCAAACTTAATTAATTAAGGATGAACTGCATGCGCAGTAAAGTTAAGAAACCTATATTTTCATTCACATGTAGGAATATCAAATAAATGAAATCTCTACTACTATAAATATGTTGGGAAAAAAAACATATAGCTTAATTACGGTGAATAAAATGCTGAAGGCAATCATGAACGAAGCAACTTAAAAATTAAAATTAGTTTCAGGAACATAAATATTGAAAGAATTAAAAGAACATGAAAGGGATCCTTTTTAATTTCTTTACTAAAGAAGTCCAAAACCAAAACGTAAGAAGAATCTTGGAAAATCTTTTCGATCAAAATTCATCCCCAACAAAAAGAAAATTATGAACTTAATCAATTAATAATCCTAAAGAAAGAATACAAAGAACTAAATAAAAAGAGACAGAAAAAGGCATAGATCTTCCATAAATCTTTTTTTTTTAATTTTTTTTATTTTAATCTGTTACCTGTGCTCTTCGTCAGACCATGCGATCCCTTTCCTCCTTTCCGTCTCGCCCTTCCCTCTCGATCCACGACGATGGGATCCAGCCGACTCACTGGACCCAGCCGAATCACACTCATACCCAACATCCTCGTACAAAGGCAACTCAACACGTCCATTATCAATCTCCATCACATCACGGACCAAATCTTCATAATGTCTATGAACCTCGTAAACCGACTTTCCAGGAATACGCAAAGCAATCAATTCCCATCTATTAGGCACGTGTTCCGGGACAACCACAAGTGATTCCTCAAACAGCTTGTCCTCCTCCCTTGTCCACGACGGAGACGTCGCCGTAAAGCCGCTGTTGATGGTGGTAGTGGTGGCGGCGTTACGAAACATAGGAAAATATGTTGTCGTCGTCGTGGTCGTTGTTGGTGTTCTTCCGTGTGGGATGATTTTAGGAAATTGTTTGGGGGTTTGGTTATTTTGTTTTTATAGATGGCGGCTGATACACGTATTTATGAGCTGTTTGTTTGACGGAATAAAGAAAACAACCCACATGAGTTCGGGGTTTTGAAGGGATATTGTTGGGTTTTGGCTGTACTTTTTTTTAATTTCTGTTGGTAATTTTTGCTGTTGGCACATTTTTTGGGATTTGGTGAATCCTTATTATCTACTTTTTCCGATTTGTCAGGCTCTATTTAAGAGTTTTGTTATTATTGTTGGCATTATTTTTGGAAAACAAGATATTTTTTTTAAAGATAAATTGACTAAGATTTAAAAAAGATCCCATATTTTGCTAGTGGGAAAAAAAGGGTTAAAGAAAATAAAAAAATTGTTTAAAAAAGTAAAAATATATAGTAATTTGAAAAAGGAAAAACTTTTTGGCCAAAAAAAAGAAAAAAGAAAAACTTAAATATTTTTTTTTTGTATTGAAATCATTTTTTAAAAATACAATCTCATACTATGATCTACTGGTTAGCGTCGTCAGCCCTTGTCAATTTGACATTATAGAAAAAAGCAAATTTAGTGGGAAACAAACTCCAATCTTATTTTGAATGACCAGATTATCTGCCATAATACCAGGGAACCACATATGATGTTAGTTATTTTTATATGTTTTATTTTATTATTTTCAAATCATGTTTTGATATGTGTTATAATATTTTATTATTATTATTTTAGATCAGACCTACTTTTTTTATCTATTTTTATTTTTAATTTTAAGAGTAAAGCAACAATTTTTATTTAAAGGGTTATCCATAGTAAAATGTTATAAAAAATTATAAAAAAAAAGATAGATCATTACCTTCTATTATAAACAGTTCAATCGTGATAAGATTTAGGATTAGGGATAAAAGAAAAAAAATATTTTATTATAAAAATACTCAAAAATAGGGCAACTTAAAAAGCTTAAAATAATAGAAAATATTATAGCTGACGTGAAGGCAAGATTTTAAAATAGTTTAATAAAATATTATACTTTATGAAACATTAGAATTAGTAACATTTTAGCATACTTTATGAAACATTTTTAAATTCTATATAAATATACTTCTCAATTAAAATTTACTTGCTTTTCATGGATTCTCCAAGGAAGTATCTAACATTATCCATGCTTCATAAACATGCTTTTACGATCTTATCCTTTTCATATTCCCTTTTATCTTTTTGATATTCTCTTTTCTTCTTTCCCTTCGGATCCTAATATAAAAGGTCTGCTAACGAATAATTTAAGAACCTGGTCGATTGAAAAGAAACAATGTTACTACCGCAATTATTTTTAAGAGAACTTTTAGGTCTTGTTAACACATTTTTTCATTAAATAAATATAATAATTGATATATTAAATATTTTAATAGTATAATTATGATTGTATATAAATATAAGTTATAAATAACTTATGCGTCAGCCCTATTAAAAAAAAAGGACTATAGGATTTTTCTTTAAGAGCTTGTTAAACATTCTTTAAAAAATCCATATCTTTTAATATATTGATTAAATATTTTATGAATAATTATAATTATATAAAAAGGAAAAGTTGCACTACTAGAAAAGTGGGATTTAGAGACAAAATTTTATCTCTAAACATAAATTTTTATCATAAAAATTATCGTTGCTGATTCAATATATAGAATTATGACTTATCTTATAAGTTTTCTATCACAGAATATTTGTTTCTAAAGGCTAGTGTTTTGTACTCGTTTACTTTGTTGTATAGAATAAGGAAAAATGAAATTCCAATTCAAAAAAAATGTAATAGGATTGTAATGACTATTACTATATTCACTTGATATAAAAAAAAAACAAGTAATTATTGAAGCAGAAGGTAAAATATTTATAATGTCCCTATAGTTATTATAGAAAGAAGATAATTGTATAGGTAATATTTTCAAGACAAGAGTATTAATAGTAAAATTAAAAAATAAAACATTGAATAGCAATTCATCGGAGTGAGAATATGAATTTGCAACAGGGAAGACAATTGTATTGAAAATTTGGGTAACTAATTGGCTCGAATGCAAGCCAACTGTAATGTATTTGGTAAAATGCAATACTCGGATACAAGTATTGTAACTAAGTGTTTGTAATAATTTCCATACATTTTCTTTACATAGTATCTCTATTTATATCTGTTTCCTAACAGAAAATGTAAAATATGGAAAGTATGCGTAACAAATATGGTTATAACAACCTGGATATTCCAACTATAATATTCCCTAAAATATGAAATCTGTTTTTATTCTATTTCCCAGCTGGACTGGCTGAAATTCTCGGCCCAAGCCTCAGTCTGCTAAGCCTCAGTCCACTCTCCTCTGCTCCTAGACCTCCACAGCCTCTCTTATGTTTAGCCCAGCCCATTCATCAGCAACGGTGGTCTCAGTTCCTTCAAACACCTATCCTTCTAACATCCACTCCTTATCCTTTTCTTTTTTTCTTCGTACTTCACTTCCCCTGTCTTCCTCCTCACTAACAAACCCTAGCTTAACTTTGTTTTCTTTCATATGGTTTAACCCCAATAGAATTGCTATTGATTATTTAACGTAATAGCAATTCATTATGAATTGTCATTATTTTCAAGTGAACACCTTAATAGTTGTTTTATCTCGAATGAGAAGAGAATAAATATCTATTTATGTTAACTGAATAAACTGATAGTATTTATCATATATAATAATTCTTAAAAAGTACCGTCAAAACCCTTTAAATTTTTTTATTGGGAAATTTCTCCTTTTCTTGTAATAATTCAAAGAAGACGAGGCCATTTTTCTTAGATGCCAAACTATAATTTATAACAATTTGTAGCGGATCAACTTTTTAAAATGGATTATGGATAAGATACTCCTTTTTCTCATTGTTAACAAGACTTCTTTAATCTCTCTCTCTTCCGACATGCTAGTTTATCTGATCTATCTTCATTTATATATCTAACTTGAAAAAGATCTTTAGGAATCAAATTCTGGGCATTCGATCTATACCCTGCCACATGCAATATCTTTACCTTTCATTAGTAAAATAAAATAAAAAAGAAGAAAATTTTAAAATTAGGCAGAACTTTGACCAAATCTCCTAACTGTGAGCTAATAAATATATTTGATCAAAGAGTTCACATTTACACGCGTGTTGGATTTAGTTTATTTTTTGTTTACTCCTCAACTTTACGGGTCCGGTTAATACCTTATTTTATTTTGGAACACGTTGGAGAGTTAAAAGAAGTTCCGAAAGTGAAGAATGAGTCAAATTACGTGGAGTCTATATCTCTTGTTCCATATTACTGTTGGCTCAAAGTAGTGGGTTTTTCTTTTTAATTATTTTTAAACATAGTACAATCCGTAGAGGAGGAAATAAGCCTGATTTATCAAGTGAAAAAAAAAAAAAAAAAAACTACTGTTGGTTCTACTACACTACAACAATCTTAGTATAGTAAAAATCATTTTAATAAATATTATATTATCCTCAAATTCCATCTCTAACGCCTTAAATCAATTCATCCAATTACATAAATTTAGGTTCAAAATACATTTTTGGATTAGTCATGTTATTAATCAACTCATAATTTCATTATCACATGCAAGACTCAGTTATTTGCCTTACAAACTCAGCCATATGACAACTAAATCTTATATCCTTCATTAAGGATCTATTTTTCATTTTCATTGGCCATATCATTAAGGGTCTATTTGGATCGTTTGATTTTCATCTGTATCTTATTTGTATCCGTATCTTATCTATATTTGATTTGTATTTGATCTGCTTGATCCGTTTATGAGTAAAAATGTATGTTTTTTTTTTTTTTTATCTATATTTGTTTCCTGACAAATAGTTTATTTGAAAATAATAAAAATAAAATGTCAAAACAATTAAAACAAGACGAACCAAATAGACCCTAACGGGAATAGAAAGTTCAAGACTAGAAGAGTGCTATTGATGAAAGATTGAAGCTCCTTTTGATCACTTTTCGTATCTCTTCCTCCTTGTCATTAAATGGATTCAAAAGATCTCATTAATCAATTTTCCAGTGCCAGGGTCCATGTAGTTTGTTTAGATATGCTAAGCTTACCCTATTAAGTCCTTTAGATTGCTTTGTTAAACCACCTTAGAAACTCCCTCTCCTACCTAGTGCTTGCAAAACTTTTGGAAAAAACATTGATTAATATTTTGATTGGAAGTAACAATTTTTACATGTGTGGTGGAGGTTGAAACTACAGCGTAGCTTATAACAAGAAAAGTGCAAGTAAAATTAGACTAATTAAACAAATCACAACCCTTCAACAAAGAGTATTTATGCAAAACCCTTGTTGATATAAGTTGTCAAGGTACAACCTTTTACCCAGTGTTATGGAAGAAGTGGTTCAAAACTAATGAAGGAAAGACTTGATAGAGGATTTGTGAATAATGAATGATAAAGTGGCCACTCGACCAAAATAATAAATCTACTGGCATTATGATCATAAAACAAACCTACTTGACCTAATCAAGTAATAAGGACTAAAGAGTTCTTTGAATTTCTTGTTTTGAACATAATTGGATAAGCTTTGATGGTTGCAATGAGATTAAAACTTTGTTGAGATAAATGAAGTTAACAAGCTATTCCTAACATTTGGAAGGATAATGAAAATTTGAAATTGTCATTATGTAGCTTGCATTTAAACAAGGAAAAGCTCTTAATCAAGTGGAAGGAGATAAGGAAATAGTTGATTGTCTACTTTAGAAGGAGGCCTTGTTAAAAGAAGATACCTATTGGAGATAAAGATTAAGGTCGAATTGGATTTCTTTTTCTAATGGAAACACAAATTACTTTTTTCAAAATCAAATATTGAATCAAAGGGTAAGAAATAAGGTGTTAAGAATTAAGAATGAACAAGGAGAGTTGAAACATCATGAAGCTATGATTTATTTTATGGCCAATTTGAGGAGTTTTATGATAAGATTTATATTGCTTATATTGCTGATATTGCTAATATTGCTTCTAATATGCACTTATTTTTAGATGTAGTGATAGGAAAAATAATGGAAGAGATGAATGAAAACATATAACAATGATTATATTATTAAGGTTGAGGTGAAAGAAGTTATGCTCCAACGTGGAATAAACAAAGTAAAAGTAATAAAGACTTCAATGGAGTCTTTTATCAATTATTTTTAAAAGTTACAGGATTATTTGCTTGTAACATAGTATCACTTTATAAATGAAGGTGATCTTCCTTGTGAACTACATAAAAGTGATATAATTTTGATTCCAAAAGTTAAAAATCCAGATTAAGTAAATTTCAATTAATTAGTCTTTGTGATTTATGTTTTAAAATCACTTCCAAAGTCCAAGTTAAAAAATTGAAACCACTATTGAATGATGTAATACAACAATACTTTTCATCTCAAATCATATAACGATAACCCATGAAGTTTTCCATAAACTAAAATTGAAAAAAAAAAGGGTTAAAAAACCATCATTATTTTATCATTATAATAGATACAATACAAGCTTATGATAGGGCAGATTGGTGTTTCCTAAAAAATGTATTAGTTAAAATGATCTCTAATGAAAAGTGTGGGGATTAGATTTGGCTAATATTCCCTTAACCTAATGCTTAATGGTAAAAGAATAAGAAAATCACATTCTACGAGTGGGATTGGATAAGACAGACCATTATCCCTTTATTTATTCTTTCTTACAACATATGGCTAATCTATGATGTGCTTACTTAAGCTTCGAGCATTAAAATTAAAAGAATGTGTCCGTACCTTACTCATTGGCTTTTGGTAGATGACTTTGCTATGTTTTGTGGAGGCTATTGATCTTAGCTTACAAGATAATGAGTATTCTTTTGGTTTATTTTTAAGTTTTGGGAAGGTCATTGGTTTCCTAAACTTAGCTAATTTCTTTGATTAAAACATACCACCAATAAAGGAATTATTATTTTAATATTTAAGACATCTCTCATGCTAATTCTCCATGTGAGTACTTGAGACTCCCAGCTAATTAGGGGTGTTAATGGTTAAGGAATAGACTGCTTAAGCTCCAAGGATGGAAATATGGACAACTTTTTTAAGGAGGTGAAGACATGATGATTAAAGTAGTTTCTTATGTTTCACTTACTTCCTTTATGTCAATTTTTAAATTTCTTAAGAAGCAATGCTTGGAAATATTAGCTTTCATAGCCGAATCCTGGTATGGTAGTAATTAATAGGATGGAATATTAATAGGAATGGAAAATATTTTAGTAGCTAAAGATGAAAAAGGATTAGGCTTTAAAGACCTTAAATCTTTTAATGATGATATTGTTATTGGAAGTTAACATGGCAAATATTATGCAATCTATAGTAGTTGTACTTGAATTTTTGAGGAAAATTTACTTTTCATAATGTGGCTTTTTAAACTCTTAACTGATGTGGTCACGCATCTTACACATGGTGGAGATTATTAGTAGGTGGGAAGTAGTTCATTCAAAACAAGTTATCGATAAAAAATGATTTTATTGTAGTATTTTTAGATATTCTTCAAATTAATCTTCCAAAGTGCTAATGATGCTTTTCCTAATAAAACCTCCATGCACAAAGCTGGCTTATTAAGACCTTTTACCATAGGACTGAATAAGCCGTCATATTAGGTGGAACCGCAATAGATGTTACCCTTTACCTTTTTTTTTTTTGGCCAAACAGATGTTACCCTTTACTAACATTGCTCCTTATAGGATACGCTCTACATTATTTTCCAAGGGCCATGAATCAAAGGGATGTGTCCCATTAAATATCGCCTTCTCTTATATATACCCCCATTGTGTATATGGCTAAGACATTTGACTAAATCCCTCCTTTCAATGCCTTCACATACATAAATCAAACCCTTAATTTGAGTAATTGAGAAAACTACACTTTACCTTTTGCTGTTACTATATTTTTGTTACCCTTAAATTCTCTACTAGCTTATGCATGGAGTACTTGTGTAGGGACTGTACTTAGCATGCTTTAGCTTATGTTTGTTTATTGTTCTAGTTTACTTCACGTACAATGTTAAAATATTCATTGGTTAAGGTCCAAGTAACCAACGAGGATATAACACCAACATAGGGATTGCTTGAGACTCAACTATTTGGATTGCATTAAGGAAAAACGGGTTTGAGCATGTATTCTTGGGATTTAAATCACCTAAACCCTTTAGAAAATCTTTTACTTCCTATTTTCTAATAAGCCTTCCTCGTGCTTTGTAAATCTCATCTCTTTTGATGTTTAAGGATTTAAAGTTTCTTTGGCCAAACAATAGTGATTTCAAATAGATGCTCTTATATTTTTACTATTTCACTAATCCTCTTTTGTTTAAAATTGAGTATTTAGAGCTCTAACATAGCGTTTAGTTGTAAGAATATAAGGAGAATTAAACACCACAATATAATAAATATTCAACAATATAGTTTTCTTGTATCATGTTTAGTGTCTATGGTGTTGGATGGGGATTTTTGTATTGCCTATTATTTGGTATACGCCAATACAATACATGTTGCTGGATGAGGATTTTTGCATCACCTATTATTTGGAATAAGCTAATATAGTACACAGTTATATTTTGATTGTTATACCCTTGTATCGTCGTGCACAAATTTGATAACTAGCGGCATCGATGATGATTTAATGGTAATCTTATGATGAGAACCTATCAATGTTATATTAGTGAGGTGACGACACTAGTGGTGGTGGTGGGGACACTGGCAGTGAGGTAGGAGCATAAAATTGACATAGTATTAGCCGTATTAGTATGACATCTTTTGTTAAGTGATTTTAATTTTTACTAGTTTTAATATTTTTATACTATTAAATACAAAGGACGAAAATTTTAGGTTTCTGTCTAGTACATGAAGAGGCTTCTCTCTAATACTTAAATAAATTGTATAAATCAAATATGGTATAGTGGCCATCATCTGGTTTAATACCATAAAAAATGTGTAATCAAGCACTACCTAAATCTTCTAAAAATAAGAAATAAAGTGTTGTTTATAACCATTTCCCCCTTAAAATATAATTGAATATGTATATCATAGTGTGGAATAATAGAATAGGGGTTTAAAGAGATCTGGAATTAAAGCGCTTATTTTAAAAATTAAAACGTAAGGGCTCGTAAGTGTAAATACATGTGTAATTGCAATTTAAAAATAGAAAAAAAAAAAGAAGAGAAGAAAATAAAGGGTTCCACGGTACATCTCGGGTTAAACAAGACTTCTCCTGCCCCAACTTCTTTACGGTGCATTATAATCTGGCTTGGAACAGATTTGTCCCCTCATGAGCTTCATAAATTCCAAAGAAGAACCGAATTCATCGCTAACGGTTCAATTCCCTAGTTGATGTGATATTTGCTGCTGCTCATTATGCTAAACTGTTTTTACTTTTTTGGCGATCATTTTCCAAGCTGATTTGAAGTTGAAATTTTTAGGAAGGACCATTCTTCCAAAATCAGCTTCAAATAGTATGATTTGAATTGCTTCTTCTGGTTATTACTAAAAAAATGCGAGTTCAAATAATAAAATAAAGAAAAAGGGAATAGATTTTGTTTTACACCCATACTGTTAACTAGGTTTTATGAGAGATAAATGCTTGTGGAGAGACACACCGGTTCATATTAATGTAAATTTCATTGTACTTTTAAACAATGGTAATAGTTCTTTCTTTTACTCTCTCTAAAGTTACCTACTGGAGTCCTTGGCAATATGAGCCATCTTATCATTCTATTTGCAAGCTAATTAAGTAAAAAAATTTGGAAATCAAATCTATATACCGTGATCTTGCTTCAGTTTAGTTGAATTATTCACTTGTGTGTTTTTGACAAGTATTAGGAGACAAGTGAAGGGAGCTAGGTATAGATTCTCTCCAATTTTTTTTCTCTCAAATACCACCAATTTATTCATGAATAGTTTACCTTGCATAGATTTTTAAACTTTCTTATAACATTGTTATAGTATCATCCATGATTGTCAAAATTGTAATTTTACTATTCATTCGAATATATAAAATCGATAGAATCATATAAAACCGTGCAAAACTGATAAAATCACTAACATATAGAATTATACATCTAAATTCATATTTTTACCTAAAGCATGTATCTAAACAATTTTACTTCTATTTTAATTGACGAAAAAACACATAGAATCATAAACTTGTAGAATTGTATACTTGATTCATGATTTTAATAATTATGGTGTCATCTTTTTTCTCTATAATCTTAACTATTGATTACACATTGCAACATTAGAAAAAAGTATGTCAATAGTAATTGAGAAAAAAACAAAAATAAAGAGGATATTTTTCTAGGATATTGAGTAATAAATATAATATATAACATAGTATATCAACATATTTAAACATTTTTTCTTTCTAAAGTAAGATTATAGAGATAACGAAAGACAAACAACTTATTTCTAAATTTTGTTGACATGTTACATAAAATACATATACCACAGGATGTATTATGATGATGTGCATGTACCATGCGATGAGCAAAAGTGATCTATTTACAGTATAGATGGTCCTTCACTAGTAGTTTACAAAGTAAGAAAAATTGACTGATCATGCATGTATTTGTTGTCTTATATGGCAAACATAATTGGATGATCGTAGACGTCTGAACTCTTGCTCGATGCAATATGGCACGACTCTAGTATGTTTAATTGCTCCAGGCTGTAACACAAGGTTCGATAAAGGAAGGATATTCAATAGGAAATAAACATAACGTAATATATAATTATCAATTATATTTTAATATTAAAAAATAGTGGATAGTTTTCTAAATAATTACTATCTGTAATTTATAAATATAGTTAGGTATCCAAGTATGTGATCTGTACTTATTCATCATATATTATTACATGATATGTATTATCAACTAAAGTTTTTCTCGTTTGATAAGAATAAACAAAATTGCTTTTGGGTGAAAAGGGTAAGAGATATCGGATAAAATATTAAAATAAAACGTATTAATAAGTGAATGGAATTGTTCTATAATGAATGGTGACTCCTTGTCTTTTTTTATGCTTGCACAAAATTTTCAAAGAAACTTCATCATCATAATAAATGGTAGATAGAAACCAGGTCTTCTCCTCATGGGCTACCCTCATAAGCAATACTTCCAAATTCCAATGTTTTGCTTCAGTTACATCGAACACCGGAATCGCGCCATCCCGTGGGGTGAAGGATCAACCTTAATTTGACCAATCTTGAACTTCCTATTGTTTTAATTAAGTTCAATTGAAATCTTAATGGTTAATATATGTGCTTGATTCCCAATTTCCATGAAAATTTAGGCCGAGACGACCTTTGGGAGGCATGGGATATCCCATATGATCCCTTGATGGCAGCGTGTAGGGTGGTTTTCATACATTTGATGGCATTTGAGACGGGGAACGCTTTTTCATGAAGGACTAGACTTCATGTGTTTACCCTTTGTGTTGGTATGACTTTGTCAAACAATTAAGCATGCCCCACTTGAAGAAAGAAAGAAAGAAAGAAAGAAAGTACTTTATTTATTTATTTTCAGTTATATTGAGTGGGTTCGTGCATTAACTTGCGTTAACAAAAAGTCATTAAAATACCGATGTGATATGATTAAATATAGCCTTAAAGAGAATCCGATTTCCTTGTTAAATGTCGGGAGAATTTTATCCTCCCATCGCAGGAAATGCTGCTTAGGATAATGTTCTGATATGTTTTCATTCCTTTTGATTCCTATTTGGAGCGATGCTAGAATTTTCAAAAAAAAAAAAAAAAAGAAGGAAATCTTGTCGATTGATGCTATGATTCGGGAGGACTACCAACTTTTGGACCATCTTAGGAGATTCACAAAAAATCTTGCTTTATGTCTAGTCGTGCTGCTAGTTATCTGTAGGGTTCTCAGGGTTCTCCTTGGCCGTTCTCAAAAAGTTGCTTCCATTAATTTTAACAGATTAACAGTTGAAATTATTTAGATCATTATAAATTTATTGTCTTTCTTCTAATTTTAACTATTAATTATATGTGATGATGTTTCAAGAAAATAAATATAAGAAAAAATTATAAATTACACCATCAAGCTTTCATTTAAGTATGGATTTATCATTGGAGTTTCAAAGTATATTTTTGGACCCCTAGACTTCTAATATTTGATATAATTAAGGACAATTGATATTTTTCACTAAGAAAATTGTACTATGATAGTTTGGGGGTGGGGGTACACACTAGGTAAAAGCTTAGAGGATAAATCTGTATATAGTTGAAAGTTCAATAATGTAATTTGCAATTTTCTATTTGTTAACATAACATGTTAATTATTTTTAAAGGACTGTGTCAATTGTTGAAATTTTAAAGGATTTAAAGTATACTTTAAAAGTTTAGAAAATGAATCCACATTCTACATAATTATTTAGGGTGTAATTTGCAATTCTCCTAAATTTAAAGATCAAATCCTATAGGTTTATCCTATGTTCTCTACGCCCAAAACTAGCCATGCTAAAAAATATTTAAGTTTAGTCAAGTTGTGAAAACAAAATATAAATTATGGATTTTTAAAATCCAATTGACATAACTCCAAAGAATTGTGTTATTACTTGCAGCCACAATCTAATAGTGCATTTTTCAAAACAGATTGATGAAATCCAATGAGGATCTAATTGTTTTTTTTGCCTCCCACATTTTGCAGTTCTATTTATAGTCCGATTTGTTATAAACATCCGGATCAGATTTATGAATACTGGCCTTCTCAAGATTACGAAACAAGCATTTTTGTTTCCTATTTGCTTTTATGGGCAACATTATACATTGATATCGGTAAATGTGTACGCCTTACAAATCCTCTAAAAGAGTATAAATTATATTAGTTTGACTTGATATGAGTTAAAACTTAGATGCCAATGAATAATTATCGGATAGAAGCCTACAAAATTTATCTAGACAATCAAGAGAAACAATTCTTAATCAAAGTTAGTAGTATTTATAGTTGCCAAAATAGCAGTTTTACTCCTACAATTTTATGGAGCACTTCTGACGTGAAACGTGTGCACAGTTATGTTTTTATAGAATTTTACGACTTTAACTGAGTTTATACATAAACTCAATAAAATCTTATAATTTTCACCAAATTTACCAATTTTACCTTTTTCAAACACAAAGGCTAAAATATAATATATAAAAAAAAAAACACCATATTTTTACAAACTTATCAATTATTATAATGATATATCTTTCTTATTGTATTTTCAATTTTGTTTTCACACATACTCTCCCTATCTTTTTCCCTCTCCTCATTAACTTTCTTATTTTACATTTATAGAATTCATTTAAGTCGAGTTATAACTGTAAAGTTTACAAGAAAAATTGTTTCTTTCATTTATATAATTAAGAATTTAAGATAAATTAAAATTTTTTATTCTTCTTCGATTCGTAACTTCTTTTAGACAAAATAATAGGAAAAAAAACTTAATTTTGTCTCTATTTGCTCCTTTTTTTTTATGAAAGCTATATTATGGATTAAGAGTAATTATGAGAAAGAAAACTGAATTTATTTATTTACTTATATGCATCATGTACTTCAACTTTTTACCAACTTTTTAGACATATCTATAGCATTTCAATGTTATTTTAAGCAAGTTGCAGTAATTTACATCTTCATATTTTGATTTTATGTTTCAATTCTATAGATCTTTATCTATTTTACATTGGCAAGTTAACTGCATCTAATTTATACAGTTAACTATATCTTCTAGCTATTTAATAGGAAAAAAAAAAAAAAAAACTATATCTTCTAGTTGTTAACGACAAATTTTATTATGATAAGTAGGGGCATTGACCGATAGCCTATAGGTGCATGACAATTGACAGCGTGAGTTCAAGATCTGTAGTTTATTGTCGGGAAAAGTACATTTTCAGTACTCGACATTTTGCTCCTTTTCTATTTTAAGTTCTTAACATTTACAAAAATTAACAAACGGTCATTTTTTTTAATGCTGTTAACTTTTTATTTGTTTTAGATAAGTGGGGCATTTTGATTGGTAAAAAATTATTAATTTAAAAAAATATAAATAAATTAAGAAAATTAAAAGTAATTAAATATAATAAAAAATCAAACTTTTTAAAATTAAAAAAATAAAATAGGAATTATTTAAAAGGATCTCACAAAAAAATACTTTGTATTTATTAGAACTTCTATCATTATTATTACAAATTTATATGTTTTAATAAGTAAATCTTATAAATATTTTTGCTTTTGTTAACAATTTAGCAGTCATTCTTGACATTTAGCTTATATAATTTACATTAAAACATTATTTTCTACCTAAACTTATCCTAGCAACCGACTATTATCAAAATGAGCAAACACCCACATAGTATCCCTAAAAAAACTCTCCATAAAAATAGATGCATGAAATCACGATATGACGTGACTGTAACATGGTATAGAAAGAATTAAATGCAATGGTCATACTTTTTTTGCAAAAAAAAAAAAAAAAAAATGGTCATATGAAATGTAATTTGCCATACTTTTGAGGAAACTTTTGCATGTTGATATAATAACTAAAAAGAGAAAAGGAAAAAAGGAAAAGGACTAACAATGGTGGTGGATACCAACAAGAGAATTTATTTTACTAGAGTTATTAGCAAATTGATAAGGTCATTATATATGCAATTTTATGACACGCAAATGCTGACGGTCTAGTAAATACAAAATATAATCTTTTGTTAAACCCTTTCAAATAATCTCCACTTTATTTTTTTATTTACAAAAGTCTGATTTTTAATTATATTTAATTATTTTTTAAAGTTATGTTAATTTATTTTTTAATTAATAATTTTTTAGTAATCAAAATGCACAACTTGTCTAAAATTAACATAAAAATTAATGGTGTTAAGAAAATGACTCGTTTATTAATTTTTACAAACGTTGAGGACTCATAGAAAAAAATAAAGAATGACGAGTTAAATAAAAAAAGGATGAAACATTAAAAACTAAAAATGTAGTTTTTCGTTTGTTGAATGATGTATAATTTCTAAGAAACTTTTTTGTTATGAAGAATTTATCTTTATATTGCTCTATTCATTGCAAGTTTCGAAATCCAATGCTCTTCCAAGCTTGCATTGATGAAATGGCTTGAACTCAACATTCCAATGCTCACTATGCAAATCGTTGATGAAATTTATTCCTGATTTCCATTCATAAAATTCTGTTTATGGGCCAGCGTCTATAAAGAGTGAACAGTATACTACATTAACTTGATTTACTGAATCTCAACATACCATCATTGCAGGTTTAGAAATTTTTTTTTTTTAAATCTAAAGCTACAGAAACAAGAGAATTATAAAATCAAATTAAAATGTAAGTAGTCATAAAAGTTACTGTGTTTTGGCTATATAGACTTGAAAACCCCACGACCTCTTTCAACGCTTGGGCAATTAAATAAGGTAGTTTGGATCATTATTTTGACATCAATTTTGGATGAATAAAATATTAAAAAATTAAAATGAAAGAAGATAGGGGTAATGTCTAATTTGGTAATGGAACTTTGCGAAAAATGCAATTAGATACCTAAACTTTTAAAAGTTCAATTTTAGTACCTAATTAAACTTTTCGATATTACTTTTGGTATCTCGTTTAACACCATTAACTCTGTCTTTCTACATGGACAAATGATCCAATCACGGCATGACACATGGACAAAAATGAAATGAAATGAAAAATTATGGAGGGACAGAGAAAGAGAGAGAGAAGAAGAAGAAAAGGAAAGAGAAGAAGAAGAATAAAGCTTAACCGAACATTTCACCAAGCTAAATCTTTAAATTTTTTTTTTTTTTTATCGAAATTGTATCAACATAATATTTTCGTTGATGAAAGTTACAAATATGCAAGCGAATTAATATATATATATATATATATATAGATTGAAATTTAAAAATCAAGAACTTGAAAGCTCTTCTCTATTTGTTTATGAGAATATCGTTGAACTCTTAGGTTCCCCTTTCTTTTGGCACGAAGGACTCTGGCTGCGAGATGTCAAAAATGTTATATTGCATAATCTATCGCCTAAAATGGTGACGACCGGTCTTCTAATGTCTAGAGACAGCACGAAACAGACAAAATTTTTCATCAATGTACTTGCGAAACCAGCTAAAGTGGTTGCAGAATATCTTGTTCCAAACATAAGATCTATGCCAGTCAATGGTTCATTGAAGCCCACATATATTTGTTCCCTAACTTCGGGTCAAAGCCTACACACAAATCTTTTCAAGAATTGCTTTTAGAGCATAAATGGATAGATTTGTGCGTGAAGATTAGGAAGTAGAGTGTACAATCAGGGAGGGATTAGTTAGTTTGATTCTGTCCCGCTTGGAACTTTGGGAATTAAAAAAAGAAAAAAAAGAACTTCGAGTTCAAATTGCACCGAGAGATTATGATTTGCGTAGACTTGAAGCGAAGGTTAGAACTTTGAGTTCTGAATCAAATTCAAAAAGAACTTTAAAGGTTGGAACTTTGAGTTAACTCAAAGTTGAATTTAAAAAAAAAAAAAAAAAAATAGGACTAGTGTTCGCTTTAAAACTTGACTTTTTTTAAAATATAAAAAAAATCAAACTCGAAGTTCTTTTTCCTTCCTTCTCTCTACATCCATAATTTTTTATTTTATTTTTGTTCCCACGTTGTGCTGTGAATAGGTTGTCTACATAGGAAGATGGAGTCAACGATGTTAAACAAGATGTCAAATGAAGCTTCAAAAAGTTCAATTAAGTATTGAATTTGAACTTTTAAAAATTCAAGTACCTAATTGTATTTTTCAATAAAGTTTAGGTAGCAAATTCGATATTAAGCCAAAAAAGTATAATGATAAGTATATATAGAATGAAAAAAAAACATATGGGAAATAATTGTGGTGGAATAGGCGAAAGAAGAAGCTTACATTTGAAAGATACACATTAAGCAAAGATATATGAGTAGAGAAAACCATTAATTTATTCTTAATTTCTTTTTATTGAATAAATAAATACGAACGGAATGGAATTGCTATTCTCAATGGTTTGGCTTCAAACTAGAAACCGAATGTGATATCTAGTTCTAGAACCGGGGTAGACTAGTTGGTTCCAACGGTTCTTGGCCGGTTGGCGGAAGAAAGATTTGGGTTCCAAAAATTTTATACTCGGAACCTACCTACTGACTGCTAATATCTACCATTACTTACTCAGTCGAGTAAGATTTGGGTAAGTATCCTGTACGACAAGATTACCCACTCATTCTTATAATGAAGTGAATAGGCAATTAAGGTTTATAGTTTAATGTGATGTCAAGTTTAGGCATGTTTCCTTTATAAGGTCCATGAGTTAGTTGTTTGACTAGGATGATGACTAAATAAATGTGAAGGCTTGATGCTCTTATAGTTGGCCTTCTCACAAAAGAAGCTTGTGTGATTGTGACTTTAGTAAAACCTATATTGTAACATGAGCCAATAGATTGCAAGTCACTCATAATTTAAGATAGTCAATCCAATTAACAATTGCTTGAAGAAGCTATAACAGGTTTTCACTCGAGGGAGAGGAAAAATGAAGCCCAATATGAAAGAGACTTATATTGAAGGAGAGATTGTCAGGATATAAGGGTGAATCAGTTGAAAAGGAAACCCATGGAAAGATATAAGGTACTTAGAAAACATATAAGTAAAATGGCTGATTAATCTAATTATTTCAAATTTTGGATTAAATATGATGTTAAACATAGAAATAGAGATAGGTCTGGTTCAAGTCTAGATCGAGAATCAACCTAAAACTAACCTATTGCTTCACAATCCTAAAACAAACTTGTCCAAATGGGTTTAGGCTGGTACTAGAATTGATCTATTGAGTCTATGGCTTATTTAGGAAAAATTAATATATAATATTGAAAAGATATATTATTATACAATATTTGAAAATTCAATTCTATGCAAAATGGAAAAAAATATATATATATATTCATTTACAACATTTAATATATTTCATTATTAACAATGCAGAGAGTAAATATAATTTTAAAGATTGTATGTTTTATTTATATAGAATTCTATTAAATAGAAAACTCCATTCCTTAACTTCATAGCCTACATGTTTTTATCTTATATTGATTAAAAATTATAGGATGTTTGGTCTTAATTTTTTCTTTCAATTTAAAAATTTAATTTATTTACAATTTGAAATTATTATTTTCTAAAAAAAAGAATTAGGCCTCTTTATGGGCCGATTGAATCGAGACCTTCTATGTTCTTGGACCTAGCCTAGAAATGGCCTTGCTCTTCTAGCTAGTCCTAGTTTGACAAGATTCCTCCGATTCTAGGTCTAGTTTTGGACTGGGTCTAATTTGCGTCCACCTTTCGTCGTACAAGTATAATTATTTTATAGGACTCAATAGGAAAAGTATTTCTTCGGTGATGAAGACATCCATTCCCAACAGATGGTAATTATATATAAGAAAGAAAAAAGACGAGCAACATATTGGGGATTGAACATTGTCAAAGCTTAGGATTCAGGAGAATCGAAGGTGATTCAAATTCAGCCATGGCAGTTGACATACTCATACTCTTCAAGCTTATCCTTTAAATTTAAACATACGAACTTTTTAAATGATTGTAAGGGAAAAGTACAGAAGCTCGAGGATGTTAAGGTGGAACACCCAACACGTTACGAAAGGAGGACAGTACATAATGGGCTAAAAATATGTCCGGTTAAATAAGCTGTACTATTTATGTTTTGCCGTGAGTAAGTGTTGTTGTGATGACCCTTTTTTTTTGTGACGCAGCTTAATTTTATGTTAATATTAATCCTTTGATTAACCCCATAAACATGTATGATTCTATCGTAATCTATGTATCTTACTGCTCCAAAATGGTAGGTCAACTTAAACAATAATGATAGGTTGTGGTTGTGGTTGTGGTCCTGGTCCTGCTCATCCACTTGGTGTTTTTTTAGAATTAATGGGTAGTCCTTGATATGAGATACGCTGCTAACATATGCTCCCTTATTTCATCTTTGGACCGGCTCAACGCCCCTTTTAAAATGAATCGAAGTCAATAGCCTTTGATCACGAGTGGTGGAAATCGTCTATGCCATCTGTTTTTTCAGCGCACATGTTTTCAAGTAATCTTAAATTTTAAAATACCATGAAAAGTGACAAAATACAAACAAACCTTAAAGTTTATTTTTGTTTTAGTATGATTGAGATCCTATATGTGTTTATATACAATTAGGGTCTGTTTTGGCTTGTCGTTTTTATGTCATTTTGGCATCTTTATTTTTATTGTTTTCAAATAGATTGTTTATTAAAAATAGATACAGATAAAAATATATAATTTTATTGATAGATAGATCATATATATAAGATAAAGATAAGATACATATAAAAATCGGATGATCCAAATAGATGTAAAGTTTCTTGGTTTTCATATTTGTTCAATTGAATACTTAATGGGCTCGTAAATTTATTGGAGAAATTTTAATTACAATAACTCCAACTAAATTTTAACTATCAAATGACAATCTACAAAACTAAGCGCGTACTTGATCGGGAATAAATTAGAGATTCTTTGAAAGACAATCAAAACTTAGATTATATATTAATTAAGATATTACTATCAATATTTATCATGATTCCCAAGTTCAGAGCTTATTTTAACACATGAAAAAGTACAACATTATTTGTGCATGATTGGGTTTTGGGGACTTAATCACATAAGCATTTGTTTTTATTTATTTAAATCTAATTCATTACACTTGGGAAATCACTATTGATATGTTTAGACAATAGGCCCGTTTTGGCAAAGACCAAAACATTTAGTCTAACATTAAAGAGAAAAGAATATTTTTTCTCACATGATTATTTTTTTTTTGTGAAAATATGCAATGCAAAAGTAATTTTTTTTAATTATTTGACAACCGCGTTGTCATTATTAGGGTCCAATTATAAAAAGGGAATAAGGTGATTTACTATGCGCCCTTTTTACTGCTCTACCTACTGACAAATACTAATAAAAAATTAAAGGAGTAAAATAAAAAAAAAAGATTATTATTACATTTCTTGTACTTCTTATCATATTATTATTTAAAGAGTTTTACGATTTTATTGATAGACTATTTTTATTATTAATTATTAAATTAAATATAATAAATAAATTATTAATTATTTTAATGATTTAATTACGATTAAATATATATGAATCGTTATCATCTAATGACTTATAACAGGATGAATTCCATAAAAATTAATAACGGCTGCATAGAATCCTCCGACGTGGTAATGATTACTTTCAGGTACTGGTCCATAGGAGGAGGCAAGCATGGGGAAGGAGAAAGCGCATCTGTGTTTTTTCTTTTTTGGCCATAAAGCGCATGTATGTTTGACAAGGTAAAATTGTGTTTGACGCAGTACCTGACTACTTTTCTAGTTGTACCTGGGCATATGCGTGTCCTATGTCCAGCACATGAGCATTCTAATTCACCGGCCCAGCTGGCAAGTCCACTAAGCAATATATTGAAAATTGGAAACGCTGACTACCTTTTTTATCTATTTATTTATTACATCTAATAAATAATTGAAATTATAAAAAGATGATATTTTAATAATATTATATGATATTTCCAAAATATAAATAATAACCATCAATTAATATTTTAAAACATAAAAACATGACTTTAAAACCTACTTTCTAAAATGATTTCAATTCTTTTTAACTTCCTAAATAACTTCTATAAATAATTTGGAAGGTATGGTTATTGGTTCCCCTTTCATTTCACAATTTGTAATATAATATTATTATATAAAATAATAAATAATAATTCATATTTTTTATAAATGTCATTCAATGATTTATTTTAAAATTTTATTATAAATGCATTGTTTTGAAAATATATAAGTACAATTATCATCTTTTATAATAAATATAGAATATTATAGATATTCTACTTTTATTTTAATAATTACTTATTTCAATTTCTATATGAACTCAATATTATAATGGATCATTATATTTTATTATATTTATATTAAATTATAATTCAATTCTCTCCTTATTTCTCAGATAAATGAACAAATCTTTTAGCTTTTATAACTCGGGTCGAAACTTAATGATTAGAAAGGGTAGAAGATAGATAAAAAAAAAAAAAAAATCGAATCGTATAATATTGATGCTTTACTTGAAAAATAAAGGAAAAGAAAATCGATTGCCTTAAGAGTTGAAAAACTTAGCTTTCGAGCTCTTTATCGGCACCATCAAACATTTTTGCTGATTATTCAACACACACCAGCAAATGATAACGGTATGAGGCTACGGCTATTATTAGCCTCCCTCTTTTCTTCCTTTTCTTTCCATTTTTTTTTTCAATTTGGCGTCCTAAAATATTGTCACAAATAGTAATTATAAAAAATAATTGCATCGATGTTATAAAATATTACTAAAATTAAAATAATTTCATTTATTGTTTTATAAATTAATAATATTAAAGAAAAAGTAAATAGAGAGAATTCAAATCTTAATTTACATTATTCTGGCAATTCCTCTTACACTCATATTATATATTTCACTCACTTCAAAATTTATTAAAGATTATAAAGACATTTCGAAAGTTAAAAGCAGTGTATATATACTTCTCAAAACATGTAAAAGTAAAAAAAAAAAGAATTCTCATTCAGTTTGACACTGAATCAATATTTTGTAAAATTATACCATTGTAATTATTTTTTAAATCGATTTATCACTTGAATTGATCTCATTAGCCATTAAAAAATCAAATTGATTGAGGAAAATCTCTAAGTTGATGTTAAATACGTTTCAACAAAAGAAAAATTAGTGTTATTTATACAAAACGATAACTCAATTTTTTCTTAAATCACATATTTTTATAGTGTTAATATTTTTTTATGGACTTATGTTGTGCTTGATATTGGAGGAAAGTAGCAGAAGGTAGTGGAAAGGTCATCTTTGGGTATAAAAACGAGAGCAAAAAGCAGCAGAAAATAGTGAACATGGAAAGAAATATTTCTGCTAATGTCTTACTTTATTTTCCACCCAAAATAGGAGTGAAAGTAAACGAAAGTAGAGGAAAACAAATGAAGTTACCAAATTACCTTTTCTATTAATATTTCATAAATATGATATAAAAATAATTTGTCAATCACTAAATCTGTTTGCCTTTTTTCCATACATTCTCTTCATAATTTTCCAAAAATAAAACAAAAATTCCATACATTTCCATTTTTTTTCTTTCCCCTCCTTTTTTTTTGCTTTGGACCATTCATAAAGTTGCCAAAAATATAATTGAATAAAGCGCTCTGTTTAAATTTGTACTATATCCATATCTGTAATATTAAAATTATAAAATTTTTATTTATAACGTATTTATATTTGATTTGCATCTGTAAGTTATTTGTATTATATTTGTTTGCTTGAATAATATCGTTTTTTATTGATATTTTTTTTAATAAATATCTATATAAAAATGATAAAAATATGATGATAAAATGATAAGATTATGATAAAAACAAACCAAGCTTGCAGCTAATAAATAAAAGCAAGATAGCCCAGCAAAATAAAAGTAATAGTCTTCACTGAATTGGTCTCGTATCAAAGCTTTCATGGCATTACAGATCATTTGATAGAGATATCGAAAGGGAAAAACAAAAAAATTACTCTCAGTCCAGCTCACTAATCTAATGATGAAACTTAAAACCATCTACGGTATTTGCCTAAATGATGCGAACAAGGTTACACAGTGGAATTAAATAAGGCCAAATTCTTGGAGGAAACTCGTACGGATGTCTAAAATATGTTCCACACACTTTTTTTGATTATTGTTACCCTAGCCATCCATTATTATCCACCACAAACAAGGTGGATGAAGCGGGAAAAAACAAATAAAAAAGGAAAGGAAAAATCTGATGGTCATTTTGCCTAGTGCTATGATATCTTCAAAACAATCCTAATCATTAGTCTTCTTGCAAGGTTGCTTGACTTTTTCCTTGCTGTTATTGTTCATTCATGGCCAATTTAGTGTTCCCAAGTCCCACAAGAAGTGGTCCACGCCGCTCGTAATCTCCGGCCAGCTGGAACTTCCTGAATTTTCTGGGATTTCCACTCCGCCTCCGCCTCCGCCTCCGCCTCCGCCTCCCATGGCCACACCACTGGTGCCTTGAGGCCCCTGTTCTGGGGCAACCTCTAGCGGGCGGCGATCGAACGCGCGAAAGCTTCCCGAGATCACGTATACTCGGCACAAAGTGAACTCATTCCTTAACTGTCGAGGAATAATTGACACTTAATGGTTAGGTACAACATATTTGGGCAAAAGTGGATGAACTTTCCCAATTACTTAAATAGTGTGCCCCGTCACTTCCAATAAATAAAAGGAAGATGGCCCAGAAAAATTGATCAATCCATTAAGTGTTTCTAAAACGTACAAAAATGGAGGTTGCATCCCCCTTGTTTTCCTTTTTATATGTATCAAAAAGCAAATGAAAGGAAATGCCAATGATGGGTAAGTTTTATATTATTCGACTTTTTCATGCTCTAATCACAGGTTATCATGAATAAGTAAAATGCCAAAAAAAAAAAGAAAAAGAAAGAGAGTAAAATATTCATTATATATAGTAAGGCTGAAACTAGACACGAATGGAAATACTATTTAAAACACTGAAACTTATTTTTTTAAAGAAGAGTTAAGAGACTAATCTAGCAAGTCTCATAAATGTATTATTACCTTAGGGATTGAAGATGCAGAGGATGAGCTAGCTTCTTCAATAGCTCTATACTCATTCATCTTCCATTTGGTTTTCCTACCAGTTGGGGCTTTCCCTTTATAGAAAACCATACTTTTCTTTATTCCAATTACTTTATTGTCCGAAGAGAAGACATATCCTGGGGACCCAGTAGCTTTCCAATATCCAGCAGCTGTAGTTCTGTTTGGTCTCCCTCCACGAGCTTCTCTTTCTTGTCTTGGTACAAAGAAAAACCATTGCTCTCTATCTCCTTGACAGAGCTGCCCTGCAAGCGCTGCAACCATATCGCAAAACACATCTTATCATAATTAAACAAAAACCATTTTCCTTTTGTTTTTTCTCCCTAACATGGTAGTCTTAAAGAAAAAAGAGAGAGAGAGAGATGTACTTGGAAGATTCCATGGTTCAATATTATAAATGCTGATGATGGGTATTACTCGATTAATATCTTGTCTCGTTCCTTCAATCTGTTTACGCAGATAGAAGGAAACGAGCTCTTCCTCTGTTGGATAGAAACGGTATCCGGGTGGTAGGTTGTCCATTTTTAATTTGTCTAGCAATAGTGATGATGGTTTTGCTTAGATCGCATTTATGCTACCGAGGAAACATAGCAAGCTATTTATATTATTAGGGGATGAACGTGCTAATGGGAGAGGAATGATTTGGAAGTTCTGAGGTCGTTAGAAACTTCCACGCGGTTTATGTTAAGAAACTCAAGTCCTGTGTCTTGATTGGTTTTTTAATCTCTTGAGTGGGGCCTCTCATTATGGAAATCCCACCTTTTGAACAAGTCAGCTCTTCTGACACCCCGGGATGCCTACGGCTTTGGTTCGTTTAACCATTCTCTCTACATTAGCCAGCAAGGTGCACGCGTCGTGGAAATGAAATTTCATAAGCTATATATAATAACATTAATGTGATAGGAAGTTTGGCACAGTAAAGTCCCATTCATATTTATATATTTAAATTAGTTTATTTTTTACCAATCAAAAGTTACCATGACTCAATAATAAATGGAAAATTTAACAAGGTTAAAAAATCCTATTATCTAATAGTTGAGAGAGGCGGAGGAGTTGAATTGAAAAAAAAAAATTAAGGATTCATATAGGAAAAGAGTAAATTACACTAGAAGATCCTAACATTTGGTGATAAATTCATTTAAGGTCTTAATATTTCAAATGGTTAAAAAAAATGTCTCTACATTTGGGGGTAAGTTTATTTAAGGTCTTAACGTTTGAAGAAGTAAGTCAATTTGAGTCCCCATAAAAAAAGTTTTTTGAGTTTTAATTAATTATTCTTTCATGTTGACACGTGTCATTGATGACTTAAATTGACCTATTTTCTTTAAACATTTGAACCTTAAATACACTTATCCTCAAACATTGGGGCCTCTTTTTAACCACTCAGAACTTGGAATTTTAAATGGACTTACTCCCAAATATTGAGACATTCCAGTGTAATTCACCTTATGGGACAATAAGCACAACATTAAAAACTAAAATTATATTTTTTTTTCATTGAAGAAAATATTATTTTTTTCTAAATAAAAATTATTATTTATTAAATTATTTTTTTGAAAATGATAAAACATGACAAAGGTAGCTTAAAAATATAAAAAATTATAAAATTAAAGCCATTATTTCTTATTTATAATATGTTTGTTCTCTTTATTACTTTTCGACATCATAAAAAAATAAATAAATGAAAGCAATAACTTTTTTGGGTCATTCATAAGGAGGGTATCCTAGTAATAGTAAACAAGTACACTGAATACTATTATTAGTTAACCTTCAAGAGTGACTATTTTCAAACAACAGGATCTTTTAGTTGCTTGAATAAGAAAAGACAAATACATGTAAGATATAAATTAGTATTAACTGCAATTATGAGTAAAGGGTATCATAAAGTTATTACAGACGTATAATCTTTCCATAAATCTCCAACTACATAACTGATTAACCATATGCTAACTATTATATACTAGGAATAATACTAAACAACTTATCCTGATTTGACCCATGAACATCCAGCTCCTAAGCTCTTACAAGGGCTATACTCTGATATAACTAGTCATGATCGTAATGTAAATCTGAAATGTCTTTAGGACTGTGAGCGAAACCACGAGCTCAGTGAATAACCAAAACTTACCACATATCAAACAAGTTTATTAATAATCATATAAAATGCATCAATCAAGCATATGCATAAATACGAGCCTGGATAACCCGAAATCTAAAGCAAGATGAAGATTTACGCCTCTCATTAGGGTTGAAGAAACACAATATATGGCCTACCTATCCAAGAGACACAAGCATACAGGAAAACAATAATTCTCACTTTAATTATCACTTTAAATTTATTATATCTTTAACACTCATTTCTTGTTTTTAGCCTTGGAAACTCCACTAAATGTTAGTCATTTCAAAGCGATACATAAGCGGCGTCCTTCATTTACCATTTAGTTTCCATGGTGCCAACAGAACAAATGTAATCTTGCGTAACCTCTTTGCCTAGAAAAACTAAGCATTACTAGAGATCTGAACACTAATACGTAGTAGGCTGCCACTTACTTAAATGCTGCTTATGCAAATCGGGCAATGCATGTTCATTTCATTTATGGTACTAGTAGTTTTTATCAGGTTTAAGGTGATAAATCATTTCACAGACAAGCAACATGCTATACAATGCACTTGTTCATACAAAATTCTATTATTACAATTATTAGAGTAGTTTAGCAAACAACAATTCATGCAACAAAGAATTCCATAAACCCATACAACAATTTCATGTTATTATTATTATTTTTTATTTACGAACAGCTAAGCTACAAGCACTCACAATGTAATAAGTCTGAGTTACTCTCATGCTCATACTGGCTAGTCGTAATAATAAATGGGAAAATCCTCACAAATATCAAAGTCATCTATTGAGATGAATAAAATTATTCATCAATAAAACATAAATTATATAAATAAATTCCTATAAGTGTCTAAGTATCCTATATTGATATTTGGTTTTGTTCTTATTACTATATTGGTCCTTTAATGGCTTTATGGTAACGACAATTATTATTTAATGTTTTATTTTCATTTTGCTTTTCTTGATCCTGTTTGATATTTATATGTTTTTATTGGATAGTCGTAGAATTTGTATTTAGTAGATTGATATTTTTATCATTACTATTATCACTACTTTTATATCATTCTTTAGTTAACTATTATGGTAACTAGTATTTAGTTACATTATTTAGTTTCATTGTGTTTCTCTTAATCTACTTTATATAATTATCTTATCATTTTTAGAAATCATATTATTTATAATTTTAATTTATTTAAATTTCCATTCTTTTATATTTATCTACATAAAACAAGTATTTAACAATTGTTGGTGTCTATAACAATAATATTTTCCTATAGTTCTTAGGGTTTAATACTTCTCAAATATTATTATTATTATTATTATTATTATATTATTATTATTATTTTATATTATTATTATATTATTATTATTATTAAATATACTATATATATAATCTGTTTGCATAAAATAGACTTTGTCAGGAAGATTAAACGTGTACACCGACTCTAATGCCGCTAGCGTTGAAACCTAGATGCCGGTGTTCTTATGTTTTATATGCAATTCTGTATCACTGTTTCTGGCTTTAGGCCGTCAGCTTTACAACATACGCCGACTTCTATGCTGCCGGTATTGAATCTAAATTTACTGATGTTCGTTCATTTTACGTAAAAATGAATTTTACGTAGCTTCTATTCCAGTGCACGCCATCTTAGCACTATCGACCTACCCTCGTAAGCCGCCGGCGTTAAGCGCATATTTTGCCAGCGTAGAATTGATGTTGACACTATTCATCATCTTCTTCAATTTTTCACGATTTGAAACTTCACTTTTTTTTTAATATATGTGTATTATACTTGCATTTAAACTACTTCTAAGTGTTTTCACATGGTTTACATTTGTTTTTTGAGTCATAACAGCATACATATCATCTCATAATTCTCCTACTACAAGATTTTATAACCTCTATGCATAGTATAAAACATAATTTAGGGTGTTATGATTGGATATTACCAGGTAGGAGTTGGTTTGATGATGCTAAACCCTTTCCAAAGGCTTAGTATGAATCTAAGTTAATATAAACACGGTTTAGGCTATTGTTTAATATATATTTAACTTAAAACAAATTGTTTTCTTACCTTAGTTGTTCCTTTTCCCCAAAGCTGTTTTGGTGCTTGCTATGGCTATTCTATGAAGTTGTGCTCATGAGTGTTTTATGGTTTTTTACTGTATGAATTTAGGCTACTTTTGTTGTGTTTAATGTGTTGTTTCCTTCCTCATTAATGTAGTGTGTGTGTGTGTGTGTGTCTATATATGCTTAGGGGAGGCTGGGTTCTACACTTTTCAGCTGATAATTTTGCAACTTCTCTACCGAACTTGGCTGGTTTGTATGTGTTTCTCAATGCATTAAATGATCTTGCTCATTTGGGTTAATTTGATTGGTTCCTCACATAATTTTCTTAACTTTGTTGCTCTCATTTGACTCTTGTTGTTTCCATTTTTCGGTTGAAGTTTTTCAAGATTATTCCAGCCATATATTTGCACTGAATTATGTTGCAACTTGCCCAAATTAAAGGAAAAAAATAGTTGAATGTTATTTAGTGAAGTAATTACCTTAGTTTTAGGGTAATTTATTTAGTTAAACGAGTATAAATACAACAATTATTTATAAGTTATGTCCCCAAAATTTTATTTGAAGCTTCGAAAAATTTTGTAAGTTATTATTGGTCCTAACTTTAAGTTTAAAGTTTACGCGATCAATTATTTTTAGGGTTTTATCTTACCTGATTAGGATTTTCTAAGCATAATAGGCCAATTTTTGTTTTAGACTTTAATAGTTTAAGAATACTCTAATTAAAACAATAGTGTGATCCAAATATTTATTTTGAGTTTAGATTATTAGTTATAAATCTATTTATACTTTTATTATGTATTTATAACCCTAACGGTTTATCTTTAAGTTATCGTTTTCTAAATATAAGCATAATTGGTTATTTACTCTTTTTAAGGTTTGAAATTATATACAGGCTCACTATCATTTGTAGTTTTATTCTAAAATCTTTATTAAGTTCAATATTAACCATCTATTTTTTATATTTGTATTTCTGTCTATTTTTATTGGTATGAAAAATTCTCGGGTTTATAACCTTAAATTTTGCAAAGACACAGTTACAATGGTGAAGGAAAAAAAGAAAGTAGGTTCATAGCATAAAGAATGGTGTCAAGTATCTTCATTGTTTGTGTTTTTTATTCATGTAACTTAAATAGATAATTTAATACACTATAATTTAGCCACATGCAACACATATGCATTGTCTACTAGTATAGATTAAAACGCAAGAGTTGTTGTTAGTGTCTTACGTGCTCAAATAACTTGTTTTATCTTTCATGTTACAATTGACATTCCGTTTGACAAAAAAAATGGAAAACTATATGCTTTACATTGTCAAAATGAAATGCCCCACATCAAGAAGAACGCAGAAATTGAATAAATAAAGGTAATTTGAATACATAAGTGATGTAGTGGGGGAGATGGCAATTGATGCAATGGATAAATGGTAAAGGATGGCGAGGAGGAACATGGGTTGAAGATCCTACATCGGCCACCCACACCACTGGCCTTAAAAGCTTATGCTGGCCTCTGAAAAGCAATGATTGAATTTACACCACCAGCTTACAAACCGATGTATTTTGTTTGAAATTTTTAATTTTTGAAATTTTAGAAATATTCTAGACTTTCCTTTTTTTTTAATATCTTTTAATAGTATTTAATAGAATATTTAATAGCTTTTCATTAATAGGTTTTAATAAGAGTTTCTTTTTAAGTTAAGTTAATAGGATCTTTTTTTCAATCTTTCCTTTTTTTTTAAATATCATTTAATGTCATTTAATAGAAATCTTTTTTTAGTCTTTTTTTTTGGCAGCATTCATGCTTGCCTATACGCCCTAGGATAAAGCAAAAGAAAGTTTTAGTTTTGACATTTGAATGAAAATTTTACGAGTGTGTTTTGCTCTTTATCCTAAATCTTGAATTCTTGTGTAGCATTTCGATTTTTGATGCCAAGTATCTAGGTATCCTCATAATCAATAGGCAGTTGAAGATCTCAAGCTGGTAATCATGCATGATTCAACGATTTTACGATAATTGAAGATTACACTTTCTGATATTCTTAGAATCAATGGATTGTAATTATATAATCCCTTTCATATTTCGTTGCGTCAGTTTGGTATTAGAGTTGTGTTCGCTCTTAGTGACATGGTACCTCGAAGACAAGCTAACGAACATCGTGCTACAAGGGATAAATCTACGATCTTGATGATCTAGATCAAAGGATCGGGCATGCAATCAATTGGTGGTTAAGTGTTATGGTCAATCAGATTATATAAAGGATGGAAGCATTTGTGCAGAATCAAAATAAAGGTAGGAACCTTAACCTTAATCCTAATATGAGGCATGATATAGATTTTGAGGAAGCAGATTATGATTCCTCTTCTATTGATGGGGACTACTATGATGGAGAACCTAGCTTTGACGCTTATGAAGAAGATCGTGGGCGTTGGAAAATAAGGATGAGGATGCAGATCTCAGAATTTCCTGGTGGTTTGCATGTAGGAAAGAAACACTGTTTGTTGATGAAAATGAGGAGGAGGAGGATGATGATGCTGTCTTTGAAGCATGAAGTAATGGTGAAACCGTTTATGATGAGACTATTTTTTAGGTTAATGAAAAGCTAATCTTTGACAGTTATGTTGATGATGAAAAGGATAAAATTTTTGAGCCTGTTAGTGTTGGTGAACCAATTTTTGATTTTTATGCTAATGAACAGAAAATTGTTTAGGAGAAAACAAAGAAACGTTGACAATTAAGGAGGTCGTTGATGATAATTGGTTGAAGAATACTATTTTTCAATCTACTTGTACCAACCTAGAGAAGATTGTATTAGTGTCGAACAGAAGATCTACGGAGTCTAAGCCTACTAAATAGGGTGATGGTAGTAGTGCCAATTTGTTGTCATGAACTAGAGTTGAGGAAGAAAAAAGCTAAGGACAAAGAAAATATCAACATTGGATCAATTTGTTTGAATATTGCTTAGTTAATTCCAATTGGTTCTTGCATAACATGTTAAAAATTTGAGGGCAAATTTTGTTCACCTTGGGGGATGATGCAGTGGAGGAGATGGCAATTGATGCAATGGAGAAATGCAAAGGATATTAAGGAGGAGCAAGGGTTGAAGATCCTATACCTGCCACCTACACTGTCGGCCTTGAAAGCATACGCCACCGACCTTCATGTTTACATCGTCGGCTTTTGAAAAGCAATGATTAACTTTACATCGCCAGCTTACAAACTGATGCATCTTGTTTGAAATTTTCAATTTTTGAAATTTTAGAAATATTCTATATTTTTTTTTTAATATACTTTAATATATTTAATAAAATAGGATATTTAATAGCTTTTCTTTAATGGGTTTTAATAGGAGTTTTTTTTTTTAAGTCAAGTTAATATGATTGTTTTTAGTCTTTTCTTTTTTTTTTTTAATATCATTTAATGTCATTTAATAGAATGTCTTTTTTTAGTCTTTTTCTTTTTGGCAGCTTTCAAGTATGCCTATAAATGTAAGCCCTAGGGCAAAGCAAAAGCAAGTTTTAGTTTTGACATTTGAATGAAAATTTTATGAACATGTTTTTCTTTTTATCCCAAATCTCGAAGTCTTGTGTAGTATTTCAATTTTTGATGCTAAGTATTTAGGTATTCTTAGATACAATAGATAGTTGAAGATCTCAAGCTGGTAGTCATGCGTGATTCAATGGTCTTACGATAATTGAAGATTACACTTTTGATATTCTTAGAATCTACGAATTATGATTATATAGTCCCTTTCATATTCTGCTGCATTCAGGCTTTTATAGCGGCTATTACCAAAGTTTGATAATAAATAATACACCAATTTAAATTTATTCATTAAATATGTTTGTAGGGATAATTTAATAATTTAAAGCAAATCACAATCTACACTATAAGGAGTATTTAGATCACTACTAAAGTAACATTAGTAGATAATTAATTTTCTAGAAGGGAATTAAGTTTTTAAGTGAAGGATAAAATTTGAAATACATAACTCCAATTGCATAAATAATGGTTTAAAGTTTGTGGGGATTGAGTAATATTGTTTTGTTAGTTGTACTATTCTTTTTGAATTTATCCCTTATATGAGATTATATTATATTATCATTTTATGGGATTTTGTTCACTTGCCTCGGGTAAGTTCATTCTCTTAAGAGAAACAATGATATCTTCTATATAGGATAATTTGACTGTAAAAAAAGTGACAATTTGTACAATTGAGTTTTGGTACCTCCAATTCTTTATTTCTCATTTTTTTTTGTATTGATTTGTATGATTGGTTTAATTTTTTTTCCAATGAATGAAATTCACCTTTATTGGTAAAAAAAAAATTATTCAATTACTAAAATCACCCTAACTTCAACTAATCAAGGTAAGTAGGTAACTAGAGCTATTTTAAGGAGATTGTTAAAAAATATTAAAGTTGCCTTTAGCCAGTAAGTTTAGTCGCAGTGATATTTTAGTAATTTTGAAGATTATTCAAAGGAAAAATCACACAAGAAGGCATCAAGATTTAGGTTATGTTGAAATAGGGCATTAAGATTTTGAGTGGTAAAAAAAAAATGGTGTTTTGATTAATGGGTCAAATAAGGGATCAATGTTTATGATTAAGAAAATGATCAAATGTTTTAAGTGGTAACAAAGTGATCCTTTATTTGCATCACTTTAAATAACATTGATTCTTTTTTCTAACTATTTAAAATGTTGATTTCTTATTTGACCCTCTTTTTGAAAGGTGACACTTTTTTTTTGACAACTTGAAATGTTGATACTTTATTTGAATTCATACCTTAATGTTGATGCTTTGGATGTAATTTACCCATTATTTAAATTGGTTCACCTCTCTTTCTCTTAAAATTCCACCATATTTAGGGGATTAGAGAGACTTTAATCCTTCTTATATTGAAAAGATAAATTCGAATTTGTTGTTACTTCAAAATCACTACCTAGCTTGGTAAAGGTCTTGTTAGCTCAATTATGTTTGACTAATAATTAATTTGACAAGTATGATGAATTTTATCTTGCGGCTCATTAGAATTTTTAAGAGAATTGAAGATAGATAAATTGGAGATGAAATAACTAGTGTATGGCAAGGAGCTTGTGCAGGTAGATTAGCTTTCAATTATTTGGAAATAGAGTAGATTTCATTCATAGTTAATATACTATAGATCTATAGATTGAGACAGTAGAATTATGTTAATTTAATGTTTTTATGCAAGACTTGTTTGAAGGAAATTATATTCATTAGAGTTGAGATCATCTTTGGTTCAAGGAATGTGGATCTAAAATTAAAGGTAGGTGTTTATATATGGAGTTTTTTCTCCCTTTGGACCCATAAGTGTCACGCCTCAAAGGGCACCCAAAACGCGACAGTCCACCACACTCAATATTTAAACTTAAGTACGGCATCCTTAGTCATTCCATAAGTTTACATATCGGGTGTAAGGTGTACTTGTACAGTTTTTAGGATCACACTTTGAATCGAATAGTCTTAAGAAGGCATACAATAGCATTAAGAATAGAAATCATAACAAGATAAATAAGTTAAGTCTTTACAAAAGTCAAGGAGGCATACCCCCACCAAATCAATAATGGAGTCTATCCATTCTAAATCCATATTACAAACACTAAGGTTTATATTAAAGAGATTTTCCTAGAAGTCCACGCCTCTAGCTAGGTCCTGAATTCTTCAAAAGCTCCTTCATCCAAAAGATAACCCTGTGAAAAGTGTTCTCTCGGAACAACCAAAAATGGAAATACCACAACAAAACTATCGGGGTGTAAGCTAATAGGCTTAGTGAGATTCAATTCCAAATATTTAATACTCAACAACAGTATATAACAGACAAGTTATTAGCAACCATATGAAATGCATAAGCAAATGATCATACAAGCATATAACTTTCAGAGCCATATGAATGGATTTACGCCCTCCATTCGAGGTTGGGATGGTCCATAAGTCATGCAACCATAATTCCAATATTGAGTGGGGTGGTCCATAAGTCATGCAACCATCAATTTATTGTGATGGTTTTATGTGTCTATCCCTCATCCGTTAACTTAAGCGATCTCACATCATTAATGTTAACTTAGGCCGCCTCGCCTATCCACTAATATACTTTTGTCCCACCAAAGGTATATCAGCCAATGAAATGTGACTCACTACGTAATATGCATGTACTGTTTATTCATATAATCGTGGCATATGAATTAGGTAAGTTAAGGGCGATCATAGAGAATTTCAAACAATTCAACTCTATACTAGCTCATACAATATTTTCACAACAAGTCTTTTTTTTTTCTTAACATTCATTCAACCAGATTAGATCACAAACTCATCTCAATTTTATCTTTTCCCTAATTCTAATGCACTACGATTACAAGCACATACACGAGCAGGACTATTTAAGAATTGAACTCACTCGGCTATGGAGAGAAATCTACTAGTTGTAGTAGTCCTCGGGGAGTGGAAATCCATCCTCTAATTCACCTAAGTACAAGGAATACCCGAAATAAGTATTTCTTATAAAGTTCTAATAACTTAACAATTTTACTTACTAAGTTCGTCAATTTTCGCATAAGTTAAAGTCCTGACTTCAATTGACCATATCTAACTTATTTTAACTCGGAATTGAGCATATTATATACCGATTTCTATCTACTTCGAAAGATCTATCTATTTCTAACATTATTTTCAAGTTTAGAAAATGGTTAGGTCACGAAATAATCTGATCAGTTCTGATTGGTTGAAATTTCCAATTCCGAAAAATAGTTTTGTGAATGTTTGTGATGTTCCTAGCATATAGATCAACCATACATGCAATATAGACGATTTCCTATCATGAATGGCATGTTATGAACTTGATTCATGCATGCTCTTAACATTATTTACTAAAAGGAAATTTAAGAAACATTTTATTTGTAAAACTACATGACTATTTACTTTCAAGAGAACTAGTTTCCTAACTTTGATCATTCCATTTGTTTTGAATTTATCTTCTTAAGAAAATCAAATTATCCTTGTTTAAATTGAGTCTTCATTATACCTATTACTTAGGCCTTCATTTCTACATAAAAATTCCCATTTTATGCTTTGGAAACATGTTTTCAATTAGGGGTAATTCCGAAATCCGAATTTTTGAAAAATTTGTTTTTGAATGATTTCTTTGAGAAAAACTTGTTTAATACATTAAAATTTAAGGCTTTACTATACCTATTCCTTAAGGACTTCATTTATTACATAAAATTTTCATTTTGAACTTGGAAAATAGGTGTTTTTATGGTCATCATCCAAAATTACGAATTTCACAAGTTGACTAGTAACTCGAAATTTCCTATCTTGTTTCTACTCTTTGTTTTACACATTCATCTCATCAAAACTCATTTCAACTTATAAAAATCATTACTTAATGATATCTATTACCTATACCCTTTATTTTTCACATAAAACATGAGTTTTAGAGTTGATAAAAGGGTTTTTAAAATATAGCTTTGAAGTCATACGGATTTGTCTTTGAACATTTCAAAACAAAGATTTTTCCTTTTTAGGTTCCTTGTCTTATTTACTTAAGGATCTACCAACTACAATATTTATATACACAAAACAAAGCCTTTATGAGCATTAATACATGAAAACAAAACATATCCATGAGATCATGAATGTCAAGTATGGTATGAGTATCTAAATGTTAGATCTACTACTTATAATGCATGAAATGAAGTTTAAAAGCATGGACATAGATTTTTATGCAAGATCTCTACTTTACTCTACTTTTACATGCACGAACATGAAAATATTTCAACAAAAACTTAATCAAACGCAAGATCCACTCTTGTGATGAATTGACATTCATGTATTAGTATTTTTCTATCTGTAGCAAGTGCTCATGGGGACTTAAAGTGAAAATACTCATGAATAATCTTGCCACTACAAGATTAAATGGTAGAAAGGCTTAAGATTCATCACCTAAAGTTTGAAATAGATGAGAAATGAAGAAGAAATGAACTTGTATGAGTATGTGTGGGTAGGGAAGAGAGTCACGGCAAGAGGAAGAAAAGAGAGGGTTTTGAGAGCTTTTGAAACAAATGAAATAAAGTGAAAGAGAGAGAAAAGTAGAAGACTATTTATATTAAGTGAAATTAAGGTTTGTTTGCATTATAAAAAGGAGATAAAATAAAACAAATGGAGGCAAATTGGAGGCGGATTTCGCGGGCCACAACGAGGAAGAGAGAGAGAGATTTGAATTTGTTTTAACTTGTAATTTATGTAATAAATGTATTAAATGTAATAATTTGTTAAGAGACAAAAATTTCTTGGAAAAGAAAATATAATTGAGTGTTTGTGTGTAGTAGGTTATATTTGCAAATAGTAATAAATAGTAGACTAGACATTTACTTTACCGGTAGTAAAGAAAATACGGAAAAAGGTTATAACTGTAATTTTTATAATCCGAAAAATTACAAAGCGTATATTTTTGAAATCCTTATAAAATTTCGGTTCTAAAGAATATTCCGAAATATTTTTCTGAGTTTCTAGTTTCAGGGCTCGCTTTTCCGTAATGGAGCTCGGGAAGGCCCAGAATAGAAAATTTTTCGAAATCAGAACTTTTTATGGTTTGAAATATACTTTAAAATAATATTCCACATTAATTTATTTTACAAAAATTCTTTTAGTTGAAATCGAAGAAAAGTTGGATCCAGGGTTCCTAGGTTTCCCTTTCAAGCTTAAACTAATCCGATTTAGGGTTTTGGTTTCCGATTTCTGAAGTTTACTCGGTTACTAGGAAAATCGGGATTTACAATAAGTTAAAGGTTGGTCCATGAATCCTTATTCGCTACTATCTGCAAAAGAGGTGGCAAGAAATCAAGAGATACATAGTTGTATATCTTATGCTCATGATCACTATAGAGCGTGCATGCTTGAGGATTGTGGAGATATATTAAATACCTAATTATGGGAAATTACCCGGTTATATTATACTCGAAAATGTATGGGAGAGGATCCTTAATCATTAATTTCTTTATATGTATACCACATAGTAAAATCCTTTACACTTTTAGACTCTTGTTATTATAGTTCACATATCCTCCTTAAAGATCCCTATACTATGTCAAGCATTGGAATGCCTACACTAAGACCACCTTGACACTCTCTTAACTCATGTACGTTCTTTTGACAAACCTCATGTATACAAAATATATATTCATTGAGGTTTAGAGTACCATTGAAAATCTTATAATAACAATGTTCAAGATCTTTGCTTAATTTATGTTTTTTAATGTTTAACTTTATTTTTACGGTGTTTAATTTTGAAATTCTAAGTTTAAATTAGGCTTTCGAGCGTGATAACTAAGTAAATTGAATTAAATTAATGAGAAATGGGTATAAGTTATGGCACCATTCATGTATGATGAAAGTGGATGTTCGACTTATTAATTCTTGTATATGTTTGGTTTAATTGAAATTAATTGATTATGTTATGCATGTCAAGATTGAGAAAGAGATAGTGGAAGCATCTATATGTTTATTGTACTAGATGCCTGCCAATTAAAAGGTTAGTTTAGGGTTGATTTTGATGTTACAAGTGTTAACAAGGTTGCTCCATCTTGGTTTAAGTAATGGACTGTATTTGGGATTGGGATTATTGAATTGAATTATGTAATGTTATAATATATATATATATATATGTAATACATATAAGACAATGATTATCTCTCTCTCTAATACACAAAACTCCTTAGTAAAACATAATCATTGGTGGCTATGACTTCTCTTGAAATTCTTATTTATTTCGCTTCCTTAAAACCACAAATATATCACTATTGATTTCAACTATAAATATGTATTTTTTCTTTCAATAGAAATTCAAATATGCCTTTTATTATTTCCACCATCACTAATTCATAGCAATCCATTACCATAAGTCTCTATTACTATATATCTGTCAAATTTAAAGAGATCATGTCTACTAACATTTAATATATAGTTTTATTTTATATATATGTTTTTTTTCCTTTTTATTGCTATCTCCTTATGTGAGATTATGTGAAATATCTAAACCTTAACCTAAGTTAGAAATATAAAGTAGATAGTCTAAATAGATAAATAAGTAGATAATTTGATGTAAATAAGTTAGTAAATAGATTTGAATTGAAATTGAGATTTGAAATATTTTACAAAATCATCTATTTCCCTTCATAACTTTTCTTAACCAATCAAACTATCTAATTTTAACCTAATTCTTTATTTTAAACTCCTTTTATTCCAAATTTAATTCTGAATCCCGAAACAAATATTTTAAACGTGTTAAAACTCTTAAACTTAAAATTTAGTTATCTTTTATTTTGTAAAATCTTATTAATTTTTTAAATCAATTACTTGCTTAAAAATATCAGTTTTAGATCAAAAGCCAATTGAAATACAGCTTTTTGTAAACTAAACTTCTAAAATATGTTTCTAAATCAAGTTAGTAATTTTTTATAATATATATTCTCAAATTATTTTCAAATTAATTTGATACTTAATATAATTATCTGGAAGGTTTAAGCCATAACCCTTATTAATAAATATCTTAAAATTTTGCCTTTAAATATCTTTTTCCCTTTTTGGACTTTTATTTGGCTGCTCTAATCCTTTCTTTTCCTCTCTCCACCGATACTTTTTCTCCTTCTTCTCCTTCTCTTCAATTTTCCTTTTCTTTCTCAAACCAAACCCAAATCCAAATCTCAATTCAAACAAGATTATAGGATAAATCAAAGTAAAAGTCAAGAATTAAGATGGAAGAACAAGACTGAGATGGGGGATTTAGACTTGAAGAAGTGGTGTGAAAAGATTAGATGTTGGGTTTACCTAAAAGATAAGTTTTCTTGTTTTTTGTTTTAGTTGTTGATTTTGCATGCAATGTTGTATTAGAGCTAGATAGATGTAGATCTTGTGATAGAATTTGTAAGTTAGTAATATATGAGCGTTTGTTAGAAAATTACATATGTGTATATTGTGTAGGTCAGTATTTGATAAAATTTTAAAGAAGTATGATATGAATATGTATAGAGAAGTGTTTACAAGTTAGGATTATGCAAGTTTATACTTAGAACAAGTTGGCTTTGTTGATGTATGATGGAAACAAGTAATTAGATTTAGTGTAAAACACAAAGGAAATTCGTAACATGATTCCCCATCCATTACGGCCGTTACACGGCCCATGATCTCCTTGGCATAGATCACTTTCAAACATAATGGCCTAATCACGGCTGTGACAAGGACATGATCTCCTTGATCACATTTTTCCTCTTGATCACGGGCATGACGAGGCCCATATCGACCATCACAGTCCTAAAACGGTCGTTATGAGACAAATGATGGAGATCACATACCCCATGGGCATGATGATGCTGGTGATGATGATCATGGCCTCCATCACGAGCATGATTTGTCCTCTAGTACTATTATAATGAAGAAAAGAAAAGAAAGAAAGAAATAAAAATAAAATGAAACATATAATGATTGATGATATGTTATGTTAGTCAATTTGCATAATTAAGACTGAGTTAAGATAATTTGTTGATTAATAATTAATTAGAATTTAACATAGTTCTTGAGTATAAAATGAACTTAATTAGTTAACTTAAGTTCAACTTGACTTAAATGAACTTAAAGAGTTAAAACGAATTAAATTGCTTAAGTTTAATCACTTTGACTTAGTAATTGAATTAAATGGTTGATCCTAATCAATTTGGCTAAGCTAAGGTAATATAGACTTAATAAAAATGATTAGCTTTAATTAATGAATTAGGATAATCTTAGTTTAACATGGAAAATATGTTGTTTCAAATGTGTATTTGATTAAGAAATAGATACTTTTGTATATGAATGCTTATTGATGCTTTTGTAATAAATGACTATAATCAAAGTGAAAAGAAATATTTTACAGACAAAGGAGAACTGTCTGTATTTTGGCAGGACGATATTCACACCATAGTGGGGTTCTAATTAGTGTTTGATCAAATAGGGTTTAAAAATAAGTTTGATGTAATTGAATAGTTTTTTAAATGCTTATGTGAGTTTAATTCTTGATCATATATGTGGATAATTGTATTATCAATTGAGATGGTGTCTAAGCCTCTGTTTGGATTTCATATAAAAGGTACGCAGTAATTTACGTGATGATTGCTAGGATAGGCATTCTAAAATGATTTAAAACTTAAACTCGCTTAATAATTGATGAGTGGTAGTTGTGCATGTGTCGTTAAATCTGGTCCAAAGAGTGGCAACTTTATTTAAGTGGCACGATAGTTTCGGCGCTTAGGCCACTCGTCATGATGCAATGACTTCCATTAGTGGTACAGTGGGTAGTGATGGGTAAATGATATTGGTGTAATGTCTACTTAGGATTAGGAAGAAATAATATGATTTGGGTTATGTTTTATGGGACGACTGAATTGGATGATGATATGGATTGGGTTGAGTAAGTATGTGTAATAGCCGTGCGCCCTAGATGAAGCTATTTTCTTGTGATGATATCAGATATAAGTAGTTGGATTGCTTATATCAACCCCCTGGATAGCTGTGGTTACTTAGGACTCCTAGTTTCCTACCTTGGGGTAGTCGCTTATGGGGGCTATTGGCGTGATCCCTCATCATTGCGGTAGTAAGCTAAAGATAGAAAATCGTTTCCTAGATTGTTTGGAGTCTGAGTGCTCCAATATTGATTTATTTACTTTAAAGAAGAGATAATAACTTATTGGTTGACATTGCATTTAGTTAAGCTCTTGTGTCACTGCGTGTGTGATTGTGTTACTATGTACAGAGCTTCGACTCATTATTGTTGTTGTTGTTCTTTTTCTAGGTTTTCGAATTGATGATTGAGGTGGATGAATGTGATGTGATGATGATGATGGGAATGATAATGATGTGGATGATGGTGTTGTTGTTATTGAATGATGTTGTGATGATGATGGTGTGGTGATGATGATGATGCATGATTCGGGTTTCAGGTGATCCTAGAGATATTGAGAGGAGAATGTAGTGAGTTTAGGACCATGGTATTTCTTTTATATTTGTTTTCTTTTTTGTTTTAAGAGCTGGATTTACATTTTGAAGTTATAATATTCTTTTAAAGGGCTGGTGATGCCCAAAAGTATTTGTGATTGTTGATTTACTTATCAAAGTGGATTATAAATGATTTTATAAAATTTTGTTTCTTAGAAAGTTGGACTGCTCTAGTGGGAGTAGAGATTTATAAAATGTTTTTATAAAGTTTAATTCACCGCTACTAAATCTAGTTATTTGATAATCTAACTAAATGATTTCAGAATTTAAAACTGGCTAACAATGTTCAACGTAAACATATTATTTTAGGAAGCCCAAGCATGTGATACTTAAGTATTATACATGGCATAATGCCTTGATTAAATTTAGGGTGTTGCATTATGTCATCTCTTCTATGAGATTTGTCGTACCACCCATGAGATAGGTTTTGTTTATATAAGATACATGTGGCATCCTTTACGGAGACAATTTGATTTGGAAGTGATGTGGCATAAATCTAGTTGGGATTACATCTCACCAACTCTTTATTTAAGTCTTCCTGTATCGATTGATTTGACCGATGTATCATTCGCTTACTAAATGAGATTTATCTTTTCTGGCTAAAAAAGGAACTATGTATTTATATTACTTAAATCATTTTGTGAGCTTCCACAAAGATTTTAGTGTGATTTTTAGTTTTAGTCTTATTGAATTATACTTGTGAAGTGTAATTAAATGATTTATAGGAGTTTGTGCAGTTAAAGGTTGATTTGAGTTAAAAGTTACTAAGATAAATTTATGAATTTGTAATGGATGCTAGTATTTGTAGCAAGTTGTTAAAATTTTATAAATGGCATATACAATGAGTAGAGTCGAATGATTAGGGATTGGTAAAATTTATTTCTTTTAAAAGTGATTCAATAAAGAAAGATGGGGGTTTTGTGAATTTAAAGAAAACTCTTTATATCAAAAGCAACTAATTCAATTCAAAGAATAATTCAATATTAATGTGTTCCTAACCAAATGTATAATGACAGTTTATTTACAGAATTGATCATTGATGCAAAGATTAATTTTCTTTTTCTTGAATAAATCGTTATGGTCATTAACAAGTCTAACAACCTATCTCTCCTTACTTTTTGACAATCAAAACAAGCTCTTTGATTTATCTCTCTCATTGATTAAACAACCCTAAACAAACACTTAGGATTTAATTTATCATATCATAGGGTACAAGAGAGATCACCAATTCTAACCAACAATCACAAGTTTGATCTACGTAGACTAGAATATATATCTTCATAACATAAATCAATTATCTTTCTTATAATCAATCATGTTATTGTACCATAAAGATTAGAACAAGAAAACAATTACAAATTTAATGTTCTAATTGACAATATATTATTTTGCTAATTGAACAAAAGAGTCTTAAATTAATTTTGTATCAATCAAGCAATATAATAATATCAAAAAATCAAGAAGATATATAAAACCCAACGATAAAGGAAAGAACGATGATAAATTAATTAGATTTCATAATATTGAAAAACCAAAACTTATAATTATCCTTTGGCTACAATAGAAATTTAGTTACTCATATCCATGAAAAGAATACATGAAAAACTTCTCCTTGGCTGTTGTTGAAAGTTCATAATCTTGTCTTATGGTGTTTTTCCCTCCTCTTCTATTTGTGTTCAAGGAACAATATATATCCCCTCGAATGACAACTTATGGTCCCTTTCTTTCAATTTGTGGCTTGCAACTCCCTAGGGTTATCATGATTCTATAAAAATAATAGCATGTAACATATTTTTGGATGGCACTTGAGCCCTTTATTGCCGAGTTAATAATTTCCTTACTTGATTTATAGCGCGTGTACTTTGGTTTTTGAATATTTATTGCACTTGCAATTATTTTCTGTATACTTTTAAATTCACATAATTTTCCTATTAAAAATTATAAAAATATACACATGAGTGTAATAAAAATTTGGATAAAAATATATGGGAAATTTACCATGTTCTTGAAGGTAAACAAGAAGATGAAGAAGAAGGATGATGTTGCCCCCTCAAAATCAAGAAAGACCATCACTTGTTTCAAATGCAATGAGTTGGGACATGTTCAACAATATTGCCTAAACAGCAAGAAGGGAAGCAAAGGAGGAAAAAGAAAGCTTTTGTCACCACATGGAGCAATGAAGACTCATCTAACTTGGCTGAAGGTGTTTGTCTAATGGCCCTTAATGATGAGGTATGCTCCAATTCTTCACATGTATCTTATGATGAGATTTGTGATATGTATGAAAAAATATGTAATGAATTAATTAAGTTTGGTCATATTGCACACAATTGCTTCAAGTGTTGATCATGAAATTTTTTATGACATGTGGTTTTCGTACATGCTTTTGAATTAAATTTGTGCTAAAATTGAGTTTTGAATGCATGAAAATGGATTTTCACATCTTTGATGTATAAATAATGTTTTGAGATGCTTAATGAAGATAAATAAACTTATGAGAATGAAAAATTTGCATGAAAATGGTTTTTAGGCAATTCATGCACTTTTGAAATCATATCATGTTATTTTTAACTAAATTCATGCACAAATTTGTGATATGTGATTTTATATGAGTTTGAGCAGCTCAAATATGTTTAAAACACCCTATAGAATTTGCATATGGCTTGTGCATTTATCTTTTTATGGCATGTTTTGAGTTTATCTTTTTGATGAGTTCATAGGGAGAGAAATATGTGCACAATTAACATATTTAAGTGTATATATGTATGGTATCTTTGGAAATTAACTGTAACTACGAATTCACTTGAGTTAAGCACTAAGTTTTTGACCCATGAAAAAATTCTTTTAAAGCCCAAATGCTTACCTTAAGGGGAGTATTAAATTAAGGGAGAGCATGATTGTCCTCATCATAAAGGAGGAGATGGTTGAATTTATGTGCTCAATGTGTGTTTGATGAGGAAATGGAATACATAATTAATCACTTTTAATCATATTTAAGTTACAATTAATTAGCAAAACAAGTGCTCAATTTGTTTTGGATACGTTTGAACTTGTTTTACTTTGATTTTATTTGTGTTTTGTAGACACAACCTGATTTAAATATATTTTAATTTCGTACAGCTCAAAATAAACGTTGTAAATTTCTCTTTAAAATTTTCGTAGCAACTTAAATCACCTTAATTGGAGTCTAGATGAGAGAGATATGACCAAAATACGAAATAATGTCATGCTGTTTTAGCAGGTCAAGATCATTATGCAAGGGTCTGGACCTTTTGACGATAAGAAGGTTTAAGTGACCCAGAAGTCCAGACCATTGCATAAAGGTTTGGATCTTTTGAGCATTAGAATGCCAATTTACTATAAGATGTCCAAAAGGTTTGAATTTGTTGCAACTTTTTAACTAACCGTTGTATATTTAATACTTGACTGTTTGAGAGGGATTTTGGGGCAACGACTAAGGCTTTTGGGGGGTTTATAAATACAAATGTTTAGGCAGTTGGAAGGGCAAGATAATGCTCATAAATTGTATTTAAATCCATGTAAACACTTTCTCAAAACTTGTATTGTAACTTTTGTTATGTTGTGTAAGTGAGAGAAAAAGTATAGTACCTCTAGTTTTAGAACTTACAATCCCTTGTAAAGACATTATACTTAATTTGTTAAGTGTTACTTATGGAATCTTGAATTGTGCTTAAAGTGTTATTGGGTTGGATAAGCACAAGTTCCATTAACTTCCTTGTAATTAAGTTATGAACCCCTACATCTTATAATTACTTAAACTGCTTATGAGATGATGCTTCATTATATTAAGGAAAAATTTTGAATTTGTAATCTAAGCTTTAGTTAAATGTGCAATTAAGCACAAATAATCTTAAATGTTCAATCCAATATCTAATTCAACATTTCATGAATGTGTTTAGTACCCAATATAACTTCATTAGCTCCGTTTGTTGAATGAAAGTGTGTGAAAAGTCATCATTGAGTGAGACATTATTATAGACCGTGGAGACTAAGAGACAAGCCAAACTCCATGTTAAACTCGGTGCTATCTCTTCTATCCATCACCCTTTTAATATTGCATGTTATATTATTATTGTTTACTTTACTATTTTTCATAATTAAGCATTAAGTTCTTGAAATGACAATAATTAGTGCATAATCCACATTCATTAAATACTATGTCAAATTCAAAAATTGGGAATGACACGTAGTATAATAAAGATAATGTGATTGTTAGTAATAAGTCTTATCCCCGTCTATATAACCACTACTTTTATCCTCATAACTATAAACTTTAGCATAATAATATAAGTCTACAAAGTAGTCATCACTTGAAAAATTAAAAGGTCAACAACAAAGCCCAGTGTAGCAATAATATTAAGCACAAACTCATATGTCATATGTTTTTAAATCTAATATAACAACCATTGGATTTAGTTATTTAATTAATATTAAGCAAAACAACACATTTCTACTGTCCCAAAATATGCAAATAAAATATGTACTTATGTTTGTGGAATAGGATGGAGGATGAGGGGGTCCAATCCTAGAAGGCTATCAAGGGTAGTGAACGCAATTTGATTTCATGCTTAGAATGAAAAAGAAAGAAGCAATCTCGTCCAAATTTGCCATTAAAAAGCATGATCAATATGTGGTTTATTATTCGAGGTCTCATTCTTTTAGATAAATCACATCACAAAATTCATCCTACTTAAGCCAACTACACTTATTGAACTCCTTCCCATTAATTTTCCTCCAAGCCTTACCATAATATCCATGGAAGTTTAAGTGCCTAACCACCGTATTCTTCCAATAATGATACCATATATACGATTCCAATCTAAGGGTATCACTTACTAATTTGAGATGATCAAAGAACAATCATTTAATTAACTAAGTTTATGTTTCGCACAATTAATTAAACCTAGCATGCAATGCTTAATTACTGTGTTTATGCATCTAATTTGGAATACTCACCAGCAAGTTTCTATTGACACAAGGCAAGTTTGTTGCAGTTTGCTAATCTAAAAGAGTGTATCAGTCTTAAACTTATCATTAAAACTTTATTAAATAATTTTTTAGTTTATCCTATGATCCTTATCCATTTAATGGGTTATATTGGATAGGATTTACATGGATATAGGTTATATGAATTGGGTTTAACAAGTTTTTGATTACGGTTGAGCCTGAGAAGGATAGGATTGCTTAGTATCTATTTCCAAGTCAATATCAGTTTGTTATGATTTAAGTTAAATAAATCAAATCATGAGTGGTTGAACCAGTTTTTTGGGTTAGGATGAACTAGTTCACTAGTGGGCCTTGGTTTTAGATTTGTTTGTTCCTAGTTGTTGAAGGATTGGATCTCTTGGCAATAGTTCTTAAGTTGATTTTAGCATATTTCAAATCTCATCTAAACTTGACTCTCATCTTAATACAACAACAGTCTATTCGCACTAATCATTCCATCTTCAACATTTTCAGCCATTTAATAGAGAACATGCAATTAAGAGTTAAGTTTACAGACATTTCCTTTTTCTTTTGTATTTTTTGGGGTACGAGTAGCATTCTTGGTCACTTCCATAAAGTGAAGGGATCAAGTTCCTCTTTTATAATATTGTTTAGTATAATATTACCATTTATCACATAGGCATACCACCAATTGTCCATATAATATTAAAACTCAATAAAGTTTACTATAAAGTTCTATTACTCATTTTTCATTAATTATTTGATATATAAACAAAATGGCTTCTAACTAACATAAATATCATCCTATTAAACTAAAGACACTAAGTTTTTCTCATTTAACAACAAGGTAAAAATTTTACAAAATTCACCCATTTTATTCCTTTTAATTAACAGGATCATTTACACCATATTGTTTGGTCTTTTATACCTTAGTTACAATGCATACACCATAATGACCATCAATTTAACTTAAGAGCCATCAAGATTACACAATACACAAGAATCAAATATCCCATAGGCGCTAAAGAAACAAATTCCAGCCTTAAACATGCATATACATTTCGGGTTTCTTAGGGAAAAAACGGGTCTCAACACTTCTTTTATCCAACCTCTTGACGTGGTTCGAACTTATATGTGGCCATCACTTATCATGCTGTAGACCCATTAGTCATTTCATCAAGTCAACCACTAGATTATTCTTAATTTCATCAGAATCATTCATCCAATTAGAAGAATCACTCACAAGTTCCAATCACTAAATTCAGCTATTAAAGCTAGTCCATTTGACCCTATTTATTCTTTTTATAATTACAGATGGTGACGACTCCACGAAATATTGTTTTTCTAAACCTTTTTCATGAAAGTCGCTTCTTTAATTTTCGTCAAGCAACATTATATTAAGTGTCAAATTTATTATAAATTTGAAATTAAGGAAAAAGGATAATTGTTTCGGCTCGATAGTTTGTTAAGTACTTTAGGATCCTAATTTATAGTGGATAAGCTAAGTAGAATTTCCTCAAAAAAGAAAGGAAGGTTTATTTATTTTATTTTGTAAATAAGTATAATAACTGTTTTTAATCCAATAATTAATTTTGCAGTTGCAAATCTCAACCATACTACACCATTTGTATCATTTTTACATTTTTATATGATATAGAATAAGAAAAAAGGGCTAAATTACATTGAAATATATGAATATTTGATAGTAAGTTTATTTAATATATCAAGATTTCAAATGGTTAAAAAGACGAATTAACGTTTGAGGATAAATTTTTTATGACATGTTTAGTATGCATGAATGGATCAGAATAGAATCGCGATTCCAGCTTTCATTTCATTTTCCAATGTTTGGAAGCATTTTTAGAAGTTGAAATCGCAATTCTTTAGAATTGACAATTTTAACTTTGAAAGGGAATTTGATTCCGCATTTGAGAAGAAGGAATCATGATTCCAATTCACTCTTATTAATTATATTAGTGTAATTAATTTTTTATCGTATAATATATTCACATTTTGCATTTATTACTAATGATATTTTTAACAATTACACTTTTTAGACATTCCATTCCATGTAATCTTCTAAACATAGCAATAGATTTGTCATTTCCCAAACTCATTCCATTCAAATCCAGTGCTTGAAAGGAGGTATCAACATTTTACAAAGTGGGTCAAATAATGTATTAATAATTAACCGTTGATCAAAATTTAGAAAACTTAATTGAAAACTTATTAAAACGTCGATACCTTAGTTCATTTTGTGAAATATTGATTTATTTTTTTAACCACTTAAAACGTTGATATATTAAATGAACTTAGCCAATATTGATATCTTCTTGTGTAATATATAATAACAAAAATGAATATAGATGAGTGAAAAACAAAAGCCATAAGTCTAGGAGAAATTGAGAAAATATGAAAAAAAAAATTAAATGAAAATCCATGTATCGAGATCCAACTTTTAGTGAATAATTGTCATCTTAGTAACAAAAGTCCTTAATTACCAACTTTGTAGATCATTGTCATATGCTACTACCTAAACATGGGCACAGTTCCAAAATCGAATCGAATCGGAATAGGAACTATCGATTCCTGGTTCCGATTTTGAAATTGCGCAACTACCTTTTTTTAAAAATAAAAATAAAAGAATAAATAAATGAATTTTATTTTTAATAAAACAAATTTTAAACTCAAAATAATTATTGGATCTAAAAGTGTTTAATTATTTAATCAATTTTTTTAAAAATTTGTTTAAAATGCACATTTATTTGTATACAAATACATCTAATATCAATTGTAATTAGTAATATGAGATTGCAACTTTAGAGGGTAAAGATACAATTACAATATAAGAATAGTCTCGCATTATTAAAAAAAAATGAATTTTACTTTTAGGAGAAGTTTACTTATTTAGTTATATATGATTTTAAGCTATGCTTATTTGTTGTTGATAATAACATATTAAATATTGTGAATAAGTAATAAATTTTACTATTTATATGAAATATTTTAAATATTAATAATTATATGTTTAATATTATTATTTTTATTTTTTTTCAATGGAATTGATTGGAACTACTGGTTCCACTAGTTTTAGGTAAAACCACCAATGATGGTTTCGATTCCGTTCCCAATTCGGAATCGAACAGTGCTTTACTACCATCTTTACATTAAGATTTTTCATAGTTCATTCCTATCTTGTAGATAGTCATTGCATCGGTAGTGTCACATTCTATTATAATTAAAAAAAATATGTATAGCTTGTAAAAGGAAATGTTAGCAATTGTAATTATATATACTATCCTTTGTCTATAAAATAGGAGCCACTGTATATATAAAAATAATGAAAAGACGAAAGATATTATGCTTTTGGACTTACGTCATATTTAGATGTTGTAAGCAAGCTTATAATTTTATATATTATAATTTAATTATTGGGCTTGGCTCGTAGGCTAGGTGACATGGCCTAGCGAGCTTAGTCCAATTTTTGGGATGACATGGAGAGATTTGGCTTGGTGGGCTTAGAACATGAATCGTTGCACGAGTCTGTTGCATCTAACCTTTTTTAGGCAGGCTCATGTACACACAAGAGATGACTATTGGCCTTAGCCCATGAGGAGCTCATTCAGGATAAACATGAATTGAGCTTACTCCATCTCATCCGTCAATCATTGAGGTGATCTGATGGTCGTCATCAATGCCAAGTGCCTATAAATACTCATTCATTCCTCCTCATTTGCAATTTTCAGAGAGAGAAGAAAAACAATATTTTATAGAGGAGGCTCTACTCAGAAACATCAATCAAGGCAACTCAAGCAAATTTCCATCTCAACTGCTTAAGAACTATAAGGTTGACATGCGAGCTTTACTCAAGCTCTCTTACCTGTCACTTATGCATTTGAAACCCTGAGATTGCCTATTCCTTCTCTCCTGTCATTCTCCAAGCCATCCCATCAGCAAATGTTATCTCTTCAGCAGCATTTCAAAGTTATGTGCTAGGTATGAGACCCACATGACATGTGTGTAACCACTAACATCAGGAACCCTGATCTATATTTTGGCAACTCCATTAGGGATTTGAGGATTTTGACACCAGTTGTGATGGCACCCCTAAGAAGAAAACCAATCAACAATGACAACAACGTAAATGAAGACATTGACAGCCCTAACCTTAGCACAATAGATCCAGAAATGCCAGCATTAGAAGGTGTCAATGCTAATCCTATTGCTGACATGCAAGTTATCATTGTTGACAATGCACAAGTCATAAGTGCTATACAAGAAAGTAACACTGAGACGATGTGAACCATATAAGAGAACAGTCAGGCCTTGAGCCAGTTATTGACTGCACTCGACCGTCTCATACCAGGGATGGCTGCTAATGCTAATGCACTCCAAGGTGTAGCCTTGCCAGGCCCTACCCAGCTGTGTAGCAAAGTGCCCCTTCCCATTATCCTAGCCTGCCACTACTCCCGCCATTTATGTAAACATGCCTCAAGGGGTGGATGTGCATACTCCATCACCATAGGTTACGATTGAGCAACAACCAGCCTCTGAAACATAAAATATTAGATCCTAACTTGAAGGGTCATCATCTTCACGTGTGCGCTCTAGTACCAACCCGAGCGTGATTGCTCCCTCGCCTAATAATGATCATGCATTAGTTTCTCTAGTTGCATCAATTCCACTTGTTGTGCCAGCTCTACCAGCTGCAGTAGCTGCTCCTTTAGCATCTGTATCAAAGGAATCTTTTATAACAAAAGAAGACTTGAATTTTTATCTGAAGGAGATTCAAGCTAAGTCCTCTGTAGAAGTATTGGACTTAAAGCTTCTATACCACCATCATATTGCTACAAAGCCTTACATAAAGGATTATGTTAGTCCTAAATTCATGTTGTTCGATGGAAAGAGGGGTAGAGCTAAAGAACATCTGTTGAAGTTCATTGAGACGTTAGAAGTCTACGGATTTGAGGATGATTTAAAGTTAAAAAGTTTTCTAAGTCTCTGAGCAAGAAGATATACACCTAGTATGTCAATCTCCCTCCAGGGCCCATTGACTCATGGGGATCAATGTGCAAGTTATTCCTGGAGAAATTCTTCTCTACTCAGGAGCGTGTCACCATCACCGATATGGGAAGAACACAATAAAAGCCGAAGGAAGATATTTTGGACTACATTGAGCGTTTTAGGGAATGCTCTTTAGACATTTAAGATGTGTTTGATGAGAAAGAACTTGTGAAGATCTACATCCATGAGATGTTCATTGAATACACCGTCTACCTCAAGAATCTCAATCTATGTTCCTTTGTTGCTCTTGTTAAGAACGCACAAAGGACTAATAACTCCATCTCCATACGATGTAGAGAAGGTGGAAGGTTTTGAAAGAGAGCTACAGATGTTGATTTAATCCAGGGAGAAAGTTCGAGGAATACCAAGAAGCTAAGGAACAATAAGTCAACAAATGCTCCACCAGCGCTCTCATTCTCTTATCCCATGGGGAAGGTTCATGCTATACTTGACCAATGGTTGAGGGATGGAAACATTAAGCTCCAAAGGGTTGAGCGTCTTCCCAATGCAATTGAAAAGAGTAATCCTAATTTCTTTAGATTTCACAAGATCGTGGGTTATCCCACTAAAGAGTATTGGACACTCAAGAAGATATACAATGAGCAAGTCAACAATGGAGAACTCATCATTGAAGGAAATGATGTATGCAATAATCCACTCCCCACATGCGATGCTTAATGGGGTACAACAAGTGTTGTTAACCATCATCTAAGGACTGAAGAGGAAGAAACACCATAGGTCGAGGCACGAGAAGAGAAGGATGCTAGCAATTGATGACTATGGCACAGGTCCTACAATGGCTGCTGCCTTAATGAAGACTACCAACTTCAAGAAATTCTTTGACTTGTTGGGATTCGATGAAGAAGCATGACTTGTGGCCGCTACCATACTCACTCAGATTTCTGAAAGACAATATGGGGAGTGCATTGTAGTGCAACCTGTATGAAGAATGGCACACACATACGAGAATACAATTCTATTTATAGAAGCAAACATGTGCGTGAAGAATCCCAATCACAGTAGCCCACTATACATTGAGAGTACACTCAACGGACATCATGTCAAGAGGACCTTCATAGACAATGGCGCTTCTAGAAATATCATGCCAATGTCTACATTCAAGGTTGCAAATATAGACATAAGACGACTTATGAAGCAACCCATTGCTATTAATAGTTTCACTGACTTGACCACAAACACAATGGGATATGTCAACTTTGATTTCAAGGTTGGACCAATCCAAAGCTCCATGCAATTCCTATGTGATTGATGCGCCTATATCCTACCATTAACTTGTTGGAAGGAAGTGGCTACATGATCACAACCTTATACCTTTGACATTACATCGATGTTTGAAAGGTCATTGGAAAGGGAACGATGTATTCATTCTCGCTGCAAAGAATCCTTTTGAGTACAATGAGTCATATCTTGTTGAAGCCAGCTTCTTCAATGAGTATACGGAGAAAGGAGAGATGGCTATTGCGAAACCCTCTGGCATACCACTACCTACCTCGGAGGAGACTTAGGAGAAACAAAACAAAAAGAGGAGATGTAGCTCCCGCAGAGGTAGGAACAAGTAGAAGCAAGTTACAGAGGTCGAAAGTTTTGTTAGACCCGATGGAAAAAAAAGGTATATTACTTATGACGGTCTATGGGATCTAAAGAGGCTTTCATATCATCTTCAGATCCCATCATAATACAAGAAGCCTAACTCGCACACCCTCCCCCAAACTACAAGATCAAATGAAACCTCAAGCAGAGGAGGTTGAAGAGTTGAACCTAGCAAGACTAGGGGAATCCCCATGACCTATCTTTATCAACAAGAACCTCTTGCAGGAGATCAAGGTTAATCTGGTAGAATTATTAAAGAATTATAGAGATGTGTTCGCTTGGACATATGATGAAATGCCTGGACTAGACCCCCAGCTAGTGGTGTATAGGTTGAACATCGCACCCGAGGCTAAGCCTTTGAAGCAAACACAACATATCTTTCGTCCAAAAGTCGAACTCTAAATAAAAGAAGAGATTGAAAAGTTGTTTCGAGCTAGCTTCATCAAGCCAATTGAACACCCTACATAGCTGACCAATATCGTGCTAGTAAAGAAGAAGAATGGACAAATACGTGTTTGCATCGAATTCCATGATCTCAATAGGGCATGCCTAAAGGATAATTTCCCACTTTTCAACATAGATACACTGGTAGATGCCACAGCTGGCCACGAACTGTTTTCGTTCATGGATGGTTTTAGTGGGTACAATCAAATCAAGATGGCTGCTGGAGACACTGAATGCATTGCTTTCAGAACAACAATAGGAAACTTTTATTACACCATCATGCCTTTTGGGCTCAAGAATGTGGGTGCCACTAATCAGAGAGCAATGATTGCACTCTTTCACGACATGATACATGATTTCATGGAAGATTATGTTGATGACATAGTCATCTAGTCCAGGAAGGCATCTGATCATTTGACCCACCTGTAGGTAGAATATGAATCCACTGAAGTGCATGTTTGAAGTCTCATCCAGAAAATTACTTGGATTCATTGTTCATAGATAAGGGAATGATGTCAATCTATCTAAGGTTTAGGCCATACGGTCTACGACTTCACCAACCAATCCAAAGGAATTGAAGACATTTTTGCGGAAAGTCTCTTATATTAGGCGATTTATGCCTGCATTGGCGGAAATTTCATATCCCTTACAGTACCTTATGAAGAAAGGAACTCTATTTCAATAGGGGTAGCATTAGGACGAGGCAATGTAGAAAATTAAGGCAATACTTACCTTCCCTCAGATAATGACTATACTCGTAAGAGGCCTACCAATGATCCTCTATTTGACATCCACAGATAAATCCATCGGCACCTTATTGGCTCAAGAACTTGATGGTATCGAGAACGTAGTGTATTACCTGAGTAGCTCCCTTCAAGGAAGTGAGATTAATTACCCAGCATGTGAGAAATACTATGGTATTTACAACACAAAAGCTCTACCACTACTTTTTGGCATACAAAGTTAATCTTGTCATTAACTCCGATCCTATCAAATATTTGCTGTCACGACTGGCCTTATTGGGTTGAATTGCCAAATGGCTACTTATGCTATCAAAATTCAACATCATAGTCATGTCGCTTAAGGCCATCGAATCTCAAGCTTTAGCTGATCTCCTGGCACAATTTCCCACTACAGATGAAGCTCATGCCATGAGTCAGATTACGGTAGAATTCCATGAAGACTTGATGATGGTAGAACTAGATGAAGAATGGTAAGTACAATTTGATGGCTCCTCTAGTAGTACTGGATGAGGAGCAAAAATAGTGTTGACATCTCTAATGGGGCAGAAGATATGTCTGGCATTCAAGTTAGACTTTCACTACACCAACAATGAGGCTGAGTATGAAGCACTACTCTTTGGACTCATTTATGCTTAGAATGCCAGAGCATCACACCTATTCATCCGCAGTAACTCAAATCTGATAATAAAGCAAGCAAATGGTGAGTTTTCCCTTAAAGAGCCAACAATTGTGCCTTACAGGGCTACAATGCAAGCTCTTTTAGGGAAATTCAATTTAATAAGATATGAGCACACCAAGTGGTCGAGTAATTGTTATGCAGATGCACTGGCAACACTGGCCTCTAAGGTTCCCATGCAGACTGAGGAAGACAACTTGAATATTCAAGTAATTAAAAATCTATTCCCTGCATAGCTTTACACTTAATGGATGAAGAAGAAGAAGTGCAAGATGATTGGCGCATGCTCATCAAGACGCAACTAGTGCAACCCAATGCAGCTTCTATGTCAACTCTGACGATTTTGCTCGAATCAATGACCTCCTCTACTTCAAGGGTCCAGACGACATCTGTGCAAAGCAAGCTCGTATTAAGTTGGATAAATACCATAAACTTTGGTGTAGAGAGGAAGGGTCACTTCTATATCGCCGCATTTAGCACGTGGGGTATTATTGGCCAACCATGTCCAAAGACGCTTCTCAGCTACAGATGAATTGCCTAAAATGTTTAGAGTTACCGATCCAAATGAATGCAACTTTGTGGTAAGCGCTGGTGATTGGCAACAACCATATATTGATTACCTGAACAGTAACACCCTGCCCACAAATAGCACGGATGCGCAGCTAGTCAAGCATATAGCAAGGAAGTGCATCATGCATGAAGATGAACTGTACAGGGTATTGTTCATGGGAAAAACCCTTAGATGTATTGCTCCTCTTGAAACAGACACTATATTGGATGAAGCCCACTTTAGAGATGGTGGTGAGCATCAAGGAGGAAGGAAATTATTATCATTTCTTGGATCTAGGATATTATTGACCTACCATGGAGACTGATGCCTTCAACTTTGCAAAGAAGTGCGTTGCTTGTCACAAACATGGTCAGACAATCCATGCTCCTGCTATCACACTACACAACTTAACTACTCTATGGCCATTCTACACTTGGACATTCGACTTGATTGGTCCGATCCATCGACTATCAAAGGGTGTATTTAGATCTTAGCAGGAAGAGAATGTTTCACCAAATGGGTAGAGGCAATACCAATGAAGAAAGCTATCGGACTAATGGTAGCGACTTTCATGAAAGAGCATATCATTTGTCGCTTTGGGATCCTAAAGCACGTTCTCTCGGATTATAGGACACCCTTTATCAACTCACATGTCCTGCAACTATTCACTTCCTCTAATATTGATCATGTGAAGTCTACTCCCTATTATCCTAAAGGAAATGGACAAACAGAAGCTACCAACAAGACGCTCTTAAAGGCACCAGTCAGTTGGTGCACGCAATCATAAGAATTGAAAGACAAGCTTCCCCTAGCATTATGGGCCTCCAAAACATCCAAGCACAATCCTACATAAGCAACACCGTTCTCCTTTGTATATGGGTTAGAGATTATGATGCCCATAGAAATCCTTGTTCCCTTTGCATGATTAGCTATAAATGTAAATCTTGAACCAAATACTCTGCGCATGTTGAACTTAGAAGCATTAAAAGAAAGGTGAGACACTGCTAAACACAACCTTGCCATTTATCAACAACGACTTAACATTGCTTATGATCGGTTGGTCAGGAAGCGATCATTGCAACAAGGCAACATTGTACTTCACATAGCAGAGCATGTGCGGTAAGGCATTCCGACGCCTAAGTTCACGCCAAAGTGGGAAGGCCCCTTTTCATTCATGAAATTCATGACAACGGCTATTGCAAGCTTCTGAATCAAACCAACAACAAAATTACAGTACCCATTAACTTCCAGTATATTAAGAAGTTTCATGTGTAAATGCAATATATGTATGTTCATTACTATCATTTGAATGAAATTATGGCTTGCATTATCAAAGACTTTTGTTGTTACAAAGTTATAGATTCGTCTCCTTAGCACATAAAGATAGTTAACACATAAAGCATTAATTATATACGTTCTACTACTTAGTAAGAGTATAGTCTCCTAAATGCACAACGACACGACTATGACATGTTGACTAGTGGAAGCATTGTCTCCTAGGCACATGATAAGACAAGGTCACACCTACTTCAGTAAAAATGAATGCTTTAAACACATGTGATTGATGGTTAAGTATTGGGAAATACCCTCTTAACCAACTAAATTCTGTTATTAAGGCGGCAAGCCTATGAAACATAATACTATTGCTGCTCAAAGCGTGATCGATCTACTATTTCTAAGTTGTAATAATGTTGTTTCTTGCAAGCAAGAGTAATACTTCGATGTGTGACATAAGAATCATATAGTCTTTATTATGTATTGCTACTGCTAAGTGCAAGCAATGCTTCCTAAGCGCATGCACATGCTATTAATAGGCTTAAGTCAAATTTTGACATTCACCCATATATGTATATATAAAGAAATGAGTAGTAATTGCAACAAATTCAAAATTATTCATTTCAGTAAACAGGAGTTCTAGCAAAATCATTTAAAATGGAAATCGAGTAACAATCAGGTCTAAATTAAGGATTGCAATCCAAGCTTACTACAGAATCTAAGTCATCATCTCCTAAAGAAGTCTCCATTAGAATTTTCGCTGCTGCAATCTCTGCTTGAATCTCTTGAAGTTTTGTCACCAACTTATGATGATGCCCCCTAGCATCCTTGTATTTCAACAATCTCTTGGCCTTGTTAGCAACAGGCCATAAGCAATCAACTTTGAACTGCAACGTACGAGCTCCCTCAACACATTTGATAGTTGCATCAGCTCTATCATTGATAAGGAACTCCAATGTTTGTCCATCCGTAACATGGTTTCACTGATCATCTTCACCATCATAGTGGCTACCTCTTTTCCCAACATAGGAGAACTAGCCCATAACTCCCTATACATGGCATTAAGACTCTGTAAAGGTCCTATTAAGTGAGAAGACATAGTAAAGCCATAAAAGGAAGTCATCTCCTATAATGTAATGTAGGCCTGTGAAGTTGCTACCATGTCTTCACAAGACACGCAACAACTATGGGAGGATGGGACTCAATAGATGCATTGACAACAGGAGCGCTCATGATCCCATCATCATTATTATGCTCATCATCCTCATAATTGAGCTCTTCGTCTTGTCGACATTACTTCCATTGTCATCACAGGGGTTTGGAGAGGTTTCATAATCAATTTTTTCCAAGCCATCATCCTCATCATTTGGTACCATCTCTGGTGTAACAACATAACTAGAGCGATGTGAACTTAGAAGAGAATTTGTGTCAACTTGAAAAAAGGAAAATAAAAAAAAAAGTAAGACAATAAAAGAGGAATAACAACAACAAGTTATACACAAGAAGTCATATTACCTCCCTAATGGGTGCATGATTTGCTGACGTAGAATCCACTAGCTCAAGTGGTAGATAATTACCCTTTGTGTTTGAAGAAGGCTCACCAACAGAAGATTCTAACTTGTCTGACACAAGCCCTTCAACTACTCGGATTTTACCAGCCAACCTGTGATATCTGTTTCGTGGTATTATGAGATAGAACTCATGACGATATATTAGTGGGGCTTGCAATGTATCATCTACGGATGCAAAGGCATAGTCACGGAAGATGGCAATGCAATTCGACTAGTATGTTAGCCAACCGGTAGAAGCAACTCCATAACGCTCCATAGAAGGAAAGAATAGTTGTCGCACCGTAGGATGAATATACTTGAATCCTTTGGTGAGATTGACTGGCAACATGAATCGAAGCTCTGTGTGATGTTGAAAGACATGTCACTCCATGATCAAAGTTAAATTGGCATGCTACTCTCTGTGGAGAGTATGCCATGACCTTTTGCTCCAGGAAGCACCCATTCAAATCTCCTTTGTCAAGCGAAGATGGCAGGCCCCTTAAAATGCACTAAATCATAAACCTAGCTTGACTTTTGTCTAACTTGCCGCGATTATCAACTAAAATTATCTCGCTTTTAGAACCTGGAGGATAAAGCCTATTGCTATTCTGATAACCTTCAAGAGGTTTTAAAAAAGGGTGGAAGGTGAACTCTTTCTCAACATTGATAAGCTAAAGAAGTGGTTGTTTCACCTATACCAATCCATGCCCATGCTTAAGGAGCAACAAGATTCGAGTCCTATTGATGGCTGGTTGTGCAAGGTAGTTTCGAAATTGCTCATAGAAGAACATCTATAAGAAAAGTAAGTCCATATGTGATGCGTTCACATATCGACCCTTAGAACGGATGGAGGCCTGGTGGTATAGGTCAACATGTCGATATAAGACCCTAGGTAGAAAGGAGCTAGTGTAAAGCATTGACCCTACGCAATGTGTATAACTAGGGAGAAAAGCAGAGGGCTTACACCTTCTTCTGGTCCACAGGGAATGTGAACAGTGATAACCAAAACGTAATGAAGCCTACAAATTCGTACCTGTACATCAAAGAACCAAAAGAGAAACATATTTGTTAAAGAAGTCAGATATAGGGTAATAATATAAACATGCTTATTCTTTTCCACGAGCTGGTCCTACTACTTCAGATAGGTCCTTCTTCGCTCCTCAAAGAAGTGTGTTATCCAGGTAGAGAAATAGGGTTTCCTTTTATCATTACGGGTAAACTTCAGAGCAGCCACTCAAGAGGCTTCGAAATTATGTTCCTTGTGCAAAGTCACAGCTACAGCAATATTAGTTATCCCGAATAGTGCATATTCAAAAGCACAACCACATCTTCAAGAGTTGGTGATATCTCCCCCTACGAAGTGATGAATGTATGAGTTTGGATGCTCCAGCAAGAGATGATGACATGCCATACTTCCATCTTATTTGTGCTAACGAGCCACAAGCGAGTAAAGATGATGATGGCACTATAAACTTTGGCTTGTTTTAGAAGTTTCACATACTCCAGTTGATTAGTGATGTAGTCTTCCAATCGCTCCATGCAGGTGGTGGCTCCTTAAAAATGCAAAGTGTGTAGTGGAAAGTGGTAGCTCCTTCCACTCGTTCCTGAAACGTAGCACTAAGTCCCACTTGATGGTGTTCTTGGAATTGGTGTGCGACTCAGGCTTGATTAATCAGAAGTCACCATCAATATGAGGAGTTGCACATAACTTGGGGCGAGAAGATTTCAAAAACGGTATTGTTTGTCTACTGATGTTGCGAAATTTGGATTTGTGGCGGATTACCATCTTGATGCACCAACAAATCCTTTTGCTTGATAACTTCAACACTAGTTGCTGGCCTAGCTTTAGTCTCTTTTTGTCTAGCCATTTGAACACAGAGCCTTGGATATTTCTTGTTTCCATTGACTTGATGGCTGCAATATGTTGAGATTGATTTTTTTTTCGGCTCTCTCATCATGAACCCTTATTGGCTCTGGTTAAGATGATACCTGCAAAAGAAAGGACAAGACATTCAGAATTGGTGGAACAGGTTACGTAACTGAAAAAGTGGCAGTTACGTAACTAAAAAACATAATTATGGGAGGTAATGAATATTAAAATACTTATTTGCTATTAACACGTTGAGGGGATTTACTTGGATTCAACAGTCGGATTTGTTGGAAAGATTTAGAGTTTTGGAAGAGAAAAAGTTCAAAAGATAGCATTGAATTTGGGAAGTTCAAAAGATAGCATTAAATTTGGGAGTAAATGGGTTTAAATGCAGTTGAAAAGGATGAAAATATTTATTGCTTATTCATAAAATGGGTTTAAATGCAATTAAATCCCCTCGACCGTATCAATACCAAGTAAGTCTTTTAATATTCATTATTGATAAAATATAGATGAGGGTTCCTGCTGTTAGCGGTACGAATGTGCTGCGTGGGTCTCGCATCTGGCACGTGACTTTGGAATGCTACTGAGGAGATAACACTTGCTGATGGGATAGCTTAGAGAGAATGACAAGGGAGGATGAACAAACAGTCTCAGGATCTTGAATGCATAAGTGACAAGTAAGGGAACTTAGTAGACTTCACTTGTCAACCTTATAGTTCTTGAGCAGTTGAGATGAAATTTGCTTGAGTTGCCTTGATTGATCTTTCTGAACAAAACCTCCTCTATAGAATGTTGTTTTTCTTCTCTCTCTGAAAGTTACAAATGAAGACGAATGACTGAGTATTTGTAGGCACTTGGGGTGGATAACAACGTCAGATCCTCAGTGGATGACGACTGTCATATTATCTCAGTAATTGGCGAATGAGATGGAGTAAGCTCAATTCATGTTTATCTTGAATGAGCTTCTCATGGGCCAAGGCCAACAGTTATCTCTTGTGTGTATATGAGTCTGCCTGAGAAAGGTTGGATACGGCGGATCGGTCCAATGATTCCTATTCTTAGCCCACCAAGCCAAAATCCCCAAGCCATCCCAAAGATCGGATCACGCTTGCTAGGCCTTGTCATCTAGCTCGCGAGCCAAGTCCGATAATTAAATTATAGCATATAAAATTATAAGTCTACTTACAGATGCCTATATACTTATTATCAGGATCATCCTATCCATGGTTATACCTTATATTTTACCTATAAATCTATGTATGATTATCAAAATCGTGAGCTACTTGTTATACCCTATACTTTATTTTTATAAAGTTTTTTTATATTTTATGTAAATTGTAAGATATTTACAATATTCAAAAGCTAGTTTATATAAATCGTAGTGTTTGTACCTTCCGATTTTACCAACTCTGGACAATCCTAGATAAAATTACAAACTTGACCAATTCAGCTTTGTAAAATTAGTGTTGGAATCTATATCCTGTAACATTTAATAACCTCCTTAAATTACATCTAATCATACATGGTATACTAGGTTATAAGATTCGACAAATTCTAATACTTAATGTTACTGTAGGTGCATGGACTCTTGATGCATCTACTTCAACAAGCAATAACCGGTTGAACTTGACTAAACAAAATAATATTGACTTTGCTTGTATAGAAAGTTTGGTGAGATGAAAAACTACCTCAGTCAATTCCACTTCTTTTATTGCCAACATACTGTTTCCATTTACAACATTAAGGTTAACTGATATGTGGAGTTCAATGAAAAGTATTGAACCCATAGTCAATATAGCTTGTTCCATCGTGGCTGCGCAAGGTACGGAAAATTTATTAGTCTTCTCACTAAGAAATCGTTCAAATATTTTAATATGAAGAACCTCTATGGTCTTATAACGGTATTCAACTTACATGCAACTATCATATTGATTATGGAAGATACAAAAGGTATTTTGATAATTAGATTACACTTAATACAGATTTTAATCTTTTAATAATCTATTACACTGATCCCCTTAACATACCAGAGCTAGGGATGGAAAAAAAATCAATCGAATCGAACCAATCCATAACTGAACCAAACCAAACCGAAAAATAATTTTTTTAAACAATTTCATTTAAAAATTTTTAATCCGAATCAATTCGTAAATTTATGGTTTGGTTTAAATGGTAAATCAAACCAATTCATAAAACCGAACCAAACTATCTTAGAAAAATATAATAATTTATTTGTAAGTTATAACTATAGATTTTCATAATGATAATTGATTAAATGTCATATTTGTTCATATGATTACATTTGATATTTATTATTTGGTGAAATTGATTAAAACCAACTTATTCATTTTGAAATTTGTTTTTAGGCTCATGATACATATATTTTTGTCGACGATAAACTATTATTTTTTTAATAGTTTTAACTTTATAAGTATTAAATTTATTTATTTACTTATAAACTCTTATTATGTATTAACTCTTTAATATATTTGGTTAGTGGATTATTTTATTCGTTGATGAATTTTGTTGATAGATGATTTTTTTTTATTTTGACTAAATTTATTAATAGATGATTGATTTAATGGTTCTATTAAAATTATAAGTTATGACTTATGTATTGATTAGTAAATGTCTTTTATTGGTAAATAACTTATTTTATATAGAACTAATATATTAAAAATATGATAAATTTATAAAGTATTTTGTCATGATTTATAATATAAACTTTGTAAAATGATATAAATATTTAAATATCTATACAAATATAAAGAAACTAGAACAAAAAAATTTTAATTAGAATTTTGATTTAATTCATAATTCAAACCAAACCAAACCGTTATTTAATGGTTTAGAAAATTTTAATCCAAATCAAATCATTATGTAAAAGTTTTGTTTGGGATAAAAAATCAAACAATAAATCAAGATTTAGTTTGATTTTAGAAATATCGAACCAAACTGATTCGTACCCAGCACGGATGATTGTTTTTATTATTGGTAAGGAACGTTATCGTTTCCTTTACCGTTTGCGCGGAAGCGGCCGGAAAGTATGTGAATGCCCCTTACCATGGAACTTTATTTAAAGTTTATAAAAAGATTCCAAATCCAGTGTGAAATAACAAAAGTTGATAGGTCATTAAAGCAAGACACGCCTTGTACTTTTTTATTAATTAAAAGGCTGTGTCCTTTCATTGCTTCATGATACAAGTCTTAATCGAGGATGTTATAATTTATTGGATGATCACATTCATTATTTCTTTAAAGGGAGTTAGGCACGATAAAATTGCAATGGGTTTAAACATGCTCTATCCCACAATAGCATATCTATTCATATCTTTTTATTTACATATGTCATATACAATGAAGGAAAGGGATATAAAGTAAACATTATTAATGGTTTTCTTTTTCTTTTTTTAAACGTAATGGTACATAAATTAAGGGGATATTATTATTACTAATAATTGGGATACAAAAATTAGGTCCGCTATCATAATTTTATTTTGTTAATCTCAAGCTTTGTTGACCCAAAATGATGTTAAATCCAATGTGAATTATTTTATTTTCCAAGGCTTGATTGTTCATCTTGAAAATTTTCACTACGTTAACTTCTATAGCCATTTGAACGGATAGATGATTGACCAACCATGTCATAAATCTTGGCATACTATTTGAAAATATAAATTCAAACCTAAAACTGTTGCTAAGTTTTATAAATTTTGGATTTTTAACAATGACATAGGGCTTATTTGTACATTTTTCTTATAGTTACAAATAGGGCTGAAAAGAGAGCTAAACTACTTAAGAACTACTTGAACTTGGTTTGAGCTTGAGCATGATTAGTCAATGGTTGAGCTCAGGTTTAAGATAAATGTAAAGACCCGACAAGTACTATATTAAAATATGACATGTCAAGTCCCCAACCACGTATAATATATAGATATATTACATGTAAGGTTGTCCGGAAAAGGAGTGTTTATGTGAATTACCTATTTAACCTGTTTTAAATACATAGCTTTAACAAAAACTACTCATCAAGGAGTAGATATTTTAATATAACAACATATAGATACTAATAACTTGGTATCTCAAAGTTTACAAATCATATATTACATGTTATATAAGAAAGAGTAAATACTTTATATTACAGCTAAATTTTTAAACAAGCCATGTCTATTTTTAAAGAAAACAAACTTTGAGTTGGTCTCCTTTGCCAGGAAAAAACAAGATCGGTCCAGGAGTCCTAGTCATCATACTCATTCAAAAAGTCCTCAAAGTCCGTCTCATAGCCCAAAGAATTATAAAACTCATCATCTTCAATACTGAAAGAGAGAAAGTAAGCCACAAGTCCAGTACACAGTATCACAAACAAATACGATGTGGCACACACTCCTGAACTAATGCAAGGCAAACCATAAATTATTTCTCTTTAACTAAGTCAACAACACAATACTGGAGTATTTAAATTCCGAATTCAATCTTGGGGAATTTGGGGGTCCTGATTAATCGTAGCTGCTTAGAGGGTTGATATAAGCAACCCAAATACTTATATCTCTGTTATATCCTCATAAATAAAAAGTAATTTCATCTAAGGTTTACAGCTATTATCAACTTTATTCAACTTAATCAATAATATCACTTAATTCAATCAGCCTTATAAGTGACAACTAAATCATATTATATCCTTTTAAGAATAAGCAAATGTTATAATGATATGATACTTCCTATCAATTACCCACCGAGCCACTAAGAAAGGTCATTGCATCATGACTAAGTGGCCTAAGTGCCTAAACTATCATATTAACCTTATTAACAGGGTTACCACTCCTCGGATCGAATTTAACAACGAAAAGCACAACCAATTCAAACAATTTTTAATTCCTCTTTGATTAGAGTTGGTTTAGAAATATCTGATCTTAACAATCAATAATCAATAATCACATTATTACATACGTTGATAACTAGATTTATCAAGCAAAAGTCCGATATTCGAACTCAGTCGAGTATGAGAATCTGTTAAAGAAATCATTTCACATAAAACATGATTAATTCACAATCATATTCCAATTCATAATCACTCACATAATATATATATATATATATATATATCAAATATCACTATTTCATAGTTGAATATAATCATAATTAGTTTTTAAGTATTTAACATTCATTAATCTCAAACCAACTCATATAATAACATAACTTACTATTAATATTCACAATAAGTTCATATAAGCTTTTTAATTAATCACAAATTAAGAAATAATTAAGAAAAAACATATAAAGTAATAAAAGTATTTCAACAAAAAATTATTATTATTATTATTGTTATTGTTATTTTTTTAAAACTTTGAACGTATATCGGCTCAACATCGGTGGTGTAGAGGGAGAAGGCTGGCAGTATACATCCTAGGCCGATGGTGTAGAAATGCAAACAGGTTCAACAAGAAATCAGTAAACACAACAACCTTTCGCATAGGCTATTTCCAAGGCCATTTGGACCCAGCATAAACATATAAAAAACTCCAGAACGTACAATACCCATTCTCATTGGCCGTTTCACGGGCCATTTGGACCATAAACTCCCCAAATACCTCTCCAAACGGGAGTTTGATAAGGTGTTCAAAACTTTTTGAACTTCCCTTGTTTTAAACTCAAATTTTACACACTTTTCGCTACTTGTACCTTACTCTAAGCCCTATACAGACATCACACAACATGTCTCAAGCATTTAACAGCACAAAACAAGTATAAATTCCACTTTTCAACATCAAACAACTCTCAAACATCAATTAACATGAATTAACTCCTTCCTTTCCAAATTTCTCTAACTCATGCATACTCAGAATAACTCCTACACATAACGCCACTTATCCAACTCCAACACTTCAACTCAAAACAACTTTAGAGATTATAACAACCTATTTACTATAACTTCAATCATCCAAAAGCTCTCTTAAACAACTCATCATACTAATACTACATGTAATCTATCAAAAGACTAATTTTTGATAGAAATTCATGGAACAAAAAGGAAAATAAATCATCACAAATGACATATAAACTTACTTTAACTTGTAGATGATGAGTCGAAGAGAATTCTTGGTGATTTGAGCAAGGAAATTTGATAAAAAAAAAAGGTTGGAGAACTATGTTTAGAAAGTCTAACGAATTTTAAGGTTTGTTAGGGTTTGTTTTAGCTTTGATATTTTTGACAAAAAGAGTTTATATTATCTTTATTATGTTGACTTTGAAGACAGCTGATATGGGAGAGAAAAAAATGCATGGGCTTAGGCTTTTAATTGATGAGTTTGGCTAAGTTTAAGGTTCAAAGCTTTACATGCATTAAAACCAATAATCACCATAATTGTCAAAACTCACAAACACATTATATTCTAACATGTTTAATTTTTCCACTAAGATATATTTACAAAATTTTCATAATTCAAACAAGTAGAACATATATATGCTATACACTACTGTTACTAAATTATACTAATACTCCATATTTTATTAATTAACTATTTATCACAATTTCCATATTTTAAGCAAACATATGATATTCTCATCAACCAAACGCTCAATAAAACTTCATAATTTAATTAAATAAAATTGCATATATTAAATTATCATGTATTAAGAATTAGGCTATTTCAGTAAAACTCATTTATCCAAGCAAGTCACAAGCAAGCTCGTTTAGACTATCGAATAGGCTTTTTCAACAGATTCACTAACAAGCTTGTTTTAAACTCGTGAATTGCACGAATATATGATATATTATATACAAATATAGAACTAAAACTAAAAATTACTTTTTATTTAACTTATAACTATATATATTTTACATATCTTATCTACTATTTTTAAGCTTGAAAAAAATCAAGATATGAAAAATTTAAATAGAATTTTCAAATCCCATTTATTGTACCCAATTCATCTTTCTATTATATATTTATTTATTTTGTATATTCATCACCTCATATTTGACTTTATTACATATTTTGAGGTTGCATGTAAGTTAAATTGCTCATGAGCTACTCGACTGCAACTCATTTTGAACCTAGATTGGCTCAAGTTTGATTTATAAATAAGTCAAGTTTGATTTATTGTAGCTCATTCATCTATTTATTGTATATTTATTTTTTTGTATATTCATCATCTCGGATTTGACTTTATTACATATTTTGAGGTTGCATGCAAGTCGAATTGCTCATGAGCTACTCGAATGCAACTCATTTTGAACCTGGATTGGCTCAAGTTTGATTTACAAATAAGTCAAGCTCAAGCTCAAACTCAAATAAACCTAGTTTATTAGATTGAGCCAAGTTTAAGCTTGATAAAAACGCTTGGCTCAAGCTTGAACTTGATTTGAAAATTAGTAAAACTTGAGTTCAAAATAAAACCCACTTATATAAATGAGCCGTATTCGAATCAAATTTTTAAACTCCATAATAAACTTGGCTTAAATTTAATAATTTTTAAATAAATTGAACACTAGCTCGAGTCCGAGCCTAAATTTTCAAAAGCTCAACTTGGCTTTGGCTCAACTCATTTATAGCTCAATTATAAGGAGGTGAAATCACAATTTGAAAGTTTAGAATTAAGTAATATTTTAGAGGTAATGTTAAAAAAAAAAAGAAATAAAAAAGACATTCTCCATTTAAATATATATATATATATATATATAGATAAACAAACCAAGAAAATTGTCATCTTGGAATATAATGATAGTGACATGCAGAGTAATAATTCTTCCACTTAAAGCAGCAAAATAAGTATAACAATTTATTTGTTTAACTTTTCTGGACAAACACAGATACTTTTTCAATTTTTTTTTTAACAAATTCTTTACTAAGAAATAAATTTAGATGAAAAAAAAGTTGGCAGTTCTCATGAAAAATTAATATATTAAATATAGATAAAATATAAATATAAATCGAATATATTTACACATATCGTTTCGATATAAATACAGATACAAATGAAAAATAGACTATTCAAACAAATCATAAATATTCAACTTCAAGCACTTCAAAAACTATTGTCAATCGATAATCAATTTTAAACCATATTTACTTAGACTAAGTCATGGAGTGTATTGGATGACCTAAGCGTAAGCCTAAGCCTGATTCCAGGATCAAATTTTCAAAAGCTCAATGCTTAGTTTGACCTGACTTATTTATAATCTTAATTATGTGATGATAAAAGCAAATTTTAAAAGCTTAGAAACAGATTCATACTTGACCAGATTTTAGAAGTATTGTAATTATAGAAATAAAAAAAAGAAGGAAAACCTACAACATTCTCCATTTAAATAAATAGATAAATAAGCAATCCAAGAAAAGCTTGGAATATGATGAGAGCAACGTGGAGAATAATAATTCTTCCACTTAAAGCAGCAAAGTAAGTATAAATATTCAATTTCAAGCAGTTCAAACACTTTTGTCAATCAATAATCATAACAAAATCATATTTTACTTGGACCAAGTCATGTGGTGCGGTGGAGAGATCAAGGAGTTTATATCATGGGGAAAAAAAAAAGAAAAATAAAATAAAGGTCTTATAATAAAGTTTCTTCAAATATCCATAATGGTGTTTTGTTTAGCGACGCTAGGTGCTGGGAATGATGGGGGGCCGTCGACAGCGAAATATTGATCGCTTCTTTGGCGCGTATGAGCTGGTGTTTTGCGGTACGTGTTGTGTCATGCAGGTGTCCCTTCTATTTTAGTGGGGTCTTTACAATTTGTGACTTCATGTAGTTGTGGCTGCTTTCTTCGTACATCAGTGGGTTGCATCATGCAATATTAAGATACGGGAGTCTCTAAGAGAACAGGGGAGCTACACTAGTGCTAAGGACACACGCTTTTGCTTTTGCTTTTGTGATTATGACAGAAGGGGGACTTAGCCTAATCCATCCTATTAAGTGCCAATATCAATATCATCCATTTATAAGGGTCTTAATTACACAAAAAACGATGTTGAAAGTCTTTTTCTTCTTTTTTTTCTCATTAGCTAACCCTTGGAGCCCAATTTAAAGAATAAGACAAAGTGATATTAATTTAATCATATTAAAAATTTTGTATCATATTTAAGATAATTTTACCCCTCAAAAAGAAGAGTAGTGGGGATTTCTAGAACTTAATGTTGATTACATATTTAGAAAATTTTAATGTATTCAAAGCATGATACTCTATGTAAGTTAACTTCAACATGGACCATAGAAGAGAGTTAGTGATGGTTTATAAAATCAAGGTAAAGATTACCGAGGCAAGACCCTAAATAATTTTTTGGTCAAATAGTTGAAAAGACCTATAAATCATTTGTAGGTCTAACTAATGACTATTTTTGGATAGAAATGTTACAAATAGCATTACAGCTCGGATTTTATTGTGCATGTATGGCTTGAGGATGAATTAAGGTAGAAGTTGGTGAACCTATTAAACCAAATTTAAAGAAGTGGTCCAAAAAGACAATAAGCATGGCAGAATTGTAATTCATAAAAGGCTTTAGAATGATCTATAGGTCTAGGACAAGAAATAAATTAGATGGTACATTGGAAAGGTTGGGACAACCAGGTCCAATTATAGGATTTCATAAACCTTTTTAATGTGGCAGTCCATGGTTGTGAAAAGTAGGGGCAATATGTACTCGATGTTTGATTTGGATTTGGTTTCTTTATTTCTAATATGTTTATATTCAACTATAATTTAATTGTATATTGCTTCTTATTGTTAATTGTAACATCAACTTTGTTAGTCAAATTTAGCCCGCCTAAGTATTTCAATTGACCAAAATTTGTGACCCCCTTGGCATTATTTGATTGGTATTGGTGAGTAGATGTTAAGATTGTGCTTGTAGTCGGAGCTTGTGTGCTCTTGTTTTTAGAGCGCTGTGAAGGATATGATGAGTTGGAGTGTTGTCAAGGCTTGTAGTGTGCGTAACACCCTGTTTGAAGAGCGTTTGAATGGCGCTCGTCTGAGCACTTGAGCAGTACTTATGTGAAAGTAATTGAGCAACGTGTCTTTGAAATATAGATTCGAGCAGCACCAGTCTCTCTCTCTTCTCTCTCTCTCTCTCTACAAAATCCTCCCTTTCATGCCAAAACATTCAAACTCAGGTATTTTTCTTTTCATTTTATTATATTTTTCTAAGGTCCGAAATGGGAGAAAGTAGGAGTGTCTAATTAATCAAAGTAAGAATTTGCTTTAGAAAAATCAATCATTTTGCAAGTACTATTTGGCAAATTAATGATTTTTCCCCCATCTTTTTCTTGCTATTCTTTCCTCCAACAAACCACCCCCACCCCAATCACTTTTCCTTTTTTGTTTTTTTTTTCCCTAATGCCAATGAGACATGTGAGATATTTATTGGCTATTATATTCACATAGGTAAATGGAATTGGCAATACTAAGTGAGATAGTGTTTGTAGGTACGAAAATTTTAATTAAATATAAAATTAAATTTTTCAAAATTTAGATAATTAATTAAAATTTTTTGTCAAAGTTTAGATATCAAATTAGACATTTTCCTTTTTATTATAACATCATGTATATGCTATAGTTGATCCTTATAAATCCTTATCCCATTCCATCAACCACGTTAGCACGAATGAGGAAGGAAAAATCAATTAAAAAAAAAAGGTATATGTCGTGAAAGATTTTCATACATAGAAATGTATAGTTGAAGTGAATGCCATTTAGGAATGGGAATTGGTCCTTTGATTTTATTGCTTTTTCTTTTTCTTTAATTGGATAAATATTATATTTGGTAATTCAGCTGTACTCCTTTTATAATTAATCATTTGAAATTATAAAGTATCTTGCACAAGCTTTTCCTATTTTTACAGTGAAGAACTTAAATATTACTAACTTTTTATAATTAATTATCTTATTTTCGTCCATTTTATAACATACTATCCAATTCAAGTTTTATAGATAATCTTAAAAAAATCATAGGTGGCAAACTACCACTTTTAAATTTTTGATATAAAATTATGAAGATATGCAGCATCATCCATTTGAAGGAGTCCAAAAAATAAGGTGAAAAATGGGGAATAAACAAACCAAGAGAATCATCATATGAGAATCTATTGAATGTGACATGCAATAACAGTTCTTCCACTTAAAACAGCAAAATAAGTGCTTCCCCATTTATGTATATCTGTCGTTTAACCCATTACCATTCATATTCGGCACAAGCACCTAAGGACGTTTATGTCAATCGGCAATCATAATTAGTACCATATTTAAAACTAGACTAAGTCATGGGGTGCAGTGCGTGCATGATCTTGAAAGGAGTGCTACAAGACAAAATCTCTGTCGACTAAAAAGATTTTTTGCTGTTTACCCCAAATATCCACAATGGATATGTTAACGCGGAGGGTTGGGAATAGATATTGACAAGTTCCCCGCTTCCAAGACGCGTTTGAATGAGGTCGTGACTTGGTGTCCCGTGATGGCTTTTTTTTTTCTTTTACCCCCCTCTGTTTAATTAGGGCTTAAAATTCATGACTTGTAGATGAGGCTGCTTGACTTGATAGTAGGTTTAACATCATGCAAATGTATGGTACAGGAGTTGTGGGGGTTTCTGAGAGATTGTTAGGAAACGGAATAGACGTATTGAATGTTATCTAATATATATATATGTGTATAACAGTGAAACATAAGTGCCAGCTGCATTTTATACACACTGTATGTGCTACGAACAAATTCATGAGGAGGATACAGCTCCATGACCATATTACATAGTGATAGGCTGATAGCCATAGGAATTTACTACCACTTGTTGTAGGGCTTATAGTAAATGTAGAAGAATTAACTGCAATTGATAACTTTGAAGGGTAAATCATGTATTTGTAACCTATTTTTGAATATAAAGTAGAAAAAATATAAATAGCATAAAAGTAGTTAAGTGAGGATTTTTTTTAACTCAAAATTTTGGTGTCTCTATTAGAGATGCAACCAGATAAATCGGTACCCCACTTGCTCAACCCTCTAAAAGCTCTAAAGGTTTGAGATGGGTTTAGGAACTACTATACAACCCTATATAGTTTACGTTTTGGTGATATGTCATAGTTATAACCCGATGAAAAATTCAATGCACTAAAATATAGTTAATTTAAAAAAAATAATTAAATAAAAATTCAATTCAAACTAAAAGAAATGTACATGATTTAAAAAAGTAATCTAACTTATGTTTGAAATCTCAATTCCACTCTTAAAAAAAAAAAAAAACAACAAGAAAAGAAACTACATTCCACTTTATCTTGATTTTATATAATTTAATTCAATATTGAAAAAATAAAAGATAAGATGCCGGGGAGGGGGAAGAAGATAAGGGGCAAATAACTAAAACTAAGGGGAAAAATGAATATTTATATACTTTGTCCATGCCAAATTTATGTCAATCTTTTCAAAAAAAAAAATTAAAGATAAAGGTGAGAAAAAAACATGCAATGTTATTCATTAAACACATTTTCTAGACTCATCATGTGTTGACATTTAATTCAATTAGCGAGTGAACAATAATGACATAATGAAGAATATTCAATTATTGCACCATTCTCATCATCATCGTGATCATCATTATTAGTGTTGCATTATTTTTATTCATTTATTTTATTAAAAGGTTCCTTAATAGTTGTTTCAAATTTTCTTGAGTATTGGGTCAAAGGGAGTAAGGCAAGTCACTCGAAATCTTACGATGGTAGGTTTGGGTGTTGCAATAAAAACACTATAGGATTTAGAGTTAGATTTGGGAGGCCTCTTAGGGAAGTGAGGGGAGTTCAAGTCTTATATGGCCCATCTTAGATTTGTCATGATTGCATTTTTAAGGCAATAAGACATTAGTAATCCCGAATAAGTTAACACTCTTTCAATAATTCATTTCATCCTCACAAATGTACAAAATTTAGAAATATTGATTATAGAGTGAATTTATGGAACTGAAGAAGAGAAAAGGAGCGAAGGAAAGTAGGGTTATGGTTTTTTAGCTTAGTAACCACAACTTATATATATATATATATATATCAATTTTAGAGGATTTTGTTTGTTTCATCTTAAATATTCGACTAAAATATTGTAATTTATGTTATGTGGGTTTTAGCAAAGTAGGCTTAAATGATATTGGACCAAAACATTTGATACTCTTGTTCTTTAGAGTTATCATCATGGATTCCAACATGTCCAACCTGCATCAAACAAGCTATCAAAGGAATTGTGAGTGATCCTAATTTCTCTTTAGAATCACTAAATTCTAAGTTGAATCACATAATATTACATCATAATTTTGCTTTCACCATTCAAAATTTATCCTTTCCATCTCTTGCTACATCAACACTTATAATAAAGGAGCCAATAGGTGAATTTTATGGTGATAATTCATTAGAATAGATTCTCATAATTAAATTCTATTTGATTTCATTGCATTAAAGAGAAACACTTCAACCAGTTGTCATCATTTGCTATGAGAGAAAAAGCGTCAAAATGATATGAGTGAATACATAAGTAGAATCAATGTTTAATAGGGGACAAATTTGTTAAAATGCTCGTGCTAACATTTGTGCTTTTTGAACATAACTTCATCCTATGATTTATCCAAGTAAACATGTAACCATACATCATCTTTTTCCTTCATCCTAAATCTACTATAAAATACATAAATCCCATTTTTTTTAATCTTAGTTCCATAATATTCTACAGACAATAATTAATATATAACAAGATTCATTGTTTACTTGTAATGATTGAGACCATATCTAGAAATCATATCCATGCCTTAAATGAATATAAAGGGTTGACATACAACATGCTATTTTGAATTCAGAGTTTGGTACCAAGGGGATAAAAGTTTGTTACAAGAAAAACTGATAGAAGATATTATGGCCATCATGATAAGGATTTGACTTTGCTTGTTCAACTAATTTCTCTTGAAGATAGCAAGCGCATTTGTGAGGATAACTACTAAATGGAACCAAAACACTAGAAATTCTCTAATCTTTGCAATCTTGCTTAAGAGACTTATTTTCTTTCAAAGGAGATTATTACCATCAATGTTGCTACTAAATAAGAATCGACCATTGAAGAGAATATACCATAGAATTATTTCACATAATAAACAATTGTATACAACTACCTATTTATAAATAGGACTAACATGGTTGGTAGTAAAAAATGATTAGCATACCAACCCCCAACTACCCCACTACTTAACTTTGCTATCTTGCTACAATAATTCTCTAATATTCCTACACTCTTCCTTAAGCTGAGGAAGTGATATTCATCATTCCTAGCTTGCATAGGATTTCCACAAAATGCTACTTTGGTAAAGATTTGGTGAAGATATATGCTTCTTCATGTGACATGAAACATGTTGTCGCTTGATTCTTTCTTGAATTTCTGACTTTATAAGTAACGATCTAATCGAACAGGTTCCATGCACTCAGCTAAATAGGATTTTTTACAATATTCAAGGCTAACTTATTGTCACTATATAAAGTGTCTTCAACTTGTACATCTAGATACATTAACAGCCTTTGGGCCATATCACTTCACATCCAACTAACGTAATGGCTAATCTTGATTTGCTATAAGTGATAGAATAACTCTGACGAAGTTTATCTTAGCTACTGAAGCAAAAGTTTCTTCATAATCTATCCTATAAGTCTATGTATAACCCTAAGCCATCCACTAAGTCTTATATTGCTGAATACTACCATATAACCTATGTTTAATATTAAATACCCATTTGCTTCCTATTGGCTTTTTCCCTCATGCAAATCTACAACCTCCCATGTGTTATTTTGATACATGAAATGATCCATACACCAATCATTAAGATTTGAAATCAGTTGGAGTCAATAAAAGTTAATTGAAGTTATATAGGAACTCAAATGGCTTAATTTTCAAAAATTTCCAATTATGTTCCTAATCGATAATCCAAAATTTGGAAAGTTGAAAAACAATCCAAAATACTAAAAATAAATTAAGTTAGAATTTAAAAAAATATTTTTAGGTGAAACATTTATAAGACAATCGAATACAATGCAATTAGAGTTCCAAAATTTCACAAATTACCATTTTACCCTTTACTGAGAAGGGAAGGTATAAATTATGATTTAAATCTTGAAAAAATATATAAAAATGATTTGTGGAACTTTTTAAATCAGGTGTAGTGCCAAAACCTTTGTGAAATACCTTAAATGGGCTAATTAATAAATTTTGCACGTGAGGACTTTAAAGGGTTAGGACGATGCCACATAGCAATCATGTGACAAAGGAAAAACTCTAAATTTTTCCTCCTTGGTAGCCACCATCCATTTGTTTAAACTTCAAACCTTATATTATTCCATTTTATCCTAAAGCCCTTGAAAAACCTAAGGTAAACTCTTTAAAACCCTAACCCCTGGTTAATGTTATATAAGTGAGATTATAAAGATTTAAGCATCAACTAACATGTGTTAACATGATAATCTCTAGGAGTTCATGGTCTTGAAGAACCTTTGGAAGAGGGAAGAGTTGGACAAAATTCTCCAACTTCATAACAAGAAAAGGATTGAGATTTAAGATTCCTTAAAGTGAGTTTTATAGCATTTTGAGCTTGTAAATCTAATCTAGATGTGTGGCTATATGTTTAGGTGAGCAAAAAATCAAGTTATTGCAAGTCTTGAGAGCCACAGTTGGAACAAGAAAATTGCTACAATCAGAGAAACGTAAGCAACTAAACCCATAGTGATAGGGATGTTTAGTTTCGTGAAGGTGTACTAGTTATCTATTAGATGAAGGAAGTGATAATTTGTGTTCTGAGGTGTTGTTGCTGCTAAAAATGGTTAGAAGATGGTAAACATTACTTTAATGGAGAATGAAATTGTCTAAGTTAAAGATGTATTTTAAGTGATGATTCAAATAAGTAAACATGGAGATAAATCATGTTTGGAATGAATAGACCTGATAGGGAATCTTTGAAAAAGGAAAATCAAGGTTTAACTTGAAGAAACTTAGTATCAATGTACTTAGAACAAGGAAAGTCACAAAGCTGGATGGATATGCCCTACGATACAGCCCATATGGGAGGTTGTATAATTCTCTAGAGTTCACTTGGACCAATATACACAAGAATATGGCCCATATGAAAGGCCGTATAACTCTCTGGAGTTCACCTGAGTTGATATGCCCTACAGCCCATATAGAGGGTCATAGTGTTCCTCACTTCCCATACCACCACCCATATGGAAGGCAGTGGAGTTCTCTAGTCTTCACCTAGGTTACTACCACCTGCACTATGGCCCATATGGACCATGGCCCATATAGTGGGCTATAGATTTTTCCATTACCCATATGGAGGGCAGTGGACTTCTCTGGCCAACCTTGTTTTTAAATTAAGGCCTCTATGACCTCCACCACAGGCTATGCCATTGCCTATAATCTTCCTTAACCTAACCCTAGAGACTACCACGACCCCTACCTTAGGACATTCCTTGTTAAGAGTTTCTTATCTTTCCCAAACATCAAAACCTTTAGTTCTAAACTTGTAAACCTTCGAAGCTTCTATAAACTTGAAACACACTACAAATCACTACACCAAGCACCCACATAAGCACAAAATGTCTCATTTAAATAAAAGTCCTTCATACTTAGTTGCCTAATAATTAGAATAGATGTTAAAAACTTTACGAGAATGGTGAACTATGGGAATATATTCTTGGAAGGCTAAGAATAAACCTCATATTAATATAGCCCACTAAGGAATGGTTAACCTAAACCTCATTACCAATCCTAGTATACATAATTAACTGGATAAATTGGCTAAATGAAATAAATGACATGGGACCTAGAAATATCGCTTATCTATAACTTAGACTCTATGTATGCAAATAAATTGATTCCTAAACTAGGATCCATGATCACTTGAACTCTTACCCAAGTTAAATTAATGAGAATTTAGATAATTGACTAGGATTACTTAGATACTCATCCTTAAAGACAAGGTTTTGATTGGTCATTAGGTGCACAATAATTGTGTGTCGCTTGTTAGGTAGTATTAATAATTGGACAAAGTCTTAAACTTACCTAAATTATGTGATGTTTGTTGTTTGGCCACTTTCATAGGAAGTGGCAACCTCAGATTGGGTTATGAGCCTGATCGCAACCTTAGGAGGATGGGGTAGTTGTAGACGCTTAGACCCCCATGAAGTAGTGCAAAGGTCATGTATAATAGGAGATATTCTAAAACCAGATGATCAATTAGGAGCTAGTACGAAGTTGTAATGGAGTTATGTAGGGGTATGTGCCCTTGCATAAAACGTCGTAATCAATTGTACTCAATGATGACTATTTATGTGAAATTGATCCATAGGAGATTGTTTTCTTTTTCTTTTGTGATGAGGTATAGGGAGTTATCAATCCTCCCTCTTCGGTGCATGATCTGATAAGGGATCTCTACCCTTTGTTTAGCAGAAGTCATGAGTACTCTTGTACCTGTCAATATTTTTAGGATGTTGGGAACACTTGTTTTATTGACACTAAAATGCACCAATCTTAACTTGTGTCTGTTGCATTAGTTTAGGAGTGCATGACATGCATGCATGTAGTTGATTATTGTGTATTGGGCTTTGCCACTCACTTTTCATTATTTTAGGTACCGATAAGGGCTTGTATGTAAACCTCCACTATGATTCCATGGGTTTCGCAACTGATGAGTTTGGAGAGTGACTCAAACGAGTAGAGGACTATAAGGAACTTTGAGAGAACTACTTAAATGTTTATGTTTCTTATTTTTGATGGATGACTATAAACTTTTAACTATTTTACTGCTTTTGGATTGAGTATCAAACCGTGCAATTGCTTTGAGCCTATCTCCATAACTTATGTTTTGCCCTTGTGGGCTGTGATGTTTAAGGAATGTTTTCTTGATAATTTTGAATAGGTTAAGATACCATTTTTTTTCCAATCTCAAGTAGGATGAATTTGCAAATGTCATTCTACCGAGTTTCTTAAAATTTAATAAGATTTGCACAACTAAAACTCAATTACAAACCCACCTAGTTAAAGGAAGCCTTGCACATATCATGTGGAAGAGATATATGTAACGAAACCGTTACACCCTAGGCGTTCAGGGCATGGCAATACATAGCTTTCATCTATTCTCAAGCAGTATCTTTCCACATTGGATTTCCATGGTCTCTTAAATATTCACATGTATCCTTTCTTCATCTACACTTGTTTAACAAACCCTATACTTAGGGGATAGATTCTCATATGTAATATAATTGACAATAAGATATCTTGCATAAACCCTCTTCTCCTTTCTTAAGGCTATGGAAGATCTAGAGAGCTGTACTTATATAATACCATATTTGGAACATTTTCCTAGTGAGAATAGACTAAAGGCTCTAAAGAAAATGACTGTTCATGTAACAGAATCTTTTATCATCTGGTATATACTTTAACTACTGGTCTCAATTGAGAATTGCCTTGGTTTTGGGAATCTTCAAGTGTGAACAAGTCAATAATATCCTCTAGTTGCATAGGACTGAAAGTAGGATGCTCATTAGTTACTTTATCAATATGATTCAACAACTCACATGAACTTTTTAGCAAAGAGGGCGTTCATTTAGTCGATTCAACCTTATGCAAGTTTTAGTAGGTTGCAAATGATATGATTTTTGTAGGGTATCTATGAACTAATAAGGAATTTATATGGGTTGAAGGTTAATGAACAAAGGGTTATTATCATAATCATGAAAGGACTCTAACTCTCTTCCTAACCGATGAGCTAAGATAAGGTTGATTTCAAAAAGACAATATCAAATGTGACATATGCATGCCTTGTAGGAGGATGATAGCATTTATACCCATTTTGTGAAGGTGAATACCTAATGAAGACACATATATTTTCCTTGGATTCAAGCTTGTGTTTATTTTGTGAGTTATTCATAATAAAGACAATACACTTAAACACCTTTAAAGGAAGAAAAAATTAGTAATCCAGTATGAGGATATGACTTAAAATATATATACATATATAGGACTTTGAAATTGAGGGCTTTTGGTAGGATACAATTAATAAAACATGTAGTAGTTAAAACGACTTTTCCCTGGAAACTATTAGGGATTGAAGATGTAAACATCATTGATCTAGTAATTTCAAGTAAGTGTTTATTCTTATGCTCAACAATTCCATTATGCTGAAGAGTGTAAGGACAAGAGCTTTGATGAATAATACCATTGGTAATTAAATATTGTCTGAACTCAATTGGAAATATTTTTTTCCATTATTAATGCAAATAATCTAAATATTTTCTTGAAAGACATTTGAGACAAACTTATGGAATTGCTAGAATATATAGCAAATGTTAGAATTTTCTTTAAGAGATAAATCCAACAAAGCCATGAGTGATCGTCGATGAAGGTGACAAACCATTTATGTCCTGTGTGAGTTAATAAACAGTTGAACCCCAAATGTCACTATGTATTACTTGAAATGGTTTAGAGGGTTTATAAGGCTAAATATGATAAGAACTCCTTCATAATTTTTCCACAATATAATGTTCACATTTAAAATCACAAACTTTTATTTTTGAGCAAGTATGGATACAAATGACATATATATGGAAAACTAAGATGACCAAGATGTTTCTACTATAGCATAATGTCGAACTCACTAGACACTGACACGAAGGACTTGGATTCTGATTGTACCTTAAATTTAGGCTTGTTTTTAGAAAAAATAGTAGAGACCATTGTTTCATTTGACATTGCCAATCATCTTACTTGAAGGTCATTCTTGCATAACATAACTCGTTCGATAGAAAATTAATTTACACTTCATTTCCTTCGTTAACTTACTTACAAACAACAAATCATACTTAAGTTCAAGAACATTTAGGGCATCAAACAGTTTTAAATTTTTCAAATAGACCATTGCTTTCGTTTGTACCACAACATTATCTCCATTAGCAATAGAGATTTTCCCTAAATCACCACCCTTAGGAAAAATATCAAACAAATACAATGAGATACACATACGATCAAATGCTCTTGTGTCAATAATCTAATTTTCACACCGCCATACCCCAAGGAAGAGTCAAATATGTACCTATTTGAGCAATAATAGCAGTTGCATGTTCATTTGACTTACTATGATTCAATTGGGTTTATTCTAAGTTTTGCTGAAGGAGGATAATCTGATCATAAGTAAAATTTACTGCTAGGTCTATTGTGGTTGACTTAATTTAGCAAGTTAAGTATTCTTATGGCTTTCATTATTTCTCTAGAGCTTTGATTTTAGATAATCTGGGTTGCCATGAAAGCTCCAACACTTCTCCTTTGTATGGTTAAGTCAGCGACAATGGTCGAACCACCGTTTTCATTTTGTAGCTTCCTTTCTAGTGGGTTGAGATATGCTACTTGGACAAGATCAATTAGCTACAAGTGATGAATTTGTCGTTACAACTTAATAGCATGAGGAGGCATCATCATTGTCCTTCAGCTTTCCTTCAGTGATTTAGTCATAATGACCCTTTTTTATGCTAGGGGGTTCGTTTGATGCTTCCGATACCATGAAGAAAATATGTTATAGAATTATTTCACAGAATAAGTAATTGTCCATAAGAGTCCCATTTATAGATAGATTAACATGGTTGGTAGCAATAAATGATTAATGTACCAACCCCTAACTACCCTACTAACATGGTTGGTATCGCAGTTATTATCACAATCTTGAAAGGACTCTAACTCCTCCTCAACTGATGAGCCAAAATAGGGTTGACTTTCAAGAAAGGCAACATCAAATGTGGCATATGCATGCCTTGTAAGAGGATGATAGCATTTGTACCTTTTTTTGTGAAGGTGAATACCCAATGAAGACACATTATTTACCTTAAAATCAAGCTTATGTTTATTTTGTGAGTTATTCATAATAAACATAGTACACCCAAAAACCTTCGGAGGAAGAAAAATTTAGTAATCCAGTATAAGGATATGACTAAGGAAAAAAAAAGACACTATATGAATCCTGAAATTGATGACTTTTGGTAGGACACAATAAATAAAATATGCAGTGGTTAAAATGGCATTTTCTTTGAACCCATTAAGGATTTAAGATGTGAACATCATTGATCTAGCAACTTCAAGTAAGTACTTATTCTTATGCTTAGCAATTCCATTATGCTAAAGGGTATAAGGGCAAGAGCTTTGATGAACAATACCATTTATAATTAAATATTGTCTCAACTCATTTGAAAACTATTCTTTTCCATTGTTAGTGTAAAGAATCTAAATATTTTCTTGAAAGACATTTGAGACAAGCTTGTGGAATTGCTAGATTACATAATAAATGTTAGAATTTTCTTTTATAAGATAAAGCCAAAAAACTCGTGAGTGATCGCCGATGAAAGTGGCAAATCATTTATGTCTTATGTAAGTTAATATTCGATCGAACCCTAATCGTCACTATGTAATAATTGAAATGGTTTTGGAGGGTATATAAGGCTAAATATGATTAGAACTACTTCATAAATTTTCCATAATACAATGTTCAATTTAAAATCACCAAACTTTTATTTTTGAACCAATGTGGGTACAAATGACCCATATATGGAAAACTAAGATGACCAAGATGTTTATGCCATAGCATAACGTAGAACTCATTAGACATTGACACAAAGGACTTGGATTATGATTATACCTTAAATTTAGGTTTTTCTCTAGAAAAAATAGTAGAGACCATTGATTCATTTAGCATTGCCAATCATCTTGCTTGAAGATTAGTCTTGCATAAGACAACTCATTGGAGAAAAAATTACTTTACATTTCATATCCTTTGTCAACTTACTTACAAACAACAAATTATTCTTAAGTTCAAACATATAGGGTATCAAATAGTTTTAGATTTTCTAGATAGACCGTTGCTTTTCTTTGTACCACAACATTATCTCCATTATCAATAAGATTTCCCCTAAATTACCATGCCCTTACAAAAAATATCAAATAGATACAATAACATACACCTAGGATTAGATGCTCATGTGTTAATAATCTAATTTTCACACCCCAAACCCTAAGGAAGAGTCAAACATGTACCTGTTTGAGCCATAACAGTAGTAGCATGTTCATATAACTTACTATGATTCAACCAGGTATAATCCAAGATCTACTAAAGGAGGATAATTTGATCATGAGTAAAATTTACTACTAGGGTTTATTGTGGCTGACCTAATTTAGCAAGTTGAGCAGTCTTATGGGTTTCATTATTTCTCTAGAGCTTTGATTTTAGATAATCTAGGTTACCATCTGTGTAGTGGGGTTAATGTAGCTAGTCAATCTCATACGATAAGCATGACGGTCAACCTTAGAGAAGTCCTGCAGTGATGACACGTATAAGATGTTGCAAAGAGAGGCATCGAAGAAGGAACAAGCAAACTCGATTTCTTTTGTGCGTGAGAGTGACAGAAGATCAAATTAGATAGATTGATCGTTCTTGACTTGTTCTTGATAGAATGGGTGCTTTGATCTTTCTTAAGATATTTCGGTAGAGTTTCCATGTTGTTCTTTGTAAGGACCTGAATTCACCTATATAACCGAAAAAGAAAAGTATCTTCATTTAGGGATCATAGTCGTTTCTCATCTTTACTTAACTTAATCCATAATATCATCTAGTTCAACCAGTCCCATAAACATGAACTAAATCATATTACTTCCTCTTAAAAATAAGTAAACATTATGCCGATACCATTAGCTCTATCGGCTACCCGCTGAGTCACTTATAAATTGTATTGCATCATGACAAGGGTAGCCTAAGTGCCTAACTACCATATCTCGCTCGAGACAAGGTTGCTGCTTCCCGAACTGGATTCAACAATGAAAGCACAACCAATACAAACCTTTTTTAAACATTCTTTAATTAAGATCAATTAAGATATGCCTATCCTAAGCAAACATCAACAAGTTACTATGTACATAAGAAATCTAAAGAAGGATCAATAGATATTTTCAACGAAGTAAAAATATCTGTAAGATAAGAATTCAATTCATATGAATTTAAATATTATTTACAAACAATTCTTAAGTTCTTCCTTCAAAGTAAACTTAAATAAAACTATATTAAATCATAAATTTAGCATTCAAATAATATATATATTATCTATATATACATATATAAAAATAACACGTTCCTTTATTTAATTATTTTATAAGGTAGAACGGGGTGCATGGCCTTCTGCATGGCTATGCTCAAGGCTATGCTGGGCAGAAAAAAGTACTCAGAACCTAAGTTTGCCCGTAACGTTCTCAACACAGGCCTGTACACGGTCATGCACAAGTTCATGTTGAGATGAAAGAAAATGCCCAATAGCTAAAATTTTGTCTACATGGGTATGTGCACACTTGTGCTGACTGGGAAAATTTGAGCAGCAACCTTTGTGAAAATCTCCTGTTTTCTTTATGCATTTTTCTCAACTTCAACACATTCTACTTTAACCAAATCACCATAAAAACCACATCAACTCCTTACAAACTCTTAACAACACCAACTACATAAAAACCCCATATCTACAACGTCAAACAACTTCCAAGAATTCGAATCCACACTTGAACATGTCATAAAATTTACTAACTTATTTCTCTCCAAGACAACCTTAACACTTCCCCATACTCATTCAACACACTTTACTTATTTAGTTCCATCGATCAATATAAATCATTAAAACCATATCTAAACCATTAAGAATCTACTATAACAAAATCACTCTTATATCAAAAACAAAGAAGTACATAACCATGGAAGCTCATAAAATTACCTTGAGAAGCTTTAACTTGAGAATTGAGTCTTGGGAAAGAATTCTTGGCAATTTAGGCAAGATAATTTCAAAAGAAAAGATGGAATGGAATAGAAGAAAGGCACCATCGATTTGGTCTATTTTGGCTTGTGAACTTTGACAAAAAGAAGCTTGATATTATCCTTATGTTGTTTGACTTTTGAGGCAGTTGATATGGGAGAGAAAAAAGACTTAGGTTTAGGCCAAAATTTGGTGCTAATTTGGGCTTAAAGTTTGTTTAATGCTTAGGCTAAAAAAAATATGCTATATTTGGATTTGAAAATGGCTTAAACAAAACAAACATTACAAACACATATATTAATTTACACCAATACATTCACACACTCAACTAAACATTTAACAAAAATTTCATAATTTAAATAAATTAACATATATATATTAAATCTAATTATGCATGAAAGTTAGGCTATTTCACTCTCGATCTTAGCAATATGCAAAATTCTTAGATGATGCGAAGAGCAACCTCATATTTATAGATGTTAGAAATTGATACTAGCCTTTATATCGTTCCTAAGAATCCGATGGCTTGGAAAGAACCTAAGGCTTTTATAATATAAAAAGTCCATTATTTATTTAAAATAGCATTTTTCAATATAAATGGGCTTGAGACTTATTTTAGCCAAATAAAGCCCAAATTAACCAAGAAAGATATTTTTGGTGTCTACTTTTCATGCACAAGAAAACCGAATTAAGCTAAGAGCAGAACAAATTGTTCTAACGACTCCTATTCCGAGTCTATCAAGCTAAATCTCCCTATGACGTCCCTTATTGAACTTGGTTTTCTAAGCATTGTCACTAGCCTAAAGACCGCTCGTGGTATTAAATTAGGCCAAAAGCCTAATTACCAAAATGACCCTCTACACTATTAGTCACCAATACTTCTCCTCCGTATGGTTAGGTTAGAGATAGCGGTTAAACCATTGTTTTCCTTTTGCTTGCCTTTCTAATGGGTTTAGATATACTACATAGACAAGATCGATTAGCTAAGTGATAATTTTTTCATCTATAAATTAGCAACATGAGGAGGCATCATCACTATCATTCGGCTTTCCTTTGATGATTTAATCATAATGACCTCTTTTTTTTATGCCATGGGGATTGTCTAATGCTTTGATACCATGAAGAAAACATATTATAGAATTAAACCACATAATAAGTAATTGTACATAAGAATCCTATTTATAGATATAACTAACATGGTTGGTAGCAATAAATGATTACATAGTAAACCCCTAACTATCCTACTATTTAAATCTGCTAACTTGCTACTACAAGTCCCTAATGTTCCTACATGAATCTATTGTTTAGTATAGGCAACCTTCTCTTCATCACTAGCTTTCAAGACACTCCTTTTAAAGAATTTTAGTGTTTAGGGTGGGACACAGATGTATACTCCTTTGTTTAGTCTAAAACTGACCAAATTATGGCATATTTTAACTTGTTGATGACAATGTATTTAGACATTGATGCTAAGCCTACAAATCCGAAGTTAATGACATAAAAGTTTATTCTTTTCGAAATCCAATTAACATTTGACAATGAGCTTTCATATTACATAACAACACGAAGGGAACAAGTGTGGTTCCTAAGCTTAAGATTATGATTGTTGGAGTCATGGGAGTGATAATAGTAGCTTATCTAAAGATAGGTTGATTATATTTTCTCAAAATCATATTCTCATCATTGTCATAATAAAAATTTTAGAAAAATAACTAGCATAAAATTTATGGGACTCGGACCCATCATTTACCTATTCAACATATAAGGGACAAGACATGGAACAAAGATTACCATATGTTGCAAGTGGTACTATACTTCTTTTACATGGAAGGTATCATGCCTTGAGAGATACCCTAAATGTAGTAGTCCTCCGTACACAATATTAAAGCCTAAGAATGACTACATCAGTCACGCAAAGGCTTCCATATCATGTACAAGGCGTACATCACAACCAATGGAATGCATCGGAGTAATACAATTTATATTGATAATAAATAAGTAAAAAGGCAAAGAGAATACTTATCATAAAACATAAACATATTAAATTACAATTCTTAGAGGCATATTCTCTATTGTCTTCAAATAAATATACATCTTACAATCTCCAAAATACTAATATAGAATTCATTACATATAAAGAACCTTACAAAATTACTTTATCTTATGGTTCTATTTTCTTCATAATATACCGTTTTCTACCTTACAAAATTGCCATAATTTACATATAAAGAACCTTACAAAATTACTTTATCTAAAATATAAGTTTTTGTTTTCTAAAACTTGTTCTCTTATTTCCTTCGAAAAGAATCCTCTTTATTGATAAAATCCTTTGTTTTTAATCTTATCTTATTTATATTCTTTGAAAATAAGTTTCTTCTTTAGGAACGTGAAAATCATTATTTTCTAAGTGGATTCATAACTTTATAGTTGATTTTATCTTAACTTTGAAAATTAGTTTGTTTCTTGGTTTTGTCATGGACTTTAAAAGAGTTTAATCTTTAAGCTTTTTGTAAGAATTTTGAAAACTAGCAAATTATTTTTCTAAAACTTAGGTTCCCATAATATAAAATGAAAGTATTTATTTCTTATGTTTCCTTGGTAAAATTATCTTTGTTATTTAAAAAAACTTTGAGAAAACTTGTATTACTCTATTTCTATGTTGCTTGATAATAACTCCATTATTTTGTGACAAGTCACATAATAGAAAATCTAGTTTGAAGTTCTTTTAGTAAAATTTTACTTTTAAGTTAGTTGAGACAATATCATTATGTAGATGCAAGTATTATGAGCATGTAAAATAATAAGAACATGAGAAAATACTAGAAACAAATAATAATAAGAAAAATAATAAAAATATCAAGTATTAGGAACCTTAGCTTCATCAAGGTATCCCGGTCAAGTATTTGGAGCCTTAGCTTCATCAAGGCATGCCGGGACCAAGAATAGACTAGTCTCAAAAAAGAATAAAAAAAAAAAAAGATTGTTTTGACTTGATATGGATAAATCTAAGACTAGAAAGACTAGTCTTAAAGAAATAGCATGAAATAAATAAATTGCAAAGCATGAAATTAAATAAATAACAAGTGAGCTTATATGCTCTAAAGATTATATATAAATGCATAAATATTTTTAGTTAGATATGAATAATAAAATCAATATAACAACATAATAAAATAGGAAGTTCATATGCGAAAATAAAACATGAACATGTTGTTGCTTTTACTACTCATATGAGTTTCAAAACAATACCATAATCATGTTAAGTTACATGACATGGATAATTAAATGGTTAGAAGAAATTTTTACCTAAAGTGTTTATGTGGTATGAAGATGGTAGTGAATGTATAGTTATGTGGTTATTGAGAAATGGTAGTTGTATTGTATAGAGAGAAATTTTGTGAGTATTTGGTGAAAGAGAGTTTTGGTAGAGGAAAAGTTTATGGAGAGTATTTGTGTAGAGAATTTGAGAGAGTTTTGGTAGTGAAATGAGTTGTGTGAAAGAATGAAGGAGGAATGGGTTATTTATAGAATTTTCGAGTGAAAATTAGATGTAATTAAATTAATTAAAAAGAAAATAAATGAGGATGAAGAGAGAGGAAGAGGTGGATGGCAATATTGAAAGGAGAGAGAGAAGATTGATTAAAAATTAATTTTAGAAGAAAAGTATAAGAGAAGTTTGGTAATATGTGATGTAGAATTTTTATGGGAAAAGAAAATTGTAAAATGTAGGTATGTAGGTGTAAGAATAGGTAGTAAGAAAAAGTATAGATAGATGAATAGTAATGAATAGTGAAAAAGTACTATGAATACTAAACTAGACAATTAAAATACCAGTAGTAATAAAAATACTAGTATAAATGCGATATCTGTAATTTTTAGCTACCGAAAAATTCTAAAATTGATATTTTTGAAATCCTTATATTTTTAGAGTCTATTGGTATTTACGAAATATTTTTGCCATCCGGTGTACCGGAGCATGGTTTTTGAAAACTGATCTATTCGGATCCAAAGACACTAGAAATTTGTAAATATGATATTTTTTAACTTCCCTATATTATTACGAACTATTATCAACAATTGTTTTCATTTCATTGTTTAGGGCTTAAGAGCACGGGGTTGTCGGATCTTAAACATTAGGGTTTGTTGTAAGCTTTATTGACTTTTAGGGTTCCGGTTTGACTTCCGGTTTTGTTGAGTTATTCGTAAGATATAATTTTGGAGTTTTTACCGTATTATATTTTTAGTTCAATATCTATGGTTTATCTCATTTTATTTGTGATTATTTAATAGTTTTCAGTTCTCGGGATCGTTTAACAGAGTTTAGGGTTATGAGTTGACTCAGTTTGACTTTTGGTGAAAATTGAAATTTCTGTTTTAAAATTTATTGAGGGTTTTAGCATTTCGTTGTCGAGCATTATTTGGATATATTGTCTTGATTTGTGTTTTAGGAATCGGGTAGATAATTTGATTGGCGTACAGATGTTGATTCAACTGATAGTTGGATTTTATATTTTGTTTCAAGGGTTCTCATTTTCTCAAGACTAAGAATTCTTGTTTTTGATCTTATTTAGAATTAAGTTTTAACTTGGTTCGATTTTTAGGGTTTCAATTTCGGTGTTTGACTCTTAGGATTATTTTCTAAGAATTATGAAATTTTCAGTGGTTTACAGAAGGATTTCTCCTCCAACCTTGAGGACAATGTTATTATAACCTAGGGTGAAAAATGTTACCAATAGATAAAGAAAGAGGTTACTTTCACATAATAACCATGTAATGTAGTGATTAATATATAAATTTACAAAGATTTATTATATGGTAGTTAGCAAATGTATAAGCATCAAGAATTTATTGTTGGCTTTGGAGGGAAATTTTACTTGCACACAAGGAAAAAAATAAAGGAACAACTTTTGAACCCTAAAACTTAAGATCTCTAAAATTCTTAAGGTAGTAATGATTGGCAAGTTAATACAATATGAATAATCCATTTTCATCCTTGCGAACGTATAAGCATATAGCATATATTGATTAGTGAGTGATTTGGTGAAACTTGCAAGAGAGAAAAAGAGCAAGTGAGAGTAAGGTTGAGGTTGTTACCTTAGTTGTTGTGACTTATGAATAGAATAAAAATAAAGCGAATACATATATCACTGTAAGAGAATTATGCAAGTTACATCTTAGATATTTGATTGGGGTCTTTTAATCGATGGTATAAGGGTTTTATTAAAGTGGCTTGATTGACATTAAACCATAACATTAATGATATAAATTGGGTTAATAAAGAAAATGTTACCTAACTTTTGCAAAAAGAATAATTAGGTACTTGAAGTTTGATTTTGAATAATTTAGTACCTGAATAAAGTTTTTGTTGATTTTTTTCGTATTTAAAGTTTGGTTTTGACAATTTTAGTACTTGAACAAAATTTTTGTTGACTTTTTCATACCTAAAGCAAGTGAATTAAGGTATAAAAAAGTCCATGAAAAGTTCGTATAGGTACAAAAATTATCAAAACCAAACTTCCAATATAAAAAAAGTCAACAAAAACCTTCTTTCAGTACTAAATTGTTCAAAAACAAACTTCAAATATCTAATTATTCTTTTTACGAAAGTTTAGTTACCATTTTTATCATTATCCTTATAAAGTTTATTGGTATTTGTATAGCATGTGTATATAACTCTAATATGCAATATCTAATAATTTTTTCTCAATATTAGGAATATATGCTTATGGGTCTTATTGCTGAGTAAACTAAAAGAGATTTATTTGGAAATTATAATTTCTCTCCTTTTTTGTTTGGTTAAAAAGGATTTAATCTTTATCAATATCCATCACTAGGAAGACATTATACTAGTCTGTAAACAACAAATGATTAAGTTAGGATGGGGTCTAAAAGCCCAAAAATATAACTCATCCCTGCCTTTCTTTGAGAAGCTACCCGGTTAGCACATGCGTTAATGTTTCAAGAGATTAGAAAGAAAGAGCAAGAAGGAAAACATTGTCTAAGAGATTTAATATCTTCAATTATTAATTTAATGTTCCCATGATTTCTATTGGTTGATGTAATTGCACTACAGATTAGCTTTGAATTTGTTTCAATAGTAATATTATTCCATCCTCTTCTTCAAGTTGTAAGCAAGCCTTCTCAAACAACACCTGCCTTGACTGTAATCGCCTAAATTTCTACAACTCGAGCATAATAATCATTAAATAAATAATGTAAAATGTTTGAAAAAGGTTTTTAAAAAATACGAAGAATCACTTCTGATTTTTTGCGATCTAAGAATATTAAAATAAGAATAATTTAATTGTTGTTTAAGAAATGAAATTGTTATAAACAAAATTTCAAGATACAATTTTCCACAACTTCGTGGTACTACCCCATAAATATAAAAGAGTAAATTTCAGTATTATACATGACTAAACGAAAAATTAGATATCTTAATTTCAACTTTAACTAAATGATGATATTAGTAAAAGTTATAAAATATAATATTCTTGATAATTAAAGAAATAAATGATGAGTAAATAAATAATTATAAAGAAATGATGTTAAATCTAATAACTCAAATATCAAGATGTTTCATAAAAATGAAAATAACAAGAAACACCAAACCAATACAATAAAAGAATTGAACAATACAAATTTTCAATAGAAGTGAAACATAATACCAAAACTTAATCTAAATTAATCAAAATAGCATAATGGAAACATAAATGAAAGAATAAATCTTAAAATGATCAAAAGCTTTTGAATAATAAACTTTAAAGTTAATATATAGTGTTAGCTACCAATGGTTGATCAAAACTTTTATTTATCTAAATTAGAAATAGTTTAATTAACTAGTATAATAGATAATTAATTTTGAATTTTGATTAGAACGTAATTTTTTATACAATTAATAGTTATATAGCAAATATAAAGTAGAGTTTTACAATCTTTGACTTCAAAAAAATGGTTTTCATATTACGAGTGCACATATGGTTAACCACCAAACTATCTGGAGCTAACAGATGCATTTCAGTTGCTTTAAGGATTTCACCATGTAAGTTGCGACATTTAACACCTATGCCAACATCATTTGAGAATAAACTGATTGAACCACCAAAATTAATCTTCACTTAGCTTGGAGAAGGAGGTATCCAATCATTGGGCATAGCGTAAGGTGTACCCTATCATCGAGCTAAAGGGAAGTTTGTTGATTTAGTAAAATTGCTACTTGGTATTCGAAAATCTGACCTTCTTCAACACTCTATGCATCAAGATACTGATGAAAATCCCTTTAATCATGAGCAATTGTGTCGAAATTAGTTGTTGTAGCTTCATCAAGTCCATCTTTATCACATATGCCTTATTGTAGTTGACTTATAAAGATTTTCATCTTATTTTTCCTGATCACAGAACATGGTGAAGGCTTGATGTTATAATAAATACATTTATTTTAATGTTTCCAAATCTGCCATGAAACCATAGCAACTTATCCCAACATATGTTTGATTTTTAATGTGGATCTTCATTATGCATGTATCCAAGATTCAAATCATATGTCCACCCTAATTGTGTCAAGCGCATCAACTATGATATTACAACAAGCAAACCAAATTGGTCTAACCCAAGAACATTCACATGACAGATGCTCAAGAGTTTTCATTTGCTTTGCAATTAAAACAAGAGCCACTTCTATATACTTTCATGCAAAACAAGTTTTTATTAGTGATAAGAGAGTTCGTACACAATCACCATAAAATGTTGTTTCAGCTTTGGTTTACAATATAGATTCTAGATTCTAAAGTCTCTTATCTACCACATTAGAAGAGGATGTAGCACAAAGATTAATATTGCTTCTATTATGATAAATGCAATGATAACTAGATTTCACGGTGTAGCATCCATCTTTTGTATGAGATCAAACAGTTTTTTTAGGACAACTTCTCTTTTATCGGTGACAATGATAATCTATTTTGAAGAAAATGATAAGGTAGCTTTACTTTTAATTATACTTAATGATTTCTTTTACCATATTTAACATACTTTTATATAAATCAATGAAGAATTGGTAAATTTTTTAAATTAATTTCCATATCACACACAAATAAATTTACCACATTCACAAGTATGCGAACACATTAGTAAAGGGGGGAAATTTAGAGGAAACGTCTGAATTTGTACCATTTACGCAAAGAATAACCTGAATTTATCGATCAAGCTAACATTGTGTGCTTATGTGGTAAGGGACTATTCGGTTAGTTGTTTTTGGGTCATTTTGTCACCTTATTTTTGTAAAAAAAAAACTATTTTTCAAAAACGGATACAAATAAAAAATAGACATTTCTACTCATAAACAAATCAAATAAACCAATTATAGATGTAGATCAGATACAGATGAAAATCAAACAATCCAAATAGAATTTAAATGATATCAGCAAGATTATCACATTGATATTAGGTACAACCAGGACAATCATACTAGTTTGTGAATTGAATTGCAATTCAATATTACCTATGAATTGTAAAAAACTATGAGATTTGATTCCAACAAAGTGGATACTTAAGTACTTATGAGACAACCATAAAAAATGTAAAAGTTATCTTTCTTCACATTTTGTTTTTCATATTATAGTGTATGATTTAGAACTCATGAATATTTTAAATTTTAGTTATTTTTATATTCTTCAATAATTTTTAATAACTTGATTTTTTTTTATTATTATAGGAATTTATTTATTTGTTTCGACTAATTATAAATATTTCATGTTTTAATAACTCCAGTGGACTTATAGGTCATTGTCATCCATTCTTCAATGATATTTTTTATTGTCAAAATGTATTCAGCACGTACAAAAAAAGACGTAATTTATTTAATTAAGCCCATTGAATTCTAGAAGCCTAAATTGATATTTTATTATAATGTTATTTAACTATATTAGTGAATACAATTACATGAGCTTGTCTTGTTAGATTTAGAATATTTGATACTAATGATTCTCATAGAAACCATAATCTTGTTATGTAGGTTAAATTGACTTGTTGGTTATGTCATATGAATTTATGTTTCAAAATCTTTTGTCACTTAGAAAATATGAGTTTTCATAAATTGCAAAAACTTAATTTAGTAGATTTAAGGTTCATATAAAGAAATCGATTTTTATAAAATTAATAAAATTTAATGAATTTAAATTGAAAAGACTTTTTATATGTAAAACATTAATCAACAAATTCATATTTTCTAAAAAAACCACGTATTGTCTGATCTTAAAATAACGGGTACATAAGCACCTAAAGGGTGAATAAAATCTAAACAAATAATTTTTTTTTTTGAGTTGATATGATATTGTAAATATTGTTATATTTGTATTGTAATTAATAATTGCATGTAAATTAGTTGCCTTCGTTGTAAAAATTAATAAAATTGACTAATTTGTAAAATTGATGAAATTGATAAATTCTTTTTTAAAAAATCATATAGAAATACAATTTTAGATATTTAGAAAACAACTTAAAAAGTAGTAACTATTTAGGTTTTAATAAGATAGCCGCCAAACCCATGAATCTTTGATAATTGTTTTAAAAAGACATTTTTTTCTCACAGATCAGTAGTAAAATTAAGATCAACTTACCCATTGGTCCAAATTTTATTTTTTCTTGATTCCAATTGGGTAGTGACTCTAAAATAGAAGATTTATATTAAACGGGTCAAGGTCTAGTATAAATCAAATTAAAGGAAATTGAATCAGAAATCAAAATTCAGGTTAACATAAGTAAAGGTTGATAATTCCTTGTTTAGAGGCACTCGAAAAATGGCTTTAGTTGCATCCTATTGTTTTCCTTAGTCTTTAATTTTTTGTATTTTCTTTCAATTTTTAGTTTTTTTTTATTTTGTATAATTGTAATTATTTTAAATCATTTGATTATATTTTAAATGACCATGAAATCATAGTATATCTTCTATCTATTATTTAACTATTTAATATAAGAAGTAACATAAATAATAGGGGAATTTGCAAATCATTCCCTTGAACTTTTACTAATATGCGGATTCACCCCATCAAATTTCAAAGTGAACCTTTTGATCCCTTTTTAAAAATTAGCACGGTTAAGGACAATTAACTTTTCTTAATGAATTTAGAAGGTAAATCCACATATAGACAAAAGTTTAGGAGTGAATCCACATATATTGTTATAAATTTGAAGGGGTATTTTGCAATTCTTCCATTTTGTTTTGATAGAAAACGTTATGTGTCCTTAATTATGCTCATTTTTGAAACTTTAAGGAATTCAAAAGCTCATCTAAAAAATTTAGGGGTAAATCCATACCCAGGTAAAAGTTTAGGTAGTAATTTAGTATTTGTAAACTTCTAGATTTTGTGGTAATTATAAGTAAACCCTAAGAACTAAAAGTCAAACCGGAACTCTAAAGTTAACCTAGTTTATATTAAGTCTAGTGAATCTAAATTCGGCAATCTGTGCATGAAACTCACAAATAATAAAAATGAGATGACTTAGGAGTATAGTCCAAAATAATGTGTTATAGCTTAAAAGGATCATATTCGGCAAAAATTCGCTCGTTTAGGATCCGAACAAGATCAATTTTCAAAGACAGGGTCCTGGCACATGAAATAATGAAGATATTCCAACAACATATCTAGCATTATGCTAGGGATGAGATCATGAAAATAATAACTTGTTCTTGTCATTGTTCAATATCATGTTTATTTACTATATTGTTATGCTCTTGTTTTATTATTGCTTCTAACTTAACTCCTATATGTATTAAGTATAGTTATGTATATATATTTTTTATAAGCTCACTAACATGACATTTTATTTATGCTTTTATGTTTCTTGCAATTTATTTATTCATGCAATTTAGTAAGACCAGTCATTGTAGTCTTACACTTATCCTCATCAAGTTAAAATGATTTTCTTTTCTTTTATAGAACTGGGAGCCTTGATACCAATCTAAGACTCCCATGCATTTTTTTTTTTTTTTTTTTTTCTTGCTTTTCTTTATGGGAATAGTCCATGTCTTATTCAAGAAGCCTTGATACAAGCTAAAACTTGCATATTTTTCTTGTTCTTATATATATGCTTATTTGATTTCTTATGCGTTTTATTTTTCTATGAGTTATTTTTAATATATAATATAACTATATGTTCATATTCATGCAAGCCATAGTGTTGTTGTCTTACTAAAAATTTTATAGAAATAAAAGAAGTTATTTTCTTTTGCTTAAAAATTTGACTAAACTCCCAATAAACATGATTTTAACACTTAGGAAAAATTCTCATTTAAAACTTAGGATAATGTGGTTATAAAATTTTCAAAACAGCAAAATAAGTTATTTCTTGTACATAAAATAGGATTAAACTCTAAGGAAAAGTGGAATGATTCTTTTCAATACTTAGGAAAGATTTTCAACTTGAACTTAGAATAGTGATTTAACTACCCATTTTCTAAATAATGAAATGAACCTATTTTTACGTTGATAATTCTTTGCTATGCAGATTTTCTTAAAAACTTATTCAAATGGTTTATACAACACTTTAAGAAATATTAAGAACCAAACAACTTTTCTAAATTAGACATAAAAGTAACCCATTAGTTAAGAACACGCTTAGAAAATAAAATTGGTGGACAACCTAAGGAATAAAGTATTTAAAATATAAAATTGATCTTTCTTTGAAGATAAGAAAATATGAAAATAATAGTCATAATAGGAAAGCACTGTTCGCAATAACTCACAATTTTAGTTCCCTTCCGACAATTTGAAGAAAGGTTTTGCAAACTTCATTTTTCCTACTTCCAGAATAAATTATTTTATGAAAAATCATTGTTGGGACAACACTACTAGAATCACGCATGTAATGTGAGTTTATATATATGTAAAAAAGGATTTTTCAACTATATAAACATTTGTGTTTGCTATGGAATTTCTGAATGAAATAGAATTTAGAAAAAAAAGAATTACAATTTAAAGAGTGGAAATTTAATGTCAATTATGTACTGCCCCTTTCGAGACCCAAACAGCTTTAAATGTTAAAAATAACCTTAGAAATAGATAGATCTTTTTGAACGTTTTAAGTCGGATTTTTTCTTAATCCGAATTTTGACAAAAATGATAAAATAAAATTAGATAGCTGAAGTAGATCTTGGATAAAATATTCATTTTAGTTTTTTTTTTTTTTTTACGTGAAAAGGACCAAGAGTGATAGAGATCGCCATGACTAAGTAAGTTTTCCTTTACGTTTTATGTATTCATGCATGTGCTTGTAAAGTAGAGTACTAGATATTAGAAAAAGATAAAAATTGATACGCATGTGGGCTATCATGGGAATTACGTATGTGATTTGTTATGTGCTGTCAATAAATGATAAGTGTATCGAAACTCGATTGGTTGATTAATATAAATTTTCTCTATATATTATGTTGTGTGTGCAAATATTGGTTAGTTGCCTTAAATGAGATTAATTGTGGATCGGAAATTCCTTATAACTAAATTGATTATGCATATCACTTAGAATATCATATCCGCATTTTGTTACTATTCCTCAGCATGGGACCAGAAAAGTAAGCTGCTTAGCTACATCATGAGGAATTATGGACATTCAGGGAATACGGCCTCATGGTATAGTCGAGCCGGATTGATCGCTTTAGGTAATGAAAGCCCAGGGACTAGTAGTATGGTTGATTGGAACCTCAAGATGCATGCGCAAATTTTGAGAAGGTCATTAGACCCATTCAAAGCATTCCCTAACCCCAAATGGAGGTATAAATCTATTCTACATACGAATCGAATAGTCATATGTGTTGTTTGATCATATGGCTTGCTGCATATCATATGCTTGCTAATAGACTTGTTTGATTATTTTGTTATGAGTACTTTTGCGTAAGGAATATCTTACTAAGCTCGTTATGCTTACTTATCCCCTCTTCCCCCCAAAAATGATTTTTGATGTTGCAGAATCGTTGTTTTTACACCTGAGACCATCCTTGTTGTCCAGGTAGGACTTATGCTTTTGGGAAACTTTTGGGGGAATTCTATTCGAAGATTTTAGATTAGATTTCCTTTAAAATATTTTGGTTATAGTTATCTATTTAAGTAAGACTATGTTTATTTTGGAGATTTATCAGGAAAGTGCCCCTATGATATTGTAAGACTATTGACTTTTAAGTTATGAATATGAATGTTTAAGTATTTCTTGGTTGCTATATTTTTATTATCTTGAACAACATATCCCACCGGTGTCTCCTTAGATGTAAAAGTACGCTTTTGCATATGGTGTCAAAGCTTTTGCATGACTAAGCAACGTCATTCCTAAGCTTTAATATCGTATGCAATGGACTATCACGTTTAGGGTACCCTTTAGGGCGTGACAGTATTCCCCTAAACTACCATCATAAAACATATGTCCTTTTGGGAATCTCCCTAAATAAGAATTAACAGGAGGCTTATAAATAAAGGTGCTATGGTTGATGAGGATTCACTAGTAAATTTGCTTATTTTATGTGACACATACAAGGAAGAAACATTAGATTTTTAGGTAACAATAGATTTATAAGGCTTTTCGTTCACAACTTGACATATGCTAGACGAGAAATTGTAATTCTTACTGTCTTAGTAACTTTTATTTTACAGATGTAAAAAAAGTGAGTATTTAACAAGGTAAGAAACATATCTAAATTCTTTAAGATTTAATTCCTCTCATCAAGTGGGGTTGAGGAGGATTTTTCTTTTAGACCAAAAGAAGAAATCGTTTTCTTCAATAAAATTAGAGGCATTTAAATAAAATTATTACTTAAATGGTAAATAAAGACACACTTTAAGTTATATGAACTTTTATGGTACTTTAGAAATGAAAAGATCACAAGAGAGAGAAGTAGATGTGGGCATCAGTTTGAATTTGCCCTGAATCGCTGGTTTACGGGTCTGTCAATCGTTGAATCGAAACCGATTCGTGGCTATCAAGAGTCGTCCTAGGCCGGATCAAACTATTGGGTCAAGGGCCGATCATGGCCCTTTGACCCATGACAAATTTTTTTTTCCTTAATTTTCTATCACCTACCCTATTTCCTTTTGATTGACATTTGCAATCCATATAATGTTTCAATACTTGTCACCTAATTGTATGAAATTTTTGGTATTCACTTGCATGGAGTCGAAAGGGAATAAATTCATAAATTAAAAACCAACCGTTACATCATCATACAATAAATATATGGAAATTTTTAAATTATAAACTTGTGCAAAATAAGAAAAGTTCAAGAAAATAAGCACACTTGAATAGGAAAAAGTTATGCTTGATACCGCACACTTGGACTAAAATAGCACACTAGACCAAAACATAAAAAATAAAAAGACAACTTCAAAGGCTGCAAACCAACTATCTTGATAACAAACAAAAAAGAGCACTTATGAAGTCCTCTAGTTCTCCACTTCTTTGCTACTCATCTCAAGCACAATCTGGGGTGGAGCTACCCATGGACCTTTCAGAGATGCTGAAATCACTAAAGTACTTGTATTCCTCACTTGTATTGTAGAGCATTTCCTGTATGCGTTGCTTAGCTTTATTCTAGTCATTGTTATAGGCAAGAGACTCAACTGTGACTACTGACATTCTTGATTTGCATCGTCCAAGATTAAGATAATGGTACTAAATGCTTGCTTAATGGCAAAATTTGACGTAAAAGCTGCCAAAACTTATCTCACCATGCAAGACAGAATAGAAAATGTTTTATTATGGCCTCACCGCCATTCAATGATATCAAAATCACATGCATTAACATTATCACTAAACTCGAACGTGGTGCTTATGTAATTAGTGATTTGCTTTGTTGCCTAAAGCACTTGAACCTCGAGCATCTTAAACCACTGCTAGTATGCAACTAGTCCATATGGTCCCTCTGCTGATCGAGTTGTTTAGCCAGTCGAGGTCAGTGTTAAACTAATGGGAATTTACCCCCTATATGCAAAAGAAAACTGAGTGTATAAATCATTAAATACTTTTTCCGTATCACACACCACCTACACTTAATTAACACTAAATCTATCCTAAGTGTCTAACAACTCATCAACAATTTGATAGTACAAACTAACATAATGTCTAAGGCCTTCAAATCCGAACCCTAGATCAAAGATCATAGCAATGTTGTAAATCATTGGAATTTCCTTATAGTAGTCAAGCCACTTTGAGCACATACCGTTAATAGTACCTTGCAAAAGAACATCACCCCTACTTGATTTAATGTAGCAACAATGTTACATGCTTCCATGATGAATAAATGCGCGCTTGGCATATAAACCTTTGATAATATCTTTATGCAATCATAAAAAATTTTCAAAACTTGAAGCAAATTACCACACATGTCTCAATCGATTGGGTGCAATGGCATTTGGAAAGGTTAACCCTAGCAAAATTGCATAAAGGCTCATTGTAACGTATTGTACTTTGCAATAGTTTGTAAGTTGAGCTTTATCGGTGTTACATGTCCTTTTTAAACTTTCAGTTTCACATCGTTTTCGACATAGAAGCTATACCATGCTTTATTCACTATTAGGTGATCAGCCACATAGCTAACAATTTCCTTAATTGGGTGGTATTTAATTTTCAAGATTTTTAAGTCATCCTTCATGCACAAATTAATATATGATATGCGCATCTAATGTGAAAAAATGTTTCACCTAATGTAGGTTAACATAGCTATTTTAGTTTAGGTATAGTTTTGGTGTTAATTACAGTATTGTCAAACCCTATCAAAAAGATTTGTTTAGCTAAATGATATTCTCGAAAAATTGAATTTGAATGGGTGTTTTGGCCTCATGTGTCAGGTGTAAGTGTTGTAGCTATCCCCTGATTTTCCTAAGTAGCTAATGAATAATAATTGTAATATCCACAGGTCTTTCCATCCGCCCCTATAACTTTATGAAAATATTTTGTAAAAGTTTCAGCCTTTGAATAAGGAGGCATACCTTCGTTCCAGTGTTGCCTTAAACACTGGCTTCGTCAGCCTCATTTTCTTCCTCCTGCACCTCAGGCAGTACTAGTTCTTGCACTTCCAAATCCTCTATCACCAAGCACTATGGCTTTCATGTATCGCAGTCCACTACTCAAGCCCAGGTGGAGCCGGGGGAAATGCTTCAGGATTTGTTTCTCTTGAATGAAATTGATTATAGTCAACATATCCAAGCTGCTCATCAGATCAACAGATTGATGTACGTTCGTAGCCTTACCTTTTACGCAGTTATTATAACCCTGAGACTTTTTTGAGCCAATGAAACAACTTTCAAAGAATGACTTTGTTTTTGTTCTATGAAGAAGTGATATAGAGAGTATGACACGAAAAATAATATATAAAGGAGTATTTTTACACAGGTAATATTGAGACAATGAAAATTTTTAGAAGTAGAGAGTATATCAACGATTCACTAAAAATGTATTGAGAAGCAAATAGGCATCTTATATTTATAACATGAAGAGGCAAAAATATTACACTGCATTCACTTAAAAATTTTCAAATTCTAGATGGAAATCATTATCTGCATCCCCGGTCTAAAAGCAAATATATTTTCAACTGTCAAATTTTTTCATGTTTTGATTTCCTCAATTTAGATTCTGATTCCATCTATAGCGAATCGTAGTTGCCATATCACACCATCTTCATGAAATTTCAGAGTGAATTTTTCACCCCCCACTGTCACACACAATTCACTCTTAAAATTATTCATGTCACTGACACGTATTCCAAACACTGAAACATAGACTAGAGTGTAGAGTCTACGACATTCGCTCCATTCCATCTAATAATAAGTTGTGTAGCAGTAGGGGCATTGATTTTGAGAATAAATGCAATAAAGTTGTGTGTAATAATTTTACTGTTGGTTCAAATGACACTATGTCAATTAACTTTGTGATTTTTTTATATTTTTAGTTTCATTTAATAATGCTATTGGTATCAATTGATACTATTCATTTTACTGTTGGTTGCAATTTATACTTATACCGTTATACTAATAATATTATGGTTAGTTTCATTTACCTCTATTTAAAAAAAAAATATGAAAGCCGTCACGTTGAAATTCATTTGGTGCAGGGTCATTTATATTTCTTGACTAAATATGCAATTTCCATGAGGCAAGCTACGTAAACATAATTTACGTTTATATTTCTGCCGGTTCAGTCTTTTTTGTTTTTTCTAATTCCTAAATTAGTTCAACCCATCGGATCAGTCATGGTGACCTACCTACAACCCGCCTCACCGTTGCGTCTCCATACTAGTCATAACCTATATGATCGGACCAGGTCGACAAGCATGACTTGCCAATGGTAATTCAAGCGACATCAACAGTTCAATTCAGCCTGAACCTATGTCTAGAGAGAGGAGACAACATCATTTGGGTCTAAGAATGGATGGAAGTTGAAATATTTAATAATGCAAAGGTAGAGGAATTTTACTTTTATGATGCAAATAGAGTATGTCTGTACAGTAAAATCTTTATAAAATAATACTAAAATGATTATTTTATGAAGATTATTTATGTATTAATAAATGAATAATTTATTAATTTATCGATAAATGAATATTTATTAATTCAAAAAGATTTTTTAATATTTTTTACATTGTTTTTCCAAATTTTATACATAACTTATCAATAAAAAACTAAAAATAAAAATGAATAAAATGCATATATAGTGTATATAGAAAATTTAAAAATTCATAATGCATAAATATAAATTAAAATAATAAATTTTATAGCATAAAAAACTATAAAGTTGTAGAAAATCTTAGAAATTAGAATGAATTGATATATAGAAAAAATAATCTTTTAAACTATTAATAAAATTTATATTCAATTTACTGAAAATATTTTGTAACCAGTTACCTTTCAAAACATTTTACTCATTAGTTTTAGTAAAGAGTAAAATTTCAAAAAAAAAGTCTCAAATCTTTCTTTATTATGGCTTCTTATTTGAAAGGGGTAAAGAAATCTATATTGATAACTAAGATGAGGAAAGCATTATGTCAATACAGAAATAAGCATTCTTTTTTATTATGAACTTTATATGAAAGTTTGAAAAAACTTTATAATAAACTTTTTTATGAAATTCTTTATGTATTTAAAATTATTAATTTATATTTTTATTAGATCTTAAACATTCCTTTATAAATTATTATATTATACATTTAACGAGATTATTAATTTAACCAACACCAAAAAATTGTTATTTAACTAAAATTATTGATTTATCGAATATTTATTAATCAAACTCAACTGAATATGCTGTTGGTGTTGGACGGGAAGTGCTCTAAATCATAATGTGAAGTTGCCTTTGACATATTGTCCACATCTGCGGAGCATAATGCCGCTACGGGTCTGTTTGTTTTGGCTTTTTTCAGCAGATACAAACACTTTTTCAAACTTTTTTTCTAACAAATTATTTATCAAAAATAGATATAGATAAAAAAAAGTTGAGAGTTCTCATCAAAAGATCAAGTATAACAAATATAGATAAAATTTAGATACAAATCGGATATATTTATATATATGATTTTAAAAAGATACAGATACAAATGAAAAACAGACAATCCAAACAGACCCGTAAGCTATAACAATATCCGCTATTTGTACCATTTCCAATTATGTCTATTTTCTCTTTATACTATTAAGATCTTGGGTAAATATATTGAACATTTTTTAAATCTTTTAAAATTACATGCACTTTTTATTTGAAAGGGCCAAAATCTGATGTTTGGTCTAGTTTTTAATGTGTGGCTGTTGATGTGCATATATTTTATGAAAAAGAATAGATAATTAATTAAATGCCACGTGATGTGGCAAATTGAATGAATTTCCTCTTTTAACGCTGCATAGGCTGTGAATCCCAACCCCATAGTCAAATTTCACAGACCTTTTACTTTTGAAAAAAATCAGTGTTTAACCCTTACGTCCAATTTTTACTGTGCCTGTTGTTCATGTGTACCCATCTTATGAAAAAATAATAATAATAAATAATTAAATTGCCGTGTCAAAGTGATGATTAATGAGGCAAATTTAACAAATTTCTTCTCTTATTCTTAGAAGTGAATCCCGACCCCATATTTTGACAAAATAACTCAATAAACCATTTAATTCTTTACTTTTTTTTCCATATTAATAAAAAATACATATGAATAGTTATAGACATCGTTACGGTTCATAATCGAACCAAACCAGAACCATGGGTTCCGGATCTTAAAATTGAGGAACTGAAGCCGAAACTATCTCCCAAGGTTCTGGTCTGATTCCATAGAACCGTCGATTCTCGGTTTCTATTTTGGAATCATGGAATTGTCTTTTTAAAAAATAAAAATAAAAATAAAAAAGTAATTTTAATTTTTAATAAAATAAATTTTAAAGTCAATAATTATTTGATCTAAAAGTACTAAATTATTTAACCAAAATTTTTTAATTTTATATTCGGAACCAAACCATACCTATGTCTAAGTAGTTAGCACATTAAATGATAGGATTTATAACTATTCCAAGATTCAAATGTTGCTTTTTAAAAAGTAAGTGATTCATATAATTTTAAAAAATTTTAAAAGGTATCCATTTAAAATGATATCATTTATTTTTTGATATGTGATTTTGTTAAATAAAAAATTATATTGTAGAATATGAAATTTTTATGGAAATATATTGTTTAATCCAATGTGGTACCAAGGTCGAGTAACGAGCAAAAATTCTAAGATTCCATACAGAGAATCTCATGCAATTGATTCATCATAGTGTAAGTGATAAATTATACCACAAGGTCTTAACGTTTAAGGATAAGTTCATTTAGAATAATAATATTTCGAGTAGTTCAAAAAAGTTCTTAACATTTAGAGAAAGTCAATTGAGATTTCTAATGATACTTGTCAACAGAAAAAAATATTTAACGAAACTCAAAAAACCCATCACGTGTCAATGAGATCTCAATTGACCCACTTGTCCAAATGTGAAGATTTCTTTTAAACCATTCAAAACGTTGATACCTTAAATAAACTTATCTTAATCATTGGGACCTTCTATTGTAATTTACCCAGATAAAAAGTAAGTACATGTTACATATTTGAGCACTATGTTGTAAGTAGGGTGCTCTGTTTTTCTCATGTCTTGCGATCATTAAAAGTTTTTGTGCTTTTTTCTTGTAATTGAGGACCCTTTTTTTTTTCATTACTATGGGAAAGGGAGGATTAAACTTAGTACATCTCACTTGCGCGATCAGAGTAATGCCCCTGGACTATAAGATCATTGACTTATAATTAATCACTTTGTTTGAATGAAGTTTTCAAAGAAAGAATTTCCAACCAAAAACGATTCATCCAGTCAAAGTTATGGTGTTCGAAGAAGTCTTATTTGCAAAAAAACATGTGACTACTTGTGTTTTTATGACCTTTGACTAAATCATGCTGTTTATCTAAGTATTAAAGATGTTTTGATCACCTTAATAGTAATAACTCATTCTAAGATAATTGTCCTGTTTTGTACTTAAATTTTATTTATTTTAAAATTAACTCGAAAGTTAAAGTGTTTTTTTAGTATCAAAATTTTACCAAATTTTATGATTAATTATCTTAACTTTTTTTATTTTCAATTAGCTATCTCACATGATACTATGAATGAGCTTAAAAGTATATAGATAGTATGTTGACACTGTATTGAAACTTTAAATTCAATAGTTATTGGCAACAGGAAAAAAAAAAGACAAAAATAATCTAGTAATTAATTGCATAAATAAGTAAAATCTGGATATAAAATATGGCATTTACCCCTCTTCTAAGGTGTAACCAAAAGCGCTATTACAAAATTCAAGAATTAAATTTGAAAGACCTTTTGGGAAATAAATATTGTCTTGTATCACATGGGTGCATAAAATACTCTAGTTGAAAATGTGGGTTTATGTATGTGTTTTTGTATTAATCGTATAAAGCAGTGAGTTCAAGTGTTTTTGGCCAAACTTCATTACATGCAAGTTTTGAGAACACCTAATTTCTATGAATAAATAATCAATTTAATTATTTGCTAAACTTGAGGTCAACTTAATTAGGCTCAACTAAACTAAAAATTTAAGCTGATTTTTAGCACACATGTTTAATTATTCTTTTTAATATTTGAAAAGTCTAAATAAGTGTACAAGCTAACCAGATTAAGTATTTTGAAACTCGAGCTTGATAAATATTCAAATAGCGTTGCTTCAAGCCCAACTCAATTGTAGTTGCACTAGACTCTAACAATCAACGAAATGAACTTGAGTGACTTTTAAGTAGGATAAACTTGCTTACTGCCATAGGCTAGCATCTGAACACCAAAACCTAATGTAAAGACCCGACATGCTAAATTCTCAAATTAAGCACACCAAGATCCTAACCACGTATAACTCTTACAAATTATACGTAAGGTTGTCTTAAAAGAAGGTGTTTATGTTGAACATTGCTAAACCAATTTTAATCAAAGAAATCATTTAGTTAGATTTTCAAATAACTGGATTTAGTAGCGGAAAATCAAATTTTATAAAACGACTTATAAACTTCTACTCCCTATAGAGCAAACCAGTTTTCTAAGAAACTAACTTTATAAAAACACTTTATGATTTACTCTTAGGATAGATAATCATTTAATAACATTGGGCATTAACAAGTCCTTAAAAAAAATATAATATATAAATAAATCCAGTCTTTATAAAACAAAACAAAGAAGAAATAGAATACAAATATATCCCAGTCCTATTATATTTCACTCATCCACAAAATTCTCTTGAATCATTACAAGTGCCCAAAACCGAGTCAAGCATCATCAATAGCAACAACATCATCATATCATCGTCTCATCATCCATCATCACCAACATCAACAACATCAATAAGAACTCATCATCATCAACTTCATCAACATCATCTTTATAACAACAAAACCTGTAAAAAGAAAAATAACAATAAGAATGAGTCGAAGCCCAATACACAGTAACACAATCACACACGGAGTGGCACACAAGCTTAATTAAATGCAATGCATCAATCCCCAAGTTATTATCTTTTCATTAAATAAACAAATCAACAATGGAGCACTCACACTCAGGAACAAGCTAATAGGAATCTGGGGGTCCTAGCAATGCTTAGGAGGTTGATATAGATAAACCGGATATCTATATCTCCTATATCTAGCTGAGAAAGAATATTAATATCATCATCTAGGGTTCACACTCCTTTATACACTCCACTTATCTCGTCCATAACATCAATTAGTTCAACGGTCTCATACTGTGAACTAAAACATATTATTTCCTCCCGAGCTTAGATAAAAAAGATACCGATAGAGTTAAACCTATTAGCTACCCACTTAGCCAATAAAAGAAACCACCATTGCATCATGGATTTGAGTCATTGCATCATGACGAAGATTGGGCTAAGTGCCTAACTACCATGCCATTGCATCATGATAAGTTGTCGCTCCCCAGTTCTGATTCAATGACGTAAAGCACAACCAACACTCATCAATTATTAACTCGAGTTTAAGTTCTTATGTATATTAGATGCCTATCCTAACATCCAACACGTAAGTTACTGTGTACCTTGAATATGAAATCCAAACATAGCCTCGGAAGCAATTTCAGAAGATAAATCAAATATCCACTACTGTTAAGGAAAGAACTCATATAAGAAACTAAACCAAACTAATCATCCACTTTCTCAAAAATTTATTAACCCTATTTGATTAGACACTAATGTGGAACCCCACTATGGCTGTGAATATCGCCCTGCCAAAATATGGACAAGTCTCCTTTGTTTGTCAAAGTAATTCTTTTCACTTTAATTATAGTTTCTTATCACAAAACATAACATATATAAAGCATTCATACATAAAAGCATTCATATTCAAAGCAAATAAACATTTGAAACAACATATTCTCATATTATTCAAAGATCATCCTAATTTATTCATCTAATCTAATTATTAGCTATTAACCCATTTTAGCTTAACCTTAGCCAAATTGTTTAGAGTTAGTCATTTAATCTAAAACTAGTTCAAGTTGATTAACTTAAGTAATCTAATTCCTTTTAGCTAATTCAAGCTTATTTAGTCAAGTTGAACTTAGATTCATTACTAATTCATTATACATGTAGGATCTATGTCAAATTGAGCTCATATTAACTTAAACTTAGCCAGTTAATTAACCTTAATCATTTAATTCAAAAACTAAGTCAAAGATGGTTAAACTAACTAATCTAATTCATTTTAACTCATTTAAGTCTATTTAATCAAGTTGAACCTAAGTTTGTTAACTAAGTTCATTTAAGTTCAATAGCTAATCATAAGAACAAATGATAAACAAGGAAAACAATTGAAGAAAAACACAACTTAAAACATACTAAAGCTTAAACTTAGCATCAAGGAAATTCAAATAAAATTCATATAAATACATAACTCATCATTTATATACTTACCAAGATCAATAATTTCACTAAGCCATCACAAGATCATAAAACAAGCAATGAAAATCATATATACAACATAACTACTTTTAATTTAATACTCATAGAAATTCAATTATTTGATGAATCTATAAATATACTTAAATCATGCTTAATTATATCCTCCAATCATCATTACACATCAAATATCATTAATCTATCTCATTTTAGTCCAAAAAGATTTGTTTACACTTAACAATAAACATGTAGAAAGCAAAAACAAGTTTTGACTTTGTTTAGGAAAACATAATAGCTGGAAAGAGCCAAAACTTAAGCATTGATACATTTCAAATTTATAAAAACTAAAAACATGAAAGTTGTAGGTCTCTTTTTAATCTTTCTATATCAACTTGAATCACCTCGATCAAAGGTCATATGAAAAATTTATGGCCAAAATATGATCAAGCTGTGAAACAAGGCAATGTTATAAAACGAACGCCGGCACTTCTACACCGGCGGCGTGTATTTCAACGCCGGTAGCGTAGAGATTAACGCCGGTAGCGTAGGAGGTAGCGTTAAGGAAATGGTATTCAGTTCACTTCAACACCAAGCTCAACGCCGGCGGCGTAGAAGCTCCAAAAGGCGACGTTGAAGACAGAATAGCTTTGCAAAAACACATGTTTTTTACACTTTACTCTTATCAAAACTTCTTCAAATCATCTACTAAGCTTCCTATATCAATTCTAACATCAATTAAACACCTATAAAAACTTCTTAACACTTCAAAATTCATGCAACAACATAAACAAATCCAAACTTCTACTATTCATCCTCTTCTTCCTTCACAAACCAACCTCCAACATACATATATCAACAAATACATAAATAAACAGCGCTCTCAACCCATTTCTAACATCTATATATCAATTATAAGCTTGTAAACAACAATTAAAACAAAGTTAACTAAAGATAGAAAACTTAGCTTTTGAGGCGCATGCATAAATGAGCTTCTTTCCACACTTCTAGTTTTGATTCCTCTTTCCTATCTTCTTCCTTAGCTTTAATTTCTCTTCTTGATCTTGTCTAAGATTTGAGATTGAGAGGGAGAGATCAAAGAAAAGAGAAAGGAAGAAAGGAAGAAAGAAAGAAAGAAAGAAAAAAAGGAGAGGAAATGAAGGAAAATGAAAGGGAATGAAGAAGAGGGCAGGAGAAGAAAAGTAAAAGGAAAGGTAAAGGTAAATTCTAAAGATATTTTAGAGTAAGGTATTGGGTTTAGAACTTTCAGATCAATGTCTTTAGTTTTAGAAATATTTAAAAGATAATTTATGAATCGATAGGTTATAAATTAAGATCTTAAAATACGAACTTTATTTAGGAATTTATTTTAGATAAAAGATATATAATTTGAGTTGGGGTTTAAGAACTGATATTTTTAGACAAACAAATGAACTCAAATTTTATTGAGATTTTTATTTTTTAGGCTATCAATCAAGAGTTTTGAAATCCTTTAAACAATTTAGAAACATGTTTAGGAGACTTTAAAATTGAAATCTCAAATTCCATTTAGTTAATTACTAATCTAACTTTGGCAACTTGTCTATTTATATCCTATGATTAATTTAATTCATTCAAATCTATCTAAACCCAATTTCTAATATATGTGAAGGTTTAGGGTATTTCACCTAACTTTTGCAAAAACACAAAATTGAACTTTTAAAAAAAAAAAAATTTGATTCTTTTACTAATTTTTATCACTTAAGCACGATTGATTCAATTTTTTTTTTTTTTTTTTTTGTAATTAACTACATTCAAGAGATTTTTAATTCATTTTTATTCCAATAATTGCATATGAGTAGCACTTTTTAGTTAAGAAAAATGTATTATGTTACACAATTATATCTCCTCTAGAAGGCTATCAATAACCATCGCAACAAAGATTGGCTATCAGTATTATCTTTTACTATTTCTTTTGCCTGAAAATTACCAATATCTATTCTTCAAATTAGTTTAATAAATGATTTATATTAATTGGATTTTTTTTCTTTTAAACATATTGCTATTGTGTTTTTGTCATCAATTGTAACTTTTGAGAATTTAGAATGTGAGCAAATAGATGTTAAGATAGTATTTCTATATAGTGATATAGAGGGATAGACTGTGATGAGTCAACTTAAAGGTTATAAAATTAAAGGGAAGGAGAATCATGTTTATTTACTTGAGCAATCCTTGTACGACTAAAGCATTTTCCTAAGCAATGGTATAGCTCATTTGACGGGTTTACTAGGAGAGCATTGGCACACTAAACACATTGATATATGCTATTATTTTATTTGAGCTATTGCGTGTTGGGGTGACATTTAGGTGAAGAAGATTGGCACCCACAATTTCATAAAAAATATCGACAAAGATGCTTCCTAGTAACAAGCTCGCCTCATGTTTATACTTGATTTTTGCTTTGAGTTGAACTACCTAGGTCATGGGAGCTAACCTGGCATGTGAATACCAAATGTTTTGTTACATTGATTACTATTTATATTCATATACATTTGTCCATTTTAATGTTTGGTTACATTGATTAGCACCAACTTGTAATTTCCCTTAGTTAAATGAGAATGACCTAACTTGGAGATCGTCCAACGATTCCACTCCAATACTTAAGCGAGTGGTAAGAAATAAAAACAACAAAGTAATGACAAGAGTATATAAGTGCGTAGATGATTAGTCATTGGCATGAAGGGCCTATTCATGAGAGATGAGACCATAGCAAATCAATAATCATACTAAAAAATGTATCTTAATAGCTTAGGATAGTGCATCCCAACCTTTATGGTAGTTTTCAAAATCTTTAGAAATGAGTTAGAGATAGCAAGACATATTCACTAATTGCTTGCTTGATGTTAAGACTTAATAGGTTAGGAGTAACCAAATTGCTACCAACTAAGATAATTCAGGTAGACTCTGAACAATTAGCCCAAGGTCCTTGATTGGTTGGACAAGGTCCAAAGAGTTCAAGCCATAACCCAAACAAGTTGGTATAACCCAAGAAAGTTCATGTTCAAGATAACCTATCAACAACAATGTAATGAAATATACACACACACACACACAAATTCTTGTCGTTTAGTAATAATATCCATAGATACATTAAGATTTTAATTTATTAAGCCTATCCATAGAGAAATTACAACATCCTTACTTAGAGTTGAAAAGCTGAAGTGATATCTTTCCATTTAAAGACATCTTTTTTGAACTTTTATCACATATAAGGAAAGAATAATTTTGTCGAATGTCGAAACACAAGTACAGACTAATTATATAAAAATAAAAATTATAAAATAAAAAAGATGAACCAAAATACATATGGTTTTGCAGCAGATTGTGAATATTGCTAACTATCTTTACGCTCTCCATTATGTCATCTGGAAGATGATAACATGACTACTATGCTAACATTGTATCGCTTGTACAACAGATCTCCATCATATTAAGGAAACCGCACTTACTTATGCACTGAGGGAGACTAGAAAGCGATCTACCGGCAAACTAGCCGCATTTGCGGAAAGCTAACTCTGCCATGTTGTTCACCATCCCCGATAAGATATCGTCTGCATTATTACGACTTACGAGTCTATAGACAGGTAGACACTAATCTAACCTAACTTCAACTATGCTTCCATTGAGAGTATAATGCACAACAATATGGTGACATTGTACCATATTCGGTCCAACATATGGTACTCAGTTCTCACTTCTCATGTGTTACAAAGCTACGGAAATATTCCTGGATGCAAGGTAGGTCAGATTTTTATCCAATTTTTACTGGAGCAGAAAGAGATCTCATTTAACTTTGACCAGGCACCTCCATAAGAAGAACAAAGTCTTTAACCAGCCCATGCTACAAATGTTCAATTTGTCTGTCTAAAGGAACTTTCTCATGTACTTTGGTTGTTGTTATGGTTAGCAATTTTACAGACCATGCATTGCTATCCCCTACCGCCCTGCCTGGTACATGAAAAAACAATCGTGCTCGTGCATTTAACGTTTAATCTAAAAGAAAACCATAACAACAACGAAAGTACACAGACTTGAGTCGCCAGACATCTCCACTAAAATTCCTTGAGAAATGCTATGTTCAACCATTCATCACTCACACTAATGCAGCCACGGATAGAGCTCGTAACCAGCCAATGAAATTATGTTCCATCGGCCAACAGCTCCAAAGAGATCTCTATTAATCGGACTCCACGAGCATGAGCGATGGAGAACCCAGCACCAACCAATAGTCTGGCACTTAATTACCATATGTAGTATGTCTCTAATAGACCCCTTGGCCCTCGTCTGACAACATAATTATTAATACAATGCATGAACCCCATATGAAATGCCCAAGGTGGCGGCATAAATTGATTCCAATGTGAAATATGAGATTAATTTCCATATATTCCGACTCAAATCAGCATAACTTGGCAAGGAAAGCCTGCTTTCTACTGATGCATGATTATCAATAAATATGAATTAAAAAAGAAACAATTCAGTCCACAGATTGAAAAATCATTTCATTTTCCCGGAAACCACGACTTGCATCATGATAATTTTCTTTTATGACCATTCCATAAGAAGCAACTCATTTGCACTACAACATAAACTTAAAATTGTAAATCGGTTGCACAAAAGTGAAGAACAAAAATAATCATCGGGCAACATCCACGATCACCCCAGTTTCGACGCCACACTTCCAAGACAATTGCATGGCCAAATACCCTTTTTTTTTTTTTTTCTGTAGTAATCATACAGAAAACCCCCCTCATCTATATACTAACTAATACTAGCTCTCTTCTAGTCCATCATTGCGAGATTATAGACCCAACAGGTAATACTCTGGAAGAATCCATCCTATAATCACCATTAAAAATCGATATTCCAGACAAAAAATCCTGGTCATGTATCTGTTCACTTGCTATCACTAAAATCAGCATCAATAACATCTCCCTCTGGACCCTTGTTGCCTGAGTCTGATGATGGACCAGCAGAGGCACCAGGCGTGGGGCCAGCACCAGGTGCACCTTGCTGGTTGTAGAGAGATTGTCCTAGCTGCATTACCTCCTGATTAAGGGCAGCCATGGCATCCTTCATTGCTTGAGTCTGGCCACCAGATATGGCTTCCTTGAGCTCTCCAAGTTTAGCCTCGACCTTTTCTTTCACAGCAGCTGGTACCTTATCTCCTAGTTCCTTCAATTGCTTTTCTGTCTGGTACACAACAGAATCTGCTTGGTTCTTTGTGTCGATGGCATCCCTTTTCTCCTTGTCCTCCTTTGCAAACTTCTCTGCCTCATTAACCATCCTCTCAACCTGCATTAATTAATATAACAGTAACAATAACTTCATTAGATGAGATTACTATTTCAAAAGTACACGATCAGGGCTCACAGATTTGTGAAACAACAAATATCAGCACAAAAACAAAAAGTTACACGGTGCAAACAAGCAATTGACCATGGATCAGAAAATAGAACCTACCTCATCACTTGGCAAAGTGCTAGCACCAGTAATTGTGATGTCTTGCTTCTTTCCAGTACCCTTATCAACAGCAGTAACAGAGAGGATACCATTGGCATCAATGTCAAATTTCACCTCAATTTGTGGAACTCCACGAGGAGCAGGTGGGATGCCATCTAAACGGAAACTTCCAAGAGATTTATTGTCCCTAACAAACTCTCTCTCACCTTGGAGGACATTAATCTCAACACTAGTCTGGCCATCAGCAGCCGTTGAGAACACCTCTGATTTGGAGGTTGGAAGAGTAGTATTCCTGGGAATAATTTTAGTCATTACACCTCCTAAAGTCTCCAGACCAAGTGACAGTGGTGTCACATCCAGAAGCACAATGTCGCTGACATCTCCAGAGAGAACGCCAGCCTAATATAAAATATAAAAGTAATAGTGAAAAGGAGCTCAAAGACAAGTAGCAAAGCAAATGCAATCACCTATAATAAGACATATGATACACAAAAATAGAATTGATAACAAGGCTCAACCTGAACAGCTGCCCCAAGTGCAACAACTTCATCTGGGTTGACTGTCACATTGGGCTCCTTCCCAGTCATCTTCTTAACAAGCTCCTGCACAGCTGGGATACGTGTGGAACCACCAACAAGAATGACCTCATCCAAATCTTTAAAGGAGAGTTTTGCATCTCTTAATGCATTATCAACAGGTGTTTTAAGCCTGCAACGGACTCTTGTTTAAACTCATGATCAATCAATGCAATTACATAGCTCAGAGTTAATGCAAAACCATTTAGGTTGACTCGAAATAAAGTATGTACCTGTCAAGAAGGTCTGAGCACAGCTCTTCGAACTTAGCTCTTGTCAAAGTGGTTTCAATGTGTTTAGGCCCATCTGCAGTAGCAGTGATAAAGGGCAAGCTTGCAGAACCAACAAACCATGTCAGAGATAGACTAAAACACATATGCAAGTACATGGGAACCAAAGAAGTGGGAAAACAAATAAATAAATAAATAAATAAGAGGGGAGAGAGAGAGAGAGAGAACAGATTTGGCACATATGGGGCATACCTGATATTTGTTTGAGTTAGAGATGATAGCTCCATTTTAGCTTTTTCAGAAGTCTCCGTAAGTCTCTGAAGAGCCTGCTTATCCTTCAAAAGGTCTATGCCTTCATCTTTCTTGAAGTTAGCTGCTAGCCAATCAACAACTCTCTGCGTGGAGATTGTTTAGATTGGGATTAGTTTATTACTTTCCACGTCATTAGCAACTATTTTCATGATAAAAGCAGCATATAGCTAATAAGCATACAAAGCTTTACCATACCTTGTCAAAATCGTCACCACCCAAATGTGTATCTCCAGAGGTGGAGAGCACTTCAAACACACCATCACCAACTTCAAGAACTGGATTGAAAAGAAGAGAAGCATACCTAACAAGTTAGAACTGAATCCAACATGTTGAAATAATGCAGTTGTTAAATGTGCTGCATGAGACAGAAAGATGAAAACAAAGATATACCTGAGACATCAAAAGTGCCACCTCCAAGGTCAAAAACAAGAATGGTTTCATTGTTTTTCTTTTCAAACCCATAAGCCAGTGACGCAGCAGTAGGTTCATTGATAATACGGAGGACTTCCAAACCAGCAATACGACCAGCATCCTTGGTAGCTGTCCTCTGGGAATCGTTAAAGTACGCAGGTACAGTGACAACAGCTTTGGTTACCTTGTCATTCAAAAATTTTGATGCATCATCTACAAGCTTCCTCAAAACCTGCAAAACAAGGAACCAAACTGAATATCGAATCATAAGAACCATTCTTCTTCTAGTTGCTTCAGTTGAAAGGTTAGATGAACCATGACAAAACTAGCGGCTTCACGTCATGCACATAGCAGACATTGGAGCAGTTCCACACTCTCACAGTTACAAAAAGGGTGCTCCTAAATGCATAAAATAGATATTAATTAAGTTAATGGGAAATAAATCTATAACTACAAATTCATTACCACATCATTACCCACCGCAAGTACATTAAGATAACATTTTAATCTGTTATCTTTCTAGGACGAGGTTAATGGGTGGCACAGCCGAAAATTTACCAGCTACCCGCAACACAAAACACATGAACCACCTAACAACACCATAGATAAATTGATACACCAGTTAAGTATAGCTTGCCTATGTAGATAAAACCATGAATGATCCAAACCGCAGACCTCGCGCAAAATCGCCACGAGTTTGATTAGCCTTGTCCACTAGACCAATCTCCTGATGTTATCCAGTAAAGACCCAACTTTATGCTTTTCTCTACACTTTTCTTGTAGTCCCATCTTCAATAGCCAAATACATATGAGGGAACACACTAAGTTCTAAATTAGAATACCATAAGTGCCAAGCTACAACCATACTTGCAATTGAAAACACAGTAAAACAAAAGGCAACCATTTTTACTACAAAAGCCAATAACTTTCCTAAGTGTCCCTCTTCTAATTACACCGTAAGAGCAAAATTTACGACAAATTACGAAGATGCTCAGCCAATACCTGTGCGGAAATCTCCTCAGCAGCGAATTGCTTGCCAATAGCAGGGCAATCCAACTTAACATTCCCATTCTCATCCCTAATAACTTTATAGGACACCTGTTTCGACTCCTCATCAACCTCCGACATCTTCCTCCCAATAAACCTCTTCACAGAAAAGAAAGTATTCTCCGGGTTCACCACAGCCTGCCGCTTCGCAATCTGCCCAACAAGCCTATCTCCGTTCTTAGTATACGCAACCACAGATGGTGTCGTTCGTTGCCCCTCGGCGTTGGTGACAATCGTGGGTTTCCCTCCTTCCATGGCGGCGACGGCAGAGTTAGTGGTCCCCAAATCGATACCAACAACCTTTTCGTTGACCACTCTGACTGGGCCGACATTGGACCTCCTTCTGGCGGCTCTAGAGGTATTTAGTTTAATGAACGAGGACTTAGGGTTTAGGGTTTTCCCGAAGAAGACGGATTGAGAAGAGGCGTTGAATTTGGGGGTTTTGGTTTTGGATGAGAGGCCTAGGAAGTGGACTTGTGCAGTGCAAGAAGCCATACTTTTGGTATGGAAATTTTAGGGTTCTGGGGAGTTGAGAGAGTGGTTTTTGGAAGATAAAGAGAATGAGAACCAAAACCCCCAGCCCCAAACAAGTAGAAGACGAGAAGATAAGGGAATGGTATGGTATTGCTACTGCTTGTTGTAATGGAGGAGGAAAAGGAAAATGAAAGGAAAAGGGTTTTTATATGAGAGATTGAGGGTTATGTAATGCCACGTGGCAAATTCTAGAATACTCTATTTCTTATTCGGCGCATGAATTTCCGAAAGAAATACATGTTATAGAAAGAAGGGAAATATTTTGAAAAATTCCCCTTCATCTAGGGTATGTTTGGATTGTCTATTTTTCCTCTATGTTTATATCTTTTTTAAAATAATATGTATAAATATATTCGATTTACATCTAAATTTTATCTATGTTTGTTCTATTTGATCTTTTGATGAGAACTGTTAATTTTTTTTATCTATATCTATTTTTTGATAAATAATTTGTTAGCAAAAAGTTTGAAAAAATGTCTGTATCTGTCGAAAAAAAACCAAAACAAACAGACCCAAAATCTAATAGTAAAAATGAGATAAAATCTCAATACTCGAAAGGAATGAGGTTCGAAGAAAATCATTATACAATAATGGAATATGATATATAGTTGCTTTTAGACATAAATGGCTAAAACATTTACTGTATATTTGATTTACTAGAGTATAATTGATATTTTATTTTTATTATTTTGAAATAATTATTTATTAAAAAATTATATTAAAATAGTATCTATTCCATGAAAGATCGAATAAAAAAAGAATTTTTATTCATTCTCTTCATTAAAGGAATAATTATTCTTAATAAAAAAAAGTATAATTATTTAAAAAATACCATAATGATAAAGTAAGAAATTATAATTCATTTTCAGCTTCGTTCCATTACAATGAATCAAACATGTCGTTATTTTGATAACAAGATGGAATAGAATTGCTGCTCATATATGTTTAGTAGACAAAATAATTTTAGAGAATAAGGTTTAAATAATTGATAAAAGTATTGGGATATTTTTTATATAATTTATCATAAATCTCATTGTATTTTGAAAATATAATCTATTATTCAAAATATGTGCATATCTAATTATATATGAACATATTTATAATTATTATAATGTATCATTTGCATTAACAATGATAAATTAATATATCAAACTTTATAATAAGATTAATCTACTTTCCTAATAAATTCATTATTTATGCAGATAATAAATTATTTATCTATCTATTATTATAAGGTCAATACTTTCCTATTTTAAACTCTCAATCCATTTATAAATTACCCTTATTTTAATTCTTCTTTACACTTTAACATGCTCACAAAATAACTGCACATCTCATGTTGAAACTTTTCCTCTCTCTTTTTTAAAAACTTACTTATTATTAATTACTGTCTTTAATTTCCTTGGTTGTATTACACTGTTCTGCATACCTTCCTATATTCCATTTTCCATCTTCATTTTATTACACTCTTCCTCTTAACTTTCTCTGTTACATTTTCTAATTACAAGCCATTTACAACCACAATCACCAAATTTGAGGATGTTTAAAAAAAGAAAATTCTTTTTTTCTACTGTCCCCTTTTTTTAATAGTGAAGAAAAGATTTTTATGCAACCACTTTTAATTTTAAGTCACTTATATTAAAAAAAATATAATCATTAAAAGTTGTTTCCATTCCAATTATAAGCCATTTACAACCACAATCACCAAATTTGAGGATGTTGAAAAACATTCTTTTTTTCTACTGTCCCCTTTTTTTATTAGTGAAGAAAAGATTTTTGTGCATCAGTTTTAATTTTAAACCACTTGAATTAAAAAAAAAATATAGTCATTAAAAGTTGTTTCCATTCTTTCACGTTTCCCTTAGTAAGTCCTAATGATGAAGGACAATGAAAGCTATTCAAGCAGAGACAGAATAGCAAAACCGACGCATATTTTATTGGAAAATGCAATTTATACGAGATTTATTTTATCAACATTACAGAAAAAAGGATTGGTTTCTTTCTTTCTTTCTTTTTCTTTTCTTTTTTTCGATAAAATTCCTAAAATAAATTATTCATCATACCCAACCACAAATACATGTCAAGTTGGGATATTATGGGATTTCTAATAGGTTTTTTCTTTTTTATTTTTGGAAAAATTAATGTGGGTATATACAATTCTCTCGCTTAATGGATATGTGTCGAATTTTATGAGGTCTCTCAAATCAGTAATTTTTTTTTTAGAAAAATTTATGGGTTTTTAATACTTTCGTCTCTGCGTTAATGGGCATGTGCTAGATTTTAATGACAGAGTGAGTGGATAGAGCTTGAAACCAAGAGATCACATTTGTTCATGGAGGATTGCTTATATTTATGCCCAATTCATGGATGGGGAAAGTCTATTGTGATTTGGAAATAAGACTTTATGATAAATAATGTTCGTTAATATAAATAAAAGTAGAAGGATGATATATTCTAGAATTTAATCAATTTTTTTATATATAAATATATATATTGAGTGCTAATAATCCATTCATAAGTTCTGAATGACATCATGAATTTAGGACCTAGACTTTCAAAAAGAGAGAGGCTATTTTGAAAGGAAAAAAACAAAAAGGAGATTAAGGTGATATTAATTAGCATTCAATAACATACACTTTCTATGGAGAATTTTGCTCAATTTGCTACTTTAGGTCGTTAACAATTAAACCATTAAAAAAAATATACTAATTATAACAATAACTATCATAACAGTTCCATCACAATTGGAGGATATGGTATAACCGTATAAGCCATTGGATAGTTAGGGGGACTGGTCCCATCAAAATTAATTATGAGACCAAAAAATTTCTCATAATTTTAATGGTGGAAGTTAACTAGACATTTATCAAATGGATATATGTATGGTTCAATTTTTTAATAATAGATTAGTAAATAGAGATTGCAATTGGCGAAAGGAGGAGACATGGAAGGTTATTATTCAAATAATAGTCATTACAATGGAGTTTCAATACGATTAATAACTACCGGCATGACAAATTATTAGTAAATATGAACTTTAAATTCCAATAAGGAAATAATATTATTAAAACAAATAATCTATATTTAGATTGATTAGATGAGAAATTGAAAATTTTTGAGATGACAGGTATGAAGAATCAGTAGTTAAACATACAACACTTCTTTTACCTTACATAGTTTCTCACACTACATCCTTTGCATCAATTTTAATTGTGATAAAGCGAAAGAGTTCTTTTTTTTTTTTTTTTGCCAAAGAAAGAGCTCAATTTTGATCAAGCAATTTTCTTACAATTACACTATGTAATATGTGTGCGATTTTAATAAATAACTTAATTTCATTGCTAAGTGAAATGTTACACTTCTATTCACTTTTGCCTCATAAATGTTGTGTAAAGTTGTATTTTCTTTTCTTATTTGGTGTTCACATCAAATAATTTGTATTTTGTTTTTTAGGTTTAATATAATCTTTTTTCATGTTTTTATGATTAAAAGTTCACCTAATTGATATACAAGGAGATTAATGGCTTAATTATTTGATAATATCACTTCTATAAAATCTTATTTTGATATGTACATCTCCTCCACTAATATGTACTTTCAATTAATTTTGTAGGCAAATGTCAACATGTTCAATGCAACAAATTAGTTATGATTAGCGTATTTTTTATAAGTCAATAATTCTATTTGTTTTCTTTTATTCCTACTTAATTTACAGCATTATCGACATTCCTTATGTAATTTTTTTTAAATTGTTCTACTTTATCAGCCGTGTATAAATTTACATTATTTTTTTTACTACAAATTTTATTTGACCATTTCTTTTACTTTTTTCACACAAATCCTCAACGTGTGTACAAATTCATTTATGGGTAAATTAGAATTGCAATTTCACCAACTAAACATGAGTCACTAATATTTTCTTGATCATATTCCTGATTACTCAACTATGTAATTGATAAGATCTTGATCTTGTTGCTAATTTTGTCTATACATCGAATAATATTAGATGTATTAATAATCTTACCTCTAACAAGCTTCCATCATAAAACCTACAACTATCTCTCTCTCCCTCATATTATTTCCACAAAAGTTTGAATTCAAAGTCTAGTAATCACTAGATTAAAAGCACTACTATATTATTAATAGCTTGTCTGTAATCAAAATCTTTCAAAAAAAATTGAGACAGTGCTTTAACAATGGCATTTGAGATAAGACCACAAATAATGGAATTCTCAACTCTAGATAATTCTTAATTATATTTTACTTTTATATTGGTACTGATAGGAAATCCATGCATACAAAATCACAAAAAAAGATTCGGTGGGTACTAATATATACATGTAATATATACATAGGGTGTAACTATCAATGATATTATAACACATGGTTGTATGGATGGTGATTATTTTAAAAACTACTCCCTACCCTAGTCAATGTGTTAACATATAATTGGTAGTTACATACTATATCTATATACACTTGATGTGTTTTACCATTAAATATTTTTCCCAAAATTACATACTTAATCACCTGATGCTATGGAAAGCCTACTTTAGAAGAGAAAATTATAGATTTACTAAAATGTTATAAACTTATTTGCACAAATACCAATTATATAAAAATAATAATTTAAATACCGATGCAAAATCGCATGTATAAGATGCAATTCCACTTTATTCTATGAATATGATATGTTTTACATGTGACCTTTGTGTTTTTTTTGTGAAAATAGTAAAATTTTCTATTTATAATAAGTTGCATGTGAAAGATGCAATTTTAGTTTCCATTTAGAATAACTCGCATGCTTAACATGTGATCTTATAATGTACTAAAATTTCAAAACTACATGTTAAAGATGCGATATTTTGCTAAAACCAAAATAACATGTCTTAGACATGGTTTTGTGTTTATATTTTGATAATTAAGATTATGTGATTTGTCTTAAAGTAATTTTCTTTCATAAGGTTGGTAAACATCTGCTATACCTACTTTAGCAATCAAGCTGTTTTACTATTTACTTCACTTTTTTTATCTCTTGTAAAAATAATGTAATAAGTGTCTAATAGTTCTTACATTTATTCTATTTCGAGCAATGTAATACCTACAGCTTGTTTACTTAATCACAAGGAATAGACAAGGATTAAATGGGGAATATAATAGTTATTAACTAAAAATATTTTATCTTGATGTTTAGTTAGTTCAAAGTTTTGTTGCAAGGAATGCATATTCTAGCATTAAATTCAACTTATAAGATGCACTATTAGACTAAAAATATAACCAAATATACCATTCTACCCCTATTTGGTTATTTTGGAATAAATCAAAAGATAATTAAATCTACTATATACACACATGTTATAGATTTTTATTAAACATGTGAGATGATTTGTACATTACATATGTTAATCTATTTATTTGTTACATATGTGACATATACAATACATTAATTATATATTATAATTTATAATATTTATATATATATTTAAACATTTGTTACACATGTTATAAGATATATATGTATCATATTTATTATACATGTTATAAATATCCATTATATATTTTATCTGAGATATACATTTTGTTGCATAAATATATTGTTATACATAATTTAAATTTTATACATGCTCTATAAGCTATATATATGTATTTATATCATCTATATAATCTATAAATGTTATATACAAATAATTTATGGTTTAATATATATCATATATATTACATATTAGTTATATAGATATCAATATAATATATGTTATATAATTCATAATTTACATAATATGTTGTTATTTTCTATAACATATAGAATTATGTAATATTCTATATGTAATATATATAATAACATGCACACACATAGCTTTATAAGTTATATATACATATTTATATCATCTATAAATGTTATATACACATATAATTTATGGTTTAATATATATCATATATACTATGTGTTGTTTATAATATCAATATAATATATTGTTATATAATTCATAATTTATATATACTCTATATGACATATATATATTATACTACTATATATAATTTACATAATATATTTGTTATTATCTTGTGTAACAAAGGAATTATAATATATATATATATATATATATATTACTAGTAGCTACTGCGCTCACATTGTGTGTGCAAATTTAATAATACAAATCATAGGTGAAAAATCCATACTTTTTAAGTAAAAAAATCTCTCTAGATTTTGAGTTTAATATAAATATTTTAATATGATTTTCGTTTTTTTTTTTTTTTCTGTTAGTCCATTGTGTAGATTTTAGGTTGGGTTTGGGTTTGGGTTTGGGGTGGGGGGTGGTGTGAGTAATGTGGGAAAAAAAATGAGTAGTTAATGTTCCAAAGAGTAGTATCATGGAGGAAGTAGTTATTAGTTTTTTGAAAAAATGAGTTAAAAGTTTTTTAGGGAGAGTATTAGAAGTATGAGCAAATTTTCCATACTAGGTATTTTATTTTTCGAGTTAGTGATTGTCGTGAAGTAAATTATAGTTCATTGATAAAGGTGAGATCATATGTTATATTTAAATTTATAAAATAGAAAAAAATTAAAACACCAAACATTCTCTCCTTCTTACTTAAATACTATAGATAAATATATAATACATGTTATATGTGTATATCCATACGATATACATTATAAGTAATTTATATTATATATATTTTTTATAAGTTACATGTATATATGATTTGATAAGACATGATGAAGAATAAGATTTCAAATATGGCAGAGATTGAGGACATATTGGTTTTTAGTTAAAGTAAAAATGATAATTTACGTATTGTATAATTGCATTAACCTACTTTTGTTGGGTAATAAAACAACCTAAATGCAATAGTGTTTGTCAACTAGAAAATGAAAGTTTATGCCCGTGCTTCAAAAGTGTTGCTTCAATATACTACTAGAAAATGTGAAAATGCAATTCTAAATGCCTTTACAATTCTTAAATATGAATGAACATGGCTTTGATATCATTCTTTGCTTATAATCTTACAATTAGCAAAATGAGCGTAATATATAAATAAATATTTTATATTGAAGGGAAAAGATGTCATTTGATATAAAATAAGAAGGTTTTATGATTCACCTTAATATATAATTAAATGCTTTGTCTTTTGGCAAAGACATTATTAAAGATGAAGAGATGTCATTAAATATGAAAAGACGTTATTAAAGATGAAGAAACGTTGTTAAAATTAAAGATCATGAGACGTCATTAAAGATGGAGAGACGTTATTAAAGATGAACATGCATTATTAAAGATGAAGATGCGTTATTAAAAATGAAGATACGTTATTATTCCTTTACCTTCTATATAAACTAAGCTTCCTCCTTCTCCAAAATCATCCATAAACCTAGAAACCTCTCTAAAATCTCCCTAATTGTGATCTTAGCATAAAAGGGAATCAAGAAATCAAGATCTAAGTAAGTGAATTTTCATTAGAGATTAAAGGAATAATCGCTTTCTAAAGCATTCGTTTTGTTGAAAAGATTTTGGAGAAAACCTTAAATAGCTTTGGAGATTTCGTTTTGCTTCAAGGAGATCAAGAATCAAAGTTTAAGTAAGTTGTCTTTTTCAATTCTTTAGAAACTAAAAGGATAAGATCTCTCTTTAAGAGTGTACTTTTGGTTTCAAAGGGAAATCGAAGGAAAACCCTATCTTGCTTGAAGATCTGGATTTTGGTGATCAAGAAGGATTGAAGATCTGGATTTTGTGATCAATAAGGATTGAAGATCTGGATTTTGGTGATCAATAAGGATTAAAGATCACATTTTTGGATAAATTTGTATATTCTTAATCCTTATGATAGTATAGAAATGGATTATGTTGAGTTTTGGTATAATTTTATTGAATGGAATTCTAAGGTTTATAAGATCTGTTAAGGAAATCTAATCTTTGGAGGAGATTTTATGTTTCATTCAAGGAAAAATGTATGGATTTGTTATTCTTTGGAGATTACGGCTTTAGGTGATGTTTAAAATTAGGTTTATTTTATAAAAGAGATGTATTGAAATATGTTCTGTTTATATGAACAAGGTTTTAGGGTTTAGAGTCTTGTTCTTGAAATTAATTCAAGTACGACCTTACCTTGCTTATTGTATGTGTGTGTAGGTCTAGAATTATAAATTGAATTAATTTCTATCTGGCTTATAATTGAAAAGTTTAGTGTCCTGAATGGACTTGTGCGTTAAAATGATTCTGGTAAATTAGGAGTCGTGTTAGCTTAATTATGGTATGCCACGATGTGTGAGGAGTACCCAACATCACTATATGTATATAAAAGTATTTTATATAAAATTTATTTTTATGGAGTCATGAGTTACTCTGAATTTATGACTAGTTGCAAATGATTCTAAACCGTGTTTACAGGCTAGTCAAAGATAATAAATTGTGCTTGCTGTATTAGAATAGGTTGTATGTGATTATGTATGATGTGTGTTCCTATACTTAGATTTATGGTTTGGCGTACTAGGTAAAATTTGCTCATTCTTTTATCATTTTTCTGGAACAAGTGAAGATCAATTATTATATGATTTATCTAGATTTGACTTCATTGTGAACTATGGGGAGGACGATAATGGAGCTGATTATCTCTTTAACTCTTAGATATACTTTGGATCTGTTGATAGCTAAAAGAAGGAATTTGTGCAGTTTTTAACATTTTTATGTGTTTGAGTACTAATTTTATATGACATTTTGAGATATTATAAGTTTGGATTATGTTGGCTATGGTTTATGGCAATGAGGTTATTTGGATGTTTTATTATTGAAAGTATTTTAAATAGATATCCTTTTATATGTGAGTATTGGAAATATATGTTTTGATAATTTGTGGATTAGTGTTTCATAACCTTAGCGTGTCCATCGAGTTGAGGACATGTGGCGGATTGTAATGCTATCAAGTAAGAGCATTAATGGGTATTCTATACATTCCAACAATCAACAATGTGTAATAATTGAAACATGTAAGGTGGGGAACTGTTACAAATGTGTAGACAATGTGCGTAGATGTGTCATCTAATATAGTGGAACAATCATAAATTTGTAGATAATGTGCAGATGTGTAAATAGAGAAATGTGTAGAAACTTAGCAATATGAATACAAAATATAAAGAGGTAGTGAAACATATGAGTAGAACTATCAACAACTCTTGTAACAAAATTAATTTCTCGACAAGATTTTATAAATTAATTTCTCTACAAGATTTTATTCTTTATCTTCTTAGAAATAAATGTCATATAGATAAAAACTTTATCATATTATATGATATGAAACTATGTTTTCTAAATATTCTATAGCATTTAAAAGGATTTGTTGTTATTAGAAAGGAATAATGAGTGGCTTGACGGTAGTAGACTTAAGAGAAGAAAGGCTTTAGTAAGTGATTTTTGTGATGCCTCCTTTTGCTCTTAATCTTAGCTATATATAAATGGCTCTTAAAACATTATCTTCTCTTTCATCATGTAAACGAGTGAATTTTTCTAAAATATTCTTTAGAAAGCCTTCTGATAAAATTCTTCAAACAAGGCTAAAATAGGAAATAAGATTTCAACATCGAATAGACATGCTTGAACCACAAGTTCAATTAAAATAATGTGATTTTATGAGAGAAGAGCTATGTATCTAATGATTATGGATGAATTACGAAAGTAACATGATTTTATGGGAGAAAATTGTTAGGTTTCTAATGATTATAAATGGATTAGTCAAATGGGATATACATACTATAATTAGAATTTTATAACTTAGGAGGGAAGCAGATTCCTATGAGTTTAGTCATAATTTGAGTAAACAAACCCAATTATAACCATAAAGCAACAAATAGAAACTTGATGTAAACCATTACATAATCCTACACTTGTGATTTGAAGAGTTTCCTCATAGTAATTTCTAATTAGGTTAGCTAATCAAATTAGTGTTACTTGTAGTGATAATTCTAGAAGTAGTTTAGTGGATTAAAATTTGAAAATTCCTAAAAATTCGGCTCACTTAGATTGGATTTAGAACACTATAATTTAACACTGAACTTGAGTTTTTACTGAGAACAAAATATGATATTGGTTTCTCATCCAATACTATTTATACGACTAGTACATTTGCAATAGCGAGTTATCAAACTAATTTTGAAGTGCAAGTAGAAATTCATTTGTGAAAAATCCTTTACATTATTAATTGATGCTTATTAAAAGCCAAGCACAAGGAATTAATGTATCATAAAGAGAGTGAAACAAGACCTTAAATTATGCAAAGTTTGCTATATGTATCAATGTTTAGATTCATTTTTCTCAATTTTCCTCAATTTTTATTATAAATACGTTGACCGACTTTGTGAAATGTTAACATATCTTTTAACCATTTTAAACATTGATACATTGACTAAACTTACCTCTATTGATACATTTTGATATAATTTACCCTAATTCCAATAATGAAAATTGATTAAATTAGCTAATATCAATGCAAATTTACTATTAAAACTTGAAATTCACGATTAATAACTTTTGCAAAAATGTTGATATAATTCATTTATATTTATGCTAAAATTTTTATAATTTACTTAACTTTACACGATTTGGATAAATTAATTTTTAAAACTAAAATATTTTCATAATGACATGTGTATGTAAGTATAACAAGAACAAGAACAACAACAATGATGAGCCTTTAATTAGAGCTACGAAGTCTTAAAATTTATAAGCCTAATCTTGTACTCTAACTTGGTCTTTAAGGAAACTATACCTATCATTTTAGTAATATGGATTAGAGTATAGGGTCATTTCTCCAAGAGAATGAATTAAGTAGTAGTGCTAACCTTCCTCCCATTATCTAGCTTAGCAAAATCATATTTTAATGATAGTATTGAATTACTAATCATACTATTATCTACCTAAGGATGCAAATACACATATCAACACATAATAAAGAGATGCAATGCAAACATAACATATAGTCATGCAACCCATGATTAACATGTAATTTCACATTATTGATGTATTGTTATTAGTCTTAATTGTGAAATTCAGCATAGTACTTTAAAGTCTTTCTCAAGATCAATAAGCGTCAATCCTAATTTTAACCATCAGAATCTCTTCCTAGGCTAATAGCAAATCAAGGATCACATTAAGCTCAGAAATTCCATGGAAAATTATAGAAGATTTTACCATCCTATCTCTAAGATTATGAGCAATACTTTTTGAGTGTTTAGATCTATTCACTTGGATGTTTTCTTAATCTATCCAAGTGAAATCTGGCAAAAGTCCATAGTGTGCACTGCATAAACTAATGCTAAATATATACTACAGCTGAAAATTAAGAAGTTTAATAGCAATTATGATATTTAATGCAAGTCTGCATAGGAAATCATGAAATTTCAGAATACATTACAATAAACAAACATTAGACAAAACACAATAAGAGAGAGATGAGAGATAGAAAGACAACACCCATTTCTTCTTGAGAATTGTCTACAACAACACATTGAAGATTCCTTGTTGGTCTCTCTCGAGTTATATGGATGAATCATCACAAATACAATACTTATACATCACAATACACTCACAAACACATTTGCATGCATACACTCACTCCCCTTGCAGGGAGGAGAAGATGTCTACATTTTTTCTATACTAATGGTTACAATGAATGAATGAATTAATGGAAATCTAAATGATCCCCCTTTCTTTTCTAAATGGATGCAAGGGTATTTATGCCTTAGATTTTGAGGAAATAATGTAACTCTTCACTAGGCTTGTATTCGATCTCATGGGTTGACTCTTAAATGCATAGGAGATTTTCACATTAAAGCTCCAAAGTCATAGGTGTGACAATACCTTAGTACCCTTTGGTCATATTTGAAACTCTTTGACTCCAACGATCACAGCCGTGAATTGCTTCACTTAAGTTCTATTTAGTATACTGGAACTAAAGTCACGGTTGTGACTCATCCTTTGATTGATATAGTTGTCACGCCCCAAAGGATTCTTTAAACGTGACAGCCCACCACACTTAATATTAAAACTTAAGTATGACGACCTTAGTTATCCTAAAAGTCTTGATATCGAGTGTACGGCATATTTTCACGATCGTAGTAGACCAAACTTTGGACCAAGCCGTTTAAGCAGTTATACATCATAACAATTACGAAAGTAAATCATAACACTAAAATCAAGTTTCTTAAAAGATGTGAAGAGTCTTACAAACTTTAAAGGGCATTTCCCTATAAAACATCTAATTATATCAAAGTCTGTTTACATTTTTGGATTTCTTCTTGGAAATCTACTTCTACTTATAATTTTGAATTATAATCAAAAGCTCTTGACTCCAAAAGGTATTACTTGGGCGAAGTATCCCCCTAGGCTCCAACCAAAGATATGAGAACTACAAGAGATATCTAAGAGGATATGAGCTATGCACTTAGTAAAAATTATTTCTACAGTTAAACTCCCAACAACCAATAATCAAAATAAGTTTATTTAGACAACCATATGAGATGCACAAATACGTGAGCAAACAATACATATGATTATCTGGGAATCATACATTGAACGGATTTACCCTTCCATTCGAGTTTAGGGGTTACGGATCAAATAGACCGATTTTTATAAATATAATTCCTTTTTAGTTTTGTTCGAGTCACTACCCAGCTGTAAAACATATTTTATTTGGGTGTTTTATTTACCATAATTTAACCCAGGTGATCTTTCACCGTTTTATAAATCTCACGGGCTCCATGAACCTCCTTATTATACCTCACCAAGGGTATAGTAATAAATATAATGAACTCACCCAATGATATGCATACATCAATTTAATTAAATACTCATGACATGATTAATTGTTTTACGGGTGATCATAGAAATTTTAGACAATCATTCTTATACTAGATCAAACATTCATTGTGAACAATTCCCGCCTTGATATACTTAAACGTAATTTCAACCAAATATGTAAAGCCCATGCATCTTTCCATTTTATCTTTTCTTAATTCTAAAGCCACTAATTTTACAAGCAAAAACATAAGTGGAAAATATAAGAAATAAACTCACTTGGCCATTTGCGCAGGAACTTTTAGTCAATGTAATTCTCCGGATATGGAAAATCAGTCTCTACATCACCTATACAAAAGAAATACTCAAAATGAGTATTTTTTGAAAGTTCTACTTAAACTTGTTAATTCTATTTCAATAAGTTCGTCAAAAATCACATAGAGGAAAATTCCAACTTAAAATGGCTATAACTTACTCATTTTAACTCGGAATTTGCATATAATATACCATTTTCTACCTACTAAAAAAGATCTATCTATTTCTAAGGTTAGTTTTGTCATAAAAAGTCTTCTGGGTCACAAAAAAAGGTCTGTACAGAATTACGACAAAAATTCTAGCCCTTAAATACCATTTTCAAACTTTTCTTAATTCCAAAAATCCTTTAGCAAAAATATAGATATTTATATGGTTGAGAAATCCTTTGAACAACACAGACATATATAGACTCATATTGTATGCAAAATTTAATGGTGTTGTTTGAACGATTATTTTCTGTGAAACAATTTATCTTATGGTGTAGAAAACTTAAATCTTAACAATTTCTTTCCTAAGGGTTTTGGAAGAACTTTATAATTTCTTAGGTTATCATAATTGAGTACATACTTATTTTGTTTCTCCAATTTCTTTCCTAAGATAAATTAATTTTTTTCTTAACTTTGGTCTTCTACAAATTTTACTTCTAGTGATAAAAATGAAGTTTCCAAAATTGTTATTAAGTTGTTGATAACCTATAATAATTTGGGTTGTATATATTTTTCCTTTTAATAGATAAGCCTTTTTCCTCTTATTTTTTTTCATTCCCTAACTTCTTTAAAAATAAATTTTATTTCTAAAACTTGGTCTTTTAAGTTCTTTACCAATTTTATTTGGAAAGAAATCATGTTTCAACATTTTCTTAAGTTGTTGATAATATCTATTATTTTTAAATTTGTCATATTTATATTCTTCTTATTTCCTTGAAAATGGGTTCACCATTTAGAATCTTGGCAACCTTTATTTTTCAAGTGGGTTTATAAATTAATGAGTTAATTTTATCTTAACTTTAAAAACTAGTCTAGTTTTTGGTTTTTATTATGGAATTGGTGAAAATACTACAAGTAAGCTTTTTAAGAAAAATTTGCTTATCAAAGAAGTATTAATACTAAGTTTTAATAAACTTCATGTGATTTATCAGGAAAGGATAGTGTTTATTTCCTTAGCTAAATTTTTTTTGATAAAATCATCTTCATCATCATTTGAGAAAAACCTTGATGGGTTTGAAAAAAGTTGTAAAATAATTTTTCTATGTATTAGATAGCAAAATCTTGATTTAGTGACAAGGGTATATATATTAAAGAGTTTGGTTTCATTTTCCTTCAATAAAGAAAATTCCACTTTAAATTTTGTTGAGACAATATCATTATGATGATGCATGTATATGAGTATGTAATATGAAAAAGATGAAAATATAAGAAAGATATAAGAAACAAAATATTAAGCAAGATAATAAGATCAAGTGTTGGGAACCTTAGCTTCATCAAGGTATCTCGGTCAAGTATTGGGAGCCTTAACTTTATCAAGACAACCCGAAACTAAGAATAGACTAGTCCCAAAAAGAAAGAGAAAAAGAAAGAAAAGAAAAGTAATAACAAGAGTAATAGTAATAATAAGCTTGTTAGAGAGTTAGTGAACATTTAGGCTCTAAGAAATATATAGATATACATATATATAATAATATATATACAAAGTTAAGAGCATAATAACAATAATATCAACATAATAACAAAATAATAAAATAGAAATTCTTGGCATGTGCAAGAACAAAACATGAACATGTTATTGCTTCCATAACTCACATGAGTTCTTAAGAAACAACACCATGGTCATGCTAAGTTACATGACATGGAAAAATAATGGTGTAAAGTTTTACTTAAGTATGTTTATGTTGAAGAAAGAAGATGATGAGTGTAAGATTATATAAGTAGTGATATGTGGTAGATGATTTATGTATAGAGAAGGATTTTTGGAAAGAATTGGTTGAAAAGAGTTTTAGTAGAGAGGAATTGTGTTAAGAGGATTTGTGGAAAAATTTTGAGAGAGTTTTGTTATGTAAAATGTGTGTGTGAAAGAAGTAGAGGGAAATGAGGTATTTATAGTTGAAGATGGAGGGAAATTAGACGTAATAAAATAAATTAAAAAAGAAAAATAAATATATAGAGAGAGAAATGGGGCGCCAGTTCTAAGGAAAGAGGGGAAGAAAATTTGTTTAATTTGTATTTTGTAATAAAAAGTAAGTAATATGTAAGATATGATTTGATATAAGATGTATTGAAAAGGTAAAAAGTAAGAAAATAGGTATATAGATAGTAAGAAAAAATAAAGATAGATGAATAATAGAGAAGTACAATGAATAGTAATCGGGTTTAATAATTTATCGGTAGTAAAGAAAATACGCGTATAAATATGATATATATGATTTTTAGTTACTGGAAGATTATGAAACTGATATTTTTAGATTCCTTACATTATTACGAATCTAACGGTATCATTGGAATATTTTTATAGTTCGGTGTACCAGGACATGATTTTTGAAAACCGATCCCGTTCAGATTTAAAATACACTAGAAATTAGTGAATTTGATATTTTTAAGCTTTCATATATTATTGCGAACTGTTATCCATCATTTTCTCAATTTCGTTGTTTAGGGCTTGAGGGTACGGATTGCTAGATCTAAATTCTAGGATTTGATATAGGTTTTGTTGACTTTAGGGTTTCCGATTGACTTCCGGTTCTAAGGTTTGAGCTTAACTCGGTATAAAAATCTAGGGGTTTACAACCATGCTATTCAAATCTTCTTGGGATCTCAGTTTCATGCTAATGACATGCATAAACCAGCAATCTTTTATTGTTCAGCTTTCCATGAATCAGTGCCACTGGTCTCAAAGTTCCTCCAATTTCTTCAAGTGTGAATGCTTTGACTTCTTCCTCTAATAAGTTATGATGCCCGTGACTGCCATCCTCATGCTCATCTTTGCTTCCTTGATCTCTTCTCGAAAAAATTCTCCTTTAATTCCTTCTAATATCTCCAATATGCTCTAATTTGACCTGAAATGAATATATATTCCAACTAAGTACCAATTCTACTATAAATCATGTCAATAAACTATAAATTGAACTTAGTTAGCTGTTAAGAGTAAGGATAAGTTATGCCTATGAGACAACAAAATAAAGGAAATAATTATTAATATTGAAATAAAGAAAATGATAATCATAAAAAGCCAATATATAAGAATTACATGTGCAGCATATTTTGGTCTTTTCAATTTAAATTATTTTCAAGCATTATATATTTTATGGCAAATTCCACTTTAGTCACTTTAGTTTTTTTACTTTTAGGCGTTTTAGATACTTGTTTTATTTTTTTAACAATTTGCACACCCAAGCTATTCTCCTTAGCATCATATAGAAAAATCAAAATCTAAATATACCCAAATCGAATAAGGAATTTTCTTTCATTTAAATGAAAATCTTATTCCTATATCTAATTTTATACAAGTGAGAATTCCAAGCCATTCATGTGTAGCTATTTCATTTGGCCATTTGGGCCTATAAATTTTTTCCTAATAGACAAGGAAGTCTTCGAGGGAGTTGAAAATGCTCTCACGGCTCTAGTTGGGGTTTCTGAAAATCCAGATGTGGCATACAAAAAAAGCTCCTTAGACTTGCGAGGTTTGTACATGGCTATCCTAAGAATGCTGGAGTGGCCTTTTCTCCATTCCCCCTATCAAAACATGCATGAATATCACCTAAAGATGCATGAGTATCACTTAGAAGCAAGTTGTTCAATAGGAGATTGTGTGATGGAAAAATCTACGTTCTTTTAGAACTTATGGATTATGATGACCTATCTTTTAAAACTCATGGACTTAGTAGGGCTTGATGATTTTGCTGAGGTCTATAAAGAAAATCAACAACTGAGTTTTTCTACCCTAGAATGTGTTTTCCTTTTTTTTTTTTTTTTGAGCCAGAAGAACAATGGCTATGCTTATAGATTTCTTTTTTCAACCTATACATCTTAAAATCTTCCTTTTTTCTAATTGAATCAATCTCCATCTTTGCTAACCACCATTATATTTTCTAATCTTGTTTGTTGAGTATGTGAATTTAGAATTTGTTGTTTTTCATGTTCCTTATGTTCTAGAACGTCATTTGTGTTCTCCCATCATTTATTTTCCATTATTCTTCACTCCAATAGCCTTTAAATTGTTTTAATGTAATAGTAGCTTAGATGACTAATGGTAAATAAGTATTCATGAGTTGTCAAGAAAATTAATATAATAGTGATCTCATCATCTATACTTTATTGTTAAATTTGTTTCCATTAAAGATCAACTTCTATATAGTTCTCATAAAAACTATGAAACAGTAACAAGATCATTATGGAAGAAAAATTTATGGTAATATAAAATTAGAATGCTCTACATAAGGATCACTACTTTTTTTAATCCAACACATGCTAAAAGGTGAAAAAGCATACTTGCTACCGAAATAAGCTAATGTCATGTTTGGCATGCATGAATGAACTTGGAATGAAATCGCGATTCTAAGTTTCATTTCTATTCCTATGTTTAATGCATTTTTAAAAGATGGAATTGCGATTTCTAAGAATCGATAATTCTGGCTTTGAGGGAGAATTCGATTCCACTCTTAAGAAGGTGGAATCGTGATTCCATTCCTTCCTCATAAATATTTAACATTAGATTACCTTTTTATCCTCTTACTTAATTTATTATTTACATTAATTATTAAGGATATTTTTGACAAATAATATGTTAATTCAATTCCATTTCATTTTAAGATGTATTCAAAAAAGGAATGAATTTATAATTCCGTCTCCCATTCCAATCTATTCCATTTCGAATGATTCTTGCATACCAAACGTGACATAAGGATCTTTGTGATAGTGAAAGATTGGCTCTGTATGAATGTTTTCGAGTTTTCATTTAGGGATGCTAGATTTAGGATTAAGATTTGTTATTTTAAAAGGGAATTAAGGTATTCTTGAGGTTGATTTCCTTTTTTTCCTTAGAGTTAAATGCAATTTAACTATGACATGAAGGAGAATAATTCTGATGTGCAATTTGTTAAAAATAAAAGACATATACTTAAAAAGTCAAAGAGTGAAAACTCATGTGACTGAAATGGAATTTTCCATATATTTTATTGATTAGTTAAATAAACTAAATAGCTTCCCTAAAAAATAGACTACTGACTACTCCATTGAACATACAAAATTTTCTAAACTAAGCATAAATCAAGTTTGATTTTCTTATATGTGGAACCTAAAAGATTTACAAATGTTATAGACACTTACTGAATACCCCATTTTATCATATACATCTTTAAAATGTATGTAGTTTTTCATCTACTTTAGAAAATAAAACACTTTTAACTTTTCTATTAGCTACAATACCATACATGTGGGGCTATTAGGGGAGAAAAAAAAAAGATTGAACCATGAAATGAATAAGACTAAACAAAACTAAAATTTTGGTTTCTTTTTTCTAAATCATTTCAATTTGCGGTTTGCTTTTCGAAACTTGATTGAACTCATTTGGAAATTGATCCAAAAGTTTTCTTGAATGGATTTCTAGCAAATGTACTAGTCAATTAAGTGATATAGAATGAATGTGATTGTCATTCCCACAAAGATTAATTTATGTATTAGATCGATATCAATTCTAATATTATCTAACTATTGATATTCAAACAAAATTGCACTAAAACTAATTAAACTAACAAGCACTATCAATCAATCGTGGAAAAAACTTTTCAAATTCAGTCAGATAAGATGTGGGAAAATCGAATCCATCATAAATTACCATTCATATTGTTAACTATTCTATTTATGTTTAGCTAATTGCATATCTTGTGAATTTGCTATAAAGCTTTTATTTCTCTTATGAGTCCTAAAGTTAAAGCATATCAATTTTATATATTCCTCAAATCAATTTAATATTGATTCAAAATTACAACTAGGGAAATTCTATGGCATCGTCGCTATCTAAGACTGACATTATACCTAACTATGATTGAACTACTAAAATAGTTAATATTTTAATTACTATATTTATTTTAATAGTTAGATGATTGAGTGGACATTAATGAGGACTGTAGAAGCTTCCTTACAATTATCAATCTTCCAATTTATAATTACCAAACGTTTTAATAAAGTTTTCCTAGATTCCTTTTGCCATGGCTATAAAAAAAATATTTTAGGCAACAATATGCATGACGACGATTCAATAACCCTTGCTATAATTTTAATATATAGTGGTTAAAACAATAGTTTTGCAACCTTGTATAATTTTTATATTTTGGTCAATGATTGATTAAAAATTTTGTCATGAACATTAGGCAATAATTATTTATTGCACTACTTTCTTTATATCAAAGGTAATAGTGTAAACCCTTGCCTTTCTATTAAAAAAGAAAATAAAATCAATATAACTTATATGTAAAAAAAAATTAGGAAAAAAGGGGTGCCAAAATTCTTTCTTCCAAAACCAAAACTAATAGGAATCGAATCCCGATGTTTATTGTCAAAGTTCGCATGAGAGGAAGTCAATGACCAACTTGAAGGATCCTTGCCAAATCCATGCGAGAAAAGGAGAATCGCTTCATTGATTATTAAGCCCACATCAAAAGTTTAAACAAGATGAGGATTTGGTCTCTTGAAGATGAGTATATCCTAAATGGCTAAGGAATGTATCATACAAATGGGCATGAATCAATTTAGAGGAAAATTAAAAGGAAATAAGAAAGAAATGAAGGAAGCAAGACTATCATGGCCATGATTCAGGCTGTGATTAGACAGGAAGGAAACAAAAGAGATCACATACTTTATTGACACACCCGTACTATGGGCGTATCTTGAATAATGCCTATAATGAAGCCTATACCAACATTGGATGTTGCTCAGAAGAGATCATGACTTACGATATGCCCATGATGGGGGTGTGATAGGAGATAATGTCTGTGATGCAAGGTATGATCTTTGGTCTATAGTTGTGTGAATTTTCCTTTACTTAATTTTTGTTATTTACAAGTTGTCCATTAATGAGGGGTTATATAAATACTCACTCTTATGTTGTAAATCCAAATGAAGATTTTTTTTAAACACCTTGCATTTGCCTTTCAATTTTGAGAGCAAATCCTTAAGTTCTTGTCAATCCCTTGTGATTGTGGCAAACAACACTCTATCTTTCTTGTGTGTCATATCAAGTGAGAGAGAGTGTATCTTGGGTTATTTTGGTCCATAATATCCATTAATAATGCTGTTTCATACCCATTATTTTCATTACAAATCAATATTCAAGATCTAATTCACCATCAATGGAGTTTGACGCATATAAAAAACTCTCTCCAAAATTTATAACAAAACAAAATCTATACAGGATCCTTTCACAAAATAAAAGAAGGGATAATGTCACGAATGATACCTAAATTTTGAAAAAAAAGGAAACTAGATACCTAAATTTTGAAATTGATCAATTCAATACTTGAAAAAACTTAACGGAGGTACTGTTAGCGTGCATGAAAGTTCTCTCTAGTACTGAGTTGATCGATTTCAAAGTTTAGTTAGGTATACATCCTAATTGCATATTTCTCTCTCACTCTCTTATTATTACCTATACTAGTTTGTGCGAGTATACCAAAACTTTAAAATTCATGTCTTGCTCTCTCTCTCTCTCTCATTGTCATCCTATATTAATTTGTGCATTTGGCTTAATGTGAGTAATCAATTGTTACTTATTCTTTTGAGGGTTATTGTGGAATTTGTTTAATTATTTTAATTAATGTTACAAAAAGATCACAGACGCAATTTAAGACTTATACACACATAAGCCCATCACTTCTGAAATGGCCATAAATTATATCTTATAGTTTACGTTGGTGGATGAGTTCTAAAGATGTGGGATAGTAGGCTTCTTGCATTTTATCCATAAGCATCAACAAATAAAGTGTCACTTATAAGCACAATGATAACTTTACTTTGGGAACAAGAGAAAAATAAAATCTTGGGATAACTTCATTTTAATAGATAAAAAAGATTGATTTATCTTAATTTTTTTTATCCTTTGGTATGTAAAGGATCAATACCCACTTGTTATTTTGCGTCAAATCTTAAAACAAAACTAGAGACACATCAACCTAGCAAACATTAATAAGCTATCCCTTTACCTTACCTAGATGTATAAATCCCCAAAATTTTATAATTTTGCGAGTTAATCTTAAAGCTGAAACCAAAACTGAATCCCTAAGAGTCAACCACGTCAACAATAAGCCCAGTGAGACTAGATCCGATAATTCCATGCTCGAAACCCTAAGACAGTAGAAATAAGATAATCTTGAATTATGATTTGAAATAATGTAATAAAACCTAAAAAAGATTAGATTTGTCAAAAATTTTATTGTTCCATACCTAAATGAAATTAGTTTTCGAAAAATGTGTCCCAAGGTTTGGGATAGTAAAAATATTCCTAAATTCAATATAGATTCATAATTTCGTAAGGATTCATAAAATATCACTTTCATAATATTTCGGTATCTAAAAATAATATATATAGTATTTTTACACTATTTTCTTTAATGTGGGTAATTTATTTGTCTTGTTTACTATTCATTATACTATTTCTACTATTTAATACTATTCACCTATCTTTACTTTTTCTTATAACCTATTTTTTACACCTTACACACTATATCTTACATTTACTTTTCCGATATTACTTTTTACTAAACTTCTCTTATACTTTACTTACTTTTCATTGCTAAAATTAATTTTTTTATCACATTCTCTCTCCCCTTCTCTTCCTTACTGTCCACTCACTCTCTCCCTTCTATCTAATTTATTTTCTTTTTAATTTATTTTATTACATCTAATTTTGCTCATATTTATTTATAAATACCCATCTCTCTCATTTCTTCCACACACTTCATTTAAATACCAAAACTCTCTCAAATTCTGTCCATAAAATTTTCTCTCTAAAACTCTCTTCCAATACTCTCTTCTTCACACATACAACTACCATCCACATACAACTACCAATACTTCATTTCTTCTTTAATCAACAAGTAACCCTAGGTAAAAATTCCTAAAACCATCTTCATGTTCATGTTAATATAACATGACCATAGTGTATGTTTACTAAACCCATGATAGTATGAAAGCAATAATATATTCATGTCTTGTTTAATAATGTTCAAATATCATTATTGTTGTTATATTGTTATGCTTTATTATTGCTCATAATCTAAATTTTATATATGATTAAGTATAATTATATATATATATATATATATATATTCTTAGAGCCTATAAGCTCACTAACATAACTTTTTATTTACTTATGCTCTTATAATTCTTGCATTTTATCTATTTATTTATTTCATGCAATTTTATTAACACTAGTCTTTCTAGTCTTAAACTTATCCTCATCAAGTTAAATTTTTTTTCTTATTTTTCTTTATGAACTTGCCATGTATAAGTTTAAGAAGCCTTTATACAAGCTAAGACTTCCTAATACTTGACTTTTATTATGTGCTTATTTTATGTCTTTGTCTTTTATCTTTGTATGAATTATTTTACTTAGATACAAGTCGTATTCATGCATGCCAATACTATTGTTGTTTCAATAAAATAAAAGTAGTTCATTTTTAATAAAGAAAATAAGTTATACCCTTTATAATAAAATAATTTTTGTTAGTTAGGAAAAATTTCCATCAAGACTTAGAATTATGTTTCAACAAAATTCTTTTAAAAAATTTAGATAAGGTCATTTTAAATTTTTAAGTGCTAATTTTATAAATTTCTTCAAGATTTAACTGAGTAGTTTCGTTACACACTCTCTTTTCAAACTACTAAAATAAAATTTATTATTTAAACCTAAATGTTGATAATTCATTGTTATGTAAACTTTTCTTAAAAACTTATTTAGGAGATTATTACTAATACTTTAATAAACACTAAGAACAAAAAAAAGATTTTCAAGTCAAGCTAAGATCAACTTGTTAGTTAAAATCTACTTAAAAATAAAATCGGTATACAACTTAAGGAACTAAGCTTTAAGAAGTAAATTCATTTTCTTTTTATGAAATTAAGGAAATAATAGTTATAATAATTAGACACTCACTTGTAACAAACTAAAGATTTTTCCAACAACCCTAAAAGGTCCATATTGAAAATTTTCGAATTAAGAAAGAAATATTATAAGCATAAAATTTTAGAATAAGTCATTCACTTAATTTTTCTCATATGCTAAAACTTCAAACATTTTTGTTATACAATTTATTATAAATTTTTTTCCTTACAACCACATAAAGGTTTATGTTTCGAAAATAATTAGTTAAAAGAAGTTTAGCATGAAAATAAAATATTCATGAATTCAAAATTAATTTGGAATCATGATTTTCTTTAATTAAGTTTCACATTTGCAAAATCTAAGAATTAGAATTTTATTTAAAGAGTCAAACTTAGGAATTCTTAAAAGGATATACACTTGGGTTTTATGTCACAAACAAGTAAAACCATATTTTTCTAAAATAAATTCTTTGTGAACAAATATAAGACCTTTAAGGATTTTAAAATATATTGAATTATGATTTTCTTGTTGCTAAGTTACAAATTTTCAAAATAGTAATTTAATTATAAGTTAAAGGATGCCCTTTCACAAAACCTTTCACAAACGTTGTATACAAATTTTATTTTTGAGACAACATCAATAGAGTCATGCATATAATATGAGTCTATGTATATATTAAAAGGATTTGTCAACTATATAAATATATATGCGTTTGCTATGAAATTTTTAAATGAAATAGAATTTAGAAAAATTTCAATTAGAGGCTGGAATTTTCGTAACCAATCTGTACCGATCCATTTTTGAACCCAAATAACTTCAAATGATTAGAATAACCTTAGAATTAGATATATCTCTTCAAGTAGGTAGAAAATGATATCTTATATATGAAATTCCGAGTTAAAATGAGCAAGTTATGACCATTTTAAGTTGAGATTTCACATAATCTAAATTTTGACGAAAATAACAAGATAAAATTAGAAAGTTTGAGTAGAACTTCTATAAAATACTTATTTCAAGTATTTCTTTTGTCTAGGTGATGAGGCATACGAGATTTCCCTTCCTGAGAATTATTACGACTAAGTAGATTGTGAAATGGATGAGTGGGTTTTCCCTTTTATTTTCATTACTTTGCTTGTGCTTGTAGATAATTGCATTAGATCTGTTCGTGCAAGATAAAAATGAATATGTATGCGGTTATGGGTCAATATGTAAACGTTTTCATGTATGTGTGACAAAGGATGCTAAGCATATCGAACAAACAAATGATTGTTTAGATACATTAGTATGTGTTGCTTATACGTGTATAGTGCTTGTTTGAACACCTTTAAGTATACAATAATTATAATCAGTCTCGATATAAACGGAATGGACACACTTTGCATCTATCGAGTCACATAATAAGGACAGCTACTCCTATACGAGGACTCAGAAGAGCCAGAAGTTAAACTCATTCTTAGGAAACTAATGCGTATCAAGGATACATCCTAAGGATGAGTCGTACCGATCAATCACTGTGAGCAGAGTACTCAGGGACTAGCAGTGAAGATAGCAGAGATCTTCAAACTAAATTCACTAACCCTCGATACGGTCCCGTACTATGTATGGTTTCTGAATACCTATACATAATTGTTTGTATCATGTGATTGTCGTATAACATGCACAGCATATGTGTGAAAATTAATAAACTTGTTTAAACTCACGATGCGAATGAAAGAGAATACCTTGTTAAGCTCGTTGTAAGCTTACACCCCCATAGATATTTATTAGAACAGGTATACTTGTGGCCTTATTCGAAGACCAGGATATTAAGGAAATCATTGGTGGATTCTTGAACTCTTATGGAAGCAGTGGGAACATAAGATGAATTTATTTTCTTGTAACTCCTTTATGAGCAAAATATGATATGTCGATAGTTTGGAGATCACTAGACTATGTATTTATATAGACTTGAAGACATTAGTGGGGGTATGCCCTTAAGATTTGTAATTGACGTTATTTATATTTCATGTTAAGTATTTTTCTTGCCTTATTACTTAATTATTGTAAAAGTAAATTGCATTACTCGGATGCGCTCCCTCTAATGTGTTGTACGCCTTATATATAATATGAAAGCCCTTACATGACTAAGGAAATTGTTCTTGCGCTTTAATATAGTATATGGCGAACTGTCATGTTTAGAATACCCCTCAGGACATGACAAAGGTCATCTAGCATGGAAGAATAATTACGAGAGCTTATTAGAGCAACTTCTACTGGGGGCTTCGGTGATCGGATAGATGTAGATGCTATATTGAAATAACAACTAAGCATGAAACACTTAACATTATTGGGTCCTAAGGTTTGCTAAAGAGTTATAATATTGGGATGGGTTAGATTGATAAGGACATTTTGATGTATTCAAGAAGTAGAAGGTATATAGTTCAAAGACAAGTGATGCTGTACCAGTAAATATATATACAAATATGTATTGAATGAAAGAAAATTTGTTTTTCTTGCTACGGTTTTGATATGTGATTTTGTAAATATGACTTGTAAGAAGCTTGGGTTGGATAAAAGAGTCAATTATTATATTTTTGTAATTGATGTTTCTTGCTAGTTTTATTAGCAGTTCTTATATGTAAATATAACCATGCTTAATTAGGTTTGTAGAAGTTCGGTTAAATTAGTGCAGCTATCCATTTAGCGCAAGATAAGAGAAAATGTAATAATTGCTTTTGAGATAAAAAAAAAAAATTATCGAACCCTTTTCAATTTAATGGTATCACTTATGAAGGTCAGTAGAACTTTGTTCATTGATAAGATTCTATTGCTCTCCATTAACATCATGTTCCCGAAGTAAGCTCATCTGTGTGCTTATAAGTGGCACTTTATTTGTTTATTCTTTTGGATAAAACGAAGGAAGCAACCTAAAATATAAGATACAATTGGATTAACTCAAAACTAAAGTAATGGAAGGCCATAGGATAAGTGATGGGCTTATGTGTATATAAGTCCTAAGCCCATGGTCTTTTTGTAACATTAAATAAAATAAATTAAATATTAATTATAATGATAAACTAAATAAAAAAAATGAAATGCCGCATTAGTTAACATGTGGCATAAGTAAATCCAATGAAATAATAAGTAATGATAATATAATTAAAATGCCATATTAGCATACACATGGCATGTTTCTATAGGTGAAACCATATTGGTAGATCTTGATTAGAGACAAATTGAAAATGAAATTAGGGTTTACAATTGTCACATTAGTGAACACATGGCATGTTTTCATAGGTTAAGAATGCCATATCATCTACCTATTTTGTCAAAGTTGAGGTATGAAATTTGACGTTAACCCTTCTTTTTATTCACTTATTTTGCCTTGTTATTGTGAAATCATATTGGTAGATCTTGATTATAGACAAATTGACAATGAAATTAAGGTTTCCAATTATAAAATTCATGTGTGGAAACATTTGATTGATTGCAAATTGAATGCATCATTAGCAAGGTTTTGGTGTTATATGTCACTTTAGGAGAGTAATAGGAATTGATGTTGCTCTAGTGCTATTATTGGCAATGGATAACTAGATATGTAGTGGTTCAAAAGTGAATCGATTTGGAACTGCGGTGATATTTGAAGTGGAAATTGATTATGTTGAAGTTTGATTGTCATGGATAAATTGAGATACTTGGAAATGAAATAAGGAATAGATAATTAGATAAGCGCTCATCCTCTACAATATAATAAGAAACGTTAGTAACAATAAAAACTTACTAATAACTCTATAAACCAATGCTATTTTCACAAATTTGTTGTATCATGACCATCATTCAATAGGTAAGATGGAAATTGGCAATATAAATTATTTACGGTTGTTTATTGTATAAGAATAATTATTGATGTTCTATAGGAGTATTGTTATGATTATATACTTGTTAAAGTTTTTAGTGACAAACACGATGAATTTATAAATGATTTTATCATTTTCTTTTATTCTTTTGTAGGATGATGATGTTGTATGCAATGGTGTTTGAAGTGGATTCATTGAAATCTTTACAAGATAGCGTATTAAAGATATCATTGGATTCCTTCTTATAGATTTTGGAGTTTGTTTAAATGACATATCTTATTGAGAACGTTGTTGTTTATTTGTATGATGGTGATCTTAGATAACTTATTCATATGATGATGAATTTCTCAATAAACACAATCATGAAAGAATTTCTTCATCTTTAACAAAAGAAGAGTTATAGTATAAATAGACTACAAAACGAAACTATACAAGGAAAGAAAGAAAACCTTTAATCAAGGATTGACTAACTATACAAGGAAAGAATGAAATATCCTATATTCAAGGATTGACTCAATCCTTTTTTACTAAAGAAATAAAAAACTCTTCTAATTTGTTCCGCAATTAACTCCTTAATTTCTATAACTCCCCCTTAAGTTGGTGCATGGATATCACACATGCCTAACTTACATAAGGCTTTATCAAAAACTTTGCTAAAAACAACTTAGTAAGTATATTAGTGAGTATCTTTAGACTTTATGAAGGTAATGAAATGGTTTCTAGCTCAAGTTTTTCTTTGATAAAGTGTCCATCAACTTCTAGGTGCTTTGTTCAATCATGTTAAACTGGGTGCGAGCAATCTCAATAGTTGAAGTATTATCACGATATAGGTTCATTGAACCTTGAGAATCAACGTTCTAATTCTTCTAGCAATTTCTTTAACCACAACAATTCACATACTCCAAAAACCATTCCTTTGTATTCTGCCTTTGCACTTGACCTTGCAACAATTGTTGTTTCTTACTTCTCTAAGTTACAAGGTTTCCTCCAATAAAAGTGAAATAACCTGAAGTCGATCTTCTATCATCAGCTGATCCTACCCAATCTGCATCACTATAATCATATATTCTTAAATGATTATGCTTCTTAAAAAGTAAACCTTTTCCTAGAGCATGTTTTAAGTACTTTAATATGCGTTCAACAGCCTCCATATGTGACTTTCCAAGATCATGCGTAAATTGACTCACCACACTTATTATATAAGTAATATCAGGTCTAGTGTGAGATAAATAAATCAATTTTCCCATAAGTCTTTGATATCTTGCTTTGTCAATTTGAGATTCACCTAGGAAATAATATAACTCATGGTTCTGTTCAATGGGAGTAGTCATGGGTTTGCATCCAAGCATTCTTGTCTCAGCTAACAAATCAAGAATATATTTTCATTGAGATAAAGAAATACCATTCTTTGATCGAGCTACTTCAATACCAAGGAAGTACTTCAGATTACCAAGCTTTTTCATTTCAAATTCGGAGGCTAAGTATTTTTGGAGATTTTCTATCTCATCTAGATCATCAGCTGTTAGCACCATATCATCCGCATAGATAATCAACGTAGTCACTTTTCCCTATCTGTGTTTCAAAAATAATGTGTGATCTGCGTTACTTTGTTTGTACCCAAAACTTCATGGATTTCGTACATCTACTAAACCATGCCCTTAGAGATTGTTTCAATGCATACAACTTTTTTTAGTTTGCACTCCATTGTAGTTTTTGAATACTTTTCAATTCTAGGAGGAGGATCTATGTAAATTTCTTCAACGAGATCTCCATGAAGGAAGGCATTCTTGACATCAAATTGAAGGAGAGGCCAATCTTGATTAGCAGCCAAGGATAACAGTACTCTTACTATATCAAGCTTGGCAACGAGTGCAAAAGTTTCTTGATAATCGACTCCATAAGACTGTGTATACCCTTTTGCAACTAACCGTGCTTTGAACCTTTCAACCACTCCATCAGCTTTATGTTTAACAACAAATATCCATCCGTACCCCATTTTCTTTTTTCCATTGGGAAGAGGCACCAGGTCCCAAGTAGCATTTTTTTCAAGTACAATCATTCCTTCTGTCATAGCTTACGTCCACCCGTGTCTCCTAACTTCCTCCAGTTTACTAAAATAAAATAGGTGATAACTATAGTACATAAGATCATATGGCTTTGATAAATGATGATAAGACACATATTACTAAATGGGATATTTTTTTTTTTTGCTTTAAGATTAGGTTCATATCTAGTAGGTATACCACGGTTACATAGTTGAATATTATAGTTAAAGTTACCTCAGGAGAAGATTACATGGTTGTCTGGTGATGTAGGAGGATTAGTACTACCTGTGAGAAGATCATCTTGTAATTCATCACATTTCTCTAACTAGTTTTCATCGCCTCTCTCTAACAATTCTTGATTATGTCTCTACTCTCTCTATGCTACTTCTGTCATCTTTCTACTTTTTATTAGTATCTTTATCTAATGGAAGAAATCTGCACTACATCATCAGATTAATCGCTTCATTATGTTTCTCCACCTAAAGTGAAGAATTTGCAGAGTAGAAAGACTTGTTTTATGGAAGAAAACATCCATAAAGTTTCTTAGATGAAGGATCATAGCATTTGTACCCCTTTTGATAATTGCCATATCCCACAAAAATGCATTTTACTGCTCGAGATTCAAGCTTATTTCTCTAATGGGGATTCAAGTGAACGTAAACCACACATCTAAAAATTTTAGGGGCAAATGAACAACAGGCGGAAGACTATAATGATAAGACAATACATCTGGTGGTCATCGATAATCAAGATTACCTGAAGGAGTTCAATTAATTACGTAAACTGCAGAACTTAATGATTACCCTATAAGTAAGAGGGAACATTCCTTCAATTAAAAATGATCGAGTGACCTCTAAGAGCTATTTATTTTTTTCATTCTTGCAATGCTATTTTGTTGCGATGAGTAAGGACACATTGTTTGATGAATCATGCCAACATATCCCATGAATTTTGTTAGTTCTTGATTGAGATATTCCCCTTCATTATCTGATCTAAAAACATTTATTGGCAAACCGTATTGAGTTAAAATCATCTTATGAAAAAGTTGGACGATAGAACTTACATCACTTTTCCTTTTCATTAGAGAAATGTATGTCATTCTAGTGTAATCATCAATAAAAGAAATATACCATCTCATTCCATTAAGAGTTGAAATAGGTGCTGGTCCCAAACATCAAAGTGAACTAAAGAAAAAGAATATATTTTTTTTTTTTTTTTCACTTAAAGGAAAGTGAGCACAATGACATTTTGCAAGAGCATAAGTTTTACAAGCAAAATCTGAAACACTAAATCCAACAAATAACGAAGGAAATAATCTTTTCAAATAGAAGAAAGATGGATGTCCTAATCTTTTATGCCATAACCAGATCTGTTCTTTTTTCTTGTCAACTGAATTCTTGTCACGCCCCAAAGGGTACCCTAAATGTGACAGTTTGTCACATTCAATATTAAAGCTTAAATATGACGACCTTAGTCATCCCATAAGCTTCGTTACCAGGTATAAGGCGTACGTTCATGATCATAGAGGACCAACCTTGAAACAAGTTGTTTAAGAAGATATTCACGTAGCAATTTAAGAATGGAAATCATAACATAATAATTGAAATCGGGAAATATATAAAGGTCTTACAATTCATCAAGGGGCATTCTCCTGCAAAAGATATAGTTCATCATGATTTAATGAAGCCTAATCAAAATAATTACATGGAGATTTACTTAGAAGTCTAAGTCTACATCTAGTCTTTGACTTTTTCTAAAATCTCTTTACGCCAAAAGATAATACCTGTGAGAAATACTGCCAGGACTTCAACCATAAATGAGGAAACTGTAAAAGGTATCTATAAGGGAGTAAACTTCTTGCTTAGTGAGAATTAAATCCACAAGTAAAGTACTCCAACATCAATAATCAATCAAGTTGTTCAATTAAGCATATGAGATGCAAGTAATCACGTGAGCAAACAATACATACGATTTTCCAAGAATCATATGTTTGAATGGATTTACTACTCCATTCGGTAGTTAGGTGTTTCGGATAACGAAGCCATAGTTCGCAAATGATATTTTGTAGTTTTGTATAGATTCCTATTAATCGTTGAAATGTAGTTGATTCAGGTGCTCACTTACCATTTAATTATAGACAATCAAAGTCATATATGATTTCAGGTCCTCAACCTCATTACTGTGCCATTGTCCCACCAAGAGTATAGTAATGAATGCAATGTGACTCACTACGTGTTATACATGAATCATTTAATTTAGATAATCATGGCATAGCATTATTCATTTTATAAGTGACCATAGAATTTGCAAACAAATCAATATTAAACTAAATCACACAATAATTAGTTAGCAATTTCCGTCTCGATGTACTTATCATAATTTCAATCATGTAAGTAAAACACATGAGCTCTCATTTTTATCTTTTCCTAAAATCTAGTGCCACTAAACTACAAGCAAATGCATAAGTACAATTGCAATAACTTAAACTCACTCGACCATATCAACAGAAGCTCCTTCATCGAAATAGTCTTTTGGGTATGGTAGCTCAAACTCCGCGTCACCTATACAAAAGAAATACCCAAAATGAGTATTTCTTGGAAGATCTATTTAAACTTATAATTCTATTCTACTAAGTTCATCAAAATTCACCTAGAGTGAAATTCCAACTTAAAATGTCTATAACTTGCTCATTTTAACTCGAACTTTCGCATATTATATACCGATTTATACCTACTCAAAAAGATATATTCATTTATAAGGTTATTTCCTACATACAAGGTCATTTGGCTTGCTAAAAGTCTCGGTACAGATTCAAAACGAAAAATCCCAGCTTTTGCAAAACAATTTTCCAATTCAACTTTATTCAAAAATCCTTTAGCAAAAATATAGATATGTATATGATTGAAAAAATCCTTTAAGTATATATATGTATAGACTCACTTTATATGTAAAAATTCTAATGGTGTTATCTCAACGATTATTTTTCGTAAAACAATTAATCTCGAAGTGTTGAAACTTAAACTTGACAAAGTCCTTTTTAAGTATTTTGAAGAAACTCTATATTTTCTTATGTTGTTATAAATGAGTATTTTCCTTATTTTGTTTTCCCATTTCTTTTCTAAAACAAATAAAATTTTCCCTTAACTTTGGTCTTTTATTATTTTGCTTTTAATGATAAAAATAAAGTTTTCAAAAATTTTCATTAAGTTATTGATAACCTATTTATATATTTGCCTTTAGAATGGTTTTAGTAAATGAGTCTTTTTCCTCTTATATTTTTGTTTATCAACTTCAAAAATAACTTTGTTTCTAAAACTTGGTCTTTTATTTCCTTTACCGATTTTATTTGAAAAGAAATCATCTTTATTGACAAAATCTTTTGTTTTTTTATCTTATCATACTTATATTCTTGTTAATTCTTTGAAAATAGGTTCTTTCTTTAGAAACTTGAAAATCATTATTTTTCTAAGTAGTTTTATAAGTTAATAGGTTTATTTTATCTTACTTTAAAAACTAGTTTGTTTCTTGATTTTTGTTATGGAGTTGAAAAGACTTTAATCTTAAGCTTTTTGGTGAAAATTTTGTATATTGACAAATTATTTTTACTAAGCCTTAGGTTTATCTTGTTATGAAAAGAAAATGTTTATTTCCTTTATTTTCTTGGTAAAACCATCCTTGTTGTCTTTTGAGAAAACTTGAGAAAATATTGCAAAAATTCATTTTCTAAGTTGTTGATGACAACTCCTCTATTTAGTGACTACTTTCACAATAAAAAAAAGTTTAAGTTCAAGTTCTTTTATAAAGAAAATATTCCACTTTACATATTGTTGAGACAATATCATTATGAAGATGCATGTATTATGAGCATGTAATATGTAGATGATAAAAATATAAGATAAGAAGCAAGATAATAATAATAAGCAAAATATTATGGGCAAATATAATAACAAGCTTGTTAGTGACCATTTAGGCTCTAAAATATATAGATATACATATAGATAGTAACATATATATATATATATATATATAGTCAGGTTAGAACAATAATAATAGCATGATATTAACAATAAGATTATAATAATAACATAATAAAAATCAAAATTCTTGGTATGTGCAAGAACAAAGCATGAACATGTTGTTGCTCCTACAACTCATATGAGTTTTTGAGAAATAACACTATAGTCATGCTAAGTTACATAACATGGAAAATAAATAGTAGAATAAGTAAGAGTATTTACTATTTACCTATAAAGAAATTATGGAAGTGATAGTGTAGAGAAAGTTTAGATAGTGTTTATGTGTGTAGGAAATGTGTAGGAAAAATTTGGGTAATAAAGAAACAAAAGAGAGATTTTGGGAGAGAGTGTTTGCGGGGAGAATTTGGGAGAGTTTGAGTAAGGTGAATGAGTGTGTGAAAGAATTGGAAGGAGAGGTGGTATTTATAGAATTTTTAGAGTGAAAATTGTGTGAATTAAATAAATTGAAAAAGAAAAATCAATGTGTGTGTGTAAGGGAGAGAGAGGGTTGGCGTAAACATTGAGAGGAGAGAGAGAGTGATTTTTTTTTTATTTTTTGTATTTTTGTTAATTAAAAGTAATAAGATGTAAGGTTTGATGTGAATGAAGATGTATGAGAAAAATAAAAAGTAGAAATATGTATGGTAGAGTGTAGGAATAGGTGTAGAAAAGTAGAGATAGGTGAATAGTAATGAATAGTATTATAAATAGTAGATAAGATAATTTAATACTAGTAATAATGAAAATACGTGTAATTAAGCTATATTTGATATTTTTAGATACCGAAAAATTATAAAACTGATATTTTTGAAATCCTTATATTTTTACGAGTTTATTGGTTTTATCGGAATATTTTTGCCATCAGGGGTACGGAGGCACAGTTTTCGAAAATTGATCTGTTCGGATTCGAAAGACACAAAAAATTATTGAATCTGATATTTTTTTTGCGTCCCTATATTATTACGATCTATTATCCACTACTATCTCAATTTCGTTATTTCGGGATTAAGAGCACGGGATTGTCAGATCTAATCTATTAAGGTTTGATGTGTATTTGTTGACCTTAGGGTTTCCGGTTGACTTCTAGTTTAGGGTTTAAACATAATCATAGCATAAAATATATATGATTACAATTCTCTTGTACTGTATGAGCTTACCTTTTTATAAAAAATTGAAAACCATCTTCCAGATAGTACAATCCTCTTCTTTCTCTACCACTACCAATCTTCTCCTCAGTATGAAGTTCTTGAAAAACACAGTGAGTGGAAAAAAAAGGTACAAGAAAGATTATGAGACTTGGTTAATTTTTGTATAGAAAGAAGGTTATAATTTAGTGATGGCACAAATAAAACATTTTTTATATTGAAACTCCATTAGCATTAGTAATAGTACTCATAGAACAATTAGAAGATAACTGACTGAATTTGTGTCTATCACAAGCCATATGATCTATTGCACCTGAATCAATTATCTAATCACTATTACAAGTAAGGGATGTACCTGATTGAGCAACAAATCCAGAACTTGTGGCTAGCTTAACCTTTGGATTGGTGGTCTCCTCTTGGTTATTAAAGGATGCTTTCTTGCTTTTTGGGTGCCAATCTAGATACCCATGTAACCAAAAACATGTATCCATTGTGTGACTAGTGCCATTACAATGAGTGCATTTACGATCTTTCTTTGAAGAGGAGGTCTTTCTGGTGGCCATTGCAGCTCCTTCTCCAATTTTCCCTCCACGCATGGCTCCCTATCGATTAGCTTCTGCACAGACCACAGCATACACACTTTAGATTTTGGGAGTGGTTTAATAGCAAGTATTTAGCTTCTTACCCTATCCAATTGAGAATCTAATCTTGCCAAGAAAATATACATACGTTGTGCATTAACCTTTGCAGTATATTTGGTGATGTCACTTACACACTCCATAGTACAATCATCAATATCATCAAGTTGTTGCCATATCTTTTGTAGTTTTCCAAAAATAAGAAATAATGGACTCTCCATTTTGGCGAATAGACATTATCTCACAAGGAAGTTGATAAGCCTTTGAAACATCTTGCTCGACAAAATATGTTTGTTTCACAGCATCCTAAATTTCCTTTGTTGTGCCCAAGCGAAGGAATAATGATCTGATGTCCTTTGTCATTACATCAAGAAGCCATGATTTGATTAGACAATTTTCTTCTTGTCATGATTCATATTCTTTTGAAAGTTCATCTTTTGGTATGACTTTTATACCTGAAATAAAACTCCAATGCTTTCTTCCACGGATCTTAGTTTGAGCGTTCAGGGATCACTCAATATAATTGGTTCCATCAAGACGTTCTGGGGTGATAAGAGAATTATCCTGTATGGGAAAAATAGTTATATGGTTGTCGTTCTTCTCATGAGAACCACTATCACCTTTTTAAGGATCAGACATAGTGACAGTGGTACAAGAAAGAAACTATAACAGAAGCATTAAACAGAAATAATAATTATGTTAGCTTCAATTCCAAAGGAACTTGAAGGAGGCTTTGATACCATCTCAATGAACACAATTATGAAAGAATTTCTTCATCTTTAACAAAAGAAGAGTTACAGTATATATAAACTATAGAACGAAACTATACAAGGAAAGAAAGAAAAAATCCTATATACAAGGAAAGAATGAAAACCTATAATCAAGGATTGACTAACTATACAAGGAAAGAATGAAAAATCCTATATTCAAGGATTGACTCAATCCTTTTCTCTAAAGAAATAAAAAATTCATCTAATTTGTTCCACAATTAACTCCTTAATTTCTACAGAATTTGCGTAACTACTAATTTGAGTATATTAAGAACTTTGTTACTAATGAGAATTCTATATATTAATCAAATAAAAAATTATAAGAAAAATTGCAAATTACCCTCATGAACTTTTACTAAGGTGCAAATTCAGCCCCTTAAACTTTCAAAAATTCAATAAGTAAGATGGACATTAGCAATATAAATAAATTACTTATGGTCATTTATTGTATAAAAATAATTATTGATTTTCTATAGGAGTATTTTTATGATTATATACTTATTAAAGTTTTTAATGACAAATACGATGAATTTATAAGTGATTTTATTATTTCCTTTTATTCTTTTATAGGATGATGATGATGTTATATGCAATGGTGTTTGAAGTGGATTCATCGAAATCTTCACAAGATAGCATATTAACTATATCATTAAATTCCTTCTTATAAATTTTGGAGTTTGTTTAAACAACATATCTTATTGAGAACCTTGTTGTTTATTTGTATAATGGTGATTTTAGGTAACTTACTTATTCATATGATGATGAATTTGGGTAACTACTCATCTAAGTATATTAAGAACTTTGTTACTAATGAGAATTCTATATATTAATCAAAATTCAAAATTATAAGGAAAAATTACAAATTACCCTACTTTATTAAGGCGCAGATTCACCCCCTTAAACTTTCAAAGTTCACTTTTGAACCCCTTAACCTTTCAACATTTAGCATAGTTAAAGATAATTAGCATTTTTCATGAGTTTTTTCCTTTCTTTTCCTTTTTCTTAAGGAAAGAGGGAGGAAAGGGGGGTAAACCCCCACCTTCACATCCCCCATAACTCCAAAAAAAAAAAAATGTTTTAACAAAAAATGTTAAATATTATTAACTATGCCAACTTTTAAAAGTTTTAGTAGTCGTAAAGTATATTTTTAAAGTTTAGGGAAAGTTGATAGAGAATATCCAACCATAGTAAACAGACGCAATTCTCCTTATGGGCCAGAGGGATCCCTAATGTAAAAAGGTAGTGGCCTTTGACTAAAGTTCCATAAGGGCTTTGGTTTAACAAGGACCTCAACTCCTTACCCAACCACAACACTAAGCACCATATCTCCACACCTCACTCCAATCTGCTAAGGGACTAATTCTAAGCATGACTACCTCTACCTTATATGAGGATCAACTCAGGTTTGAGGTCACATGCCTCTTTATGGGCCTAAACCTAGGTGAAATAAGATCCTGTAGCCTGCCCCGTCCCCCTTCCCCCCCAATTGTAGTATGACCAAAAGCTATAAATAGACTTATACCCCTAAAGACATGGGCACACTACTTTCCTACTATTCGATAGTACATCTACTCTCTTGAGCCTATTATTGACTTAAACATCGGAGTAGCTACATTGTATAACCCTCTGAAGTACTACTAACCGTATTTTGTGTGTGCAGGCTCATCGTACTCTCGTACATTCACTCTGCTAGTGGTTTACTCCACATAGTAGGGGGTGAATTCATAATCATGTAAAAGTTTAGGGGGTAATTTTCAATTTTCCTAAATTATAATTTGTAAGAGCTGTTATATTTACATTTTATTTTGTGACAAAATTATTTATAATGTATATGAAGAAAAATTGTTACGAAACATTATTATACCAAATCCATTTTTATAACTAGTTGTATTTTATTTTTGAAATCGCTGCATTTTATTGATAATAAAGCATTGCCTAAATAATGAAAGCTAATGCATTTTAATGATACAAACCATTGCACCGGTTTTCATAATGTTGCTATAGTTATAAGATGAACTATTTTTGGTTTATATAAATACTATTGCAATAAGTTTAAATCATCAGTTCCTTTTTTGTGTTAAAGCCATTACTTATTTTGACCCTTGAAAATGCTACTTTAAATTGATATAATAACAGTTTTATCAAGCATTGCAATCAGGTGTAATAATTATTGCCTTATTAAAATGTAACTATAGTCAAATGCATAAGAAGCAAAACCATTGTCTTAAAGAAAAGGCAACAATTTACAAGTCAGTAGCAATAGTTTGACATAGTTGCTGAAAACATAAAATATTGTAGTATAAAAAATTAACAAAAACATTACATTAAGTTTTATACGTGAATTGAATTTAATAAAAAATAGTAAATTTTTCTATTTTACTAATTCAATTAAATATTAATATTGATAAATTTTAAACCTTCTTCTAATTCATTAAGATATCCTACAAGATTGTGTTATGAAACCCAAAAACCCAAAATCATAGTATCAAGATTCAAACGAGAATAATCCAATTATATAAATTTATCATAATAAAAGACTAACTATTTAGCGATTAATTGTTATGAACTTAAGGCAAAGAAGAATTCCTTTTTATTTGAAGATAATCCACATTATAAAATTAAAATAGTTACATAGTTCAATAAATCAATGGATGCATCAATAGAAATAACATTTTGTCCTAAGTCATAGATAAGGTTAATGAGTCACTTAAGAGAGGATAGGAGAAAAAAGTACCTAGTCCTCTTTCTTCTCCTTTTGATTTTATGGAGTTCCCAAACTCAAAGTCCAACATGCTTCTTCTTTTACTTTATTCATCTCATATCACTTTTAAACACAAAACCATAGTTAGTCAATTAGTGAACAATTAACATAAATCATATATCATTTTGTAGATCAAATATACAATAATCACATACTCAATTTTTTTTTTCAAGAAAGAATAAGATTTATGACATTAAGTAGAAACCCTAATTCAATTCCTGAAGAGTTTGAATATCAAAACAGTTGAGAAGAAAAGAGAGAGAAAAAAGCATCGTACCTGTGAAATGATGTCCTGAGCAGCATAGTAGAAATTGTTTGTGTATATGTTTATTTAGTGCTGTGTTTGATATAATGTTATTGGGTTGAATTGTGTGCGCTTTTAGAATTTTGAAATAAAGAAAATCTATCCAAGCTTTGAAAGATAACAATCTATGCTTTTTGTCTATGGTAGATAATACTCGAGCTTCTTCTAAGTTTCAAGATCATACCGATCAAAATAAAGCCACTATGGACAAATTATGAATAAATTCCAAGGATTTAAAGAATCCATAAATGCAAATATGCAAGCATTAATGCATTAGTTCAATATGCTTTTCATACTATTTGGGCACAAAATTTGAATCAAGGGAATAAGATTTGTGGTAGACATTCATCACCATCTTTCGATGATAATACATTTGATAGTTGATATTCTTATACCAAAGCTATCAAACTGGAGTTACCAAGGTTTCTAAAGGTGATCAAACAAGTTAGATATTCGAAGCTACCAATCTCTTATTATCATCATGTTCCCGTGGAAGAAAGGTTATGTTGGCATCTTTTGCCTTGAATGGAGAAGCTTATGAGTGGTTATAGTAGATGTATACCAATATGATTAATTCTTGGAATGGATTATGTAATGCCCTCAAACATTGGTTTGGGCAATCTCAATTGAGGATTATCAAGATAAACTATCAAAATTGGTATAATGAATCATAGTATCACAATATTAGCATGGCTTTGATATGTTCTCAAATAAAATCTAAGGTTTTTCTAAAAGCTTTCTAAAGAGTTGCTTTATTTCAGGCCTCAAACCAATAATATAACAAAAGGTGCTTGCTTCTTAACCACCTAGCCTATTATGTGTTATTGGCCTAGCTAAATTGTATGAAAGTAAATTTGACAACCCTTTTTCTTAGCTGGCTAATAAGACAACAAGAGTTTCATTAATAGCTTACACTAACTCTTTCAAACCATCAAAATCTTTATCACTTGCATTGGTTTCACATGATAATAATGAAAATAAAATGAATAATATGCCAGTACAAGTTAAACGTTCCCGATTAAGAAGTTAGCGACATAAGAGTTATTGGCTAGAAGAAAGAAGACCTTTGTTACAATTATGACGAGAAATTCCACAAAAATCATGTAGGTAAGGCTAAGTTTCTTTTGATGATACAATTAGATGATGGAAATGATGATGGATAATGTCATAGTGACAGTGATGTACATGCTAATAGACATGCAAAACGTGATGAAGATATTGAAATTAGCTACCAAGCTATGACAAGGACTTGAGCTTCTAAAACTTTTCTATGCAAGGTTATATTAAAAATCATATATTGTCCACATTAGTAAACTCAGGTAGCACACATGATTTTTTTCAAGAAAAGTCTGGCTAAAGAACTCAAATTACTCATTTTAGCTATTCAAACATTTCAAGTAATGGTGGAGAATGGAGAGTATTTCGAATGTGAAGGACATTATAAACAAGTAAAGATAGTAGAGTCCAATAGAATACATTCTATTTAGATTGCTATATTTTGCCTTTGTAAAGAGAAGACTTGTTTTAGGTGTTCAATGGTTGAATAAATTAAGGGTTGTGACATTGGATTATAAAAATTTAATAATGTCTCTTTATAATAATGAACTAAAAGGGTAACGCTACAAGGGAATTCAACCATTGTACCAAAGCCTTTTTTATTAACTCAATTACATAAGCTAATTGCATTAGATCAAGTTATTTGTTTTTTATCATTTGGTGGCTAAGATAGAAATTTCATCTATTAATACTACTAACAACAAGGGTTTAAATGTTTCATTAGGTAGATTTTTAGAATTAAGTGTTTGTAATAGAATAGAATCATCATCGAATATTATTCTATTCTTTTTCTTAAGAGAAACCCTAAAGTTCTTATCAATCAATGATTGTGGCGAACAACCCACTCGAACTAATTTGTGTGTCATATCAAATTAAAGATAGTGTAGTTTGGGTTATTAGTTGTAGGTCATATCCGTTAATAGTGTTTCCTATATTATAAATCTTTTTAAACCCAAAACAAACCTAAACCCTACCTAAAATTCTACAAGTTATTTCCTTTTATTGAACAGTTGGATTTAGGGCGTATCATCTTGGTATCAGAGCACAAGTGCAACGAAGGTAAGCATGCATTATTGTGTAACGTTGTGTATAGTTACTTGTGGCACATGTTTGGTGGATTATTTATGTGTAGTAAGTGACTATACCATTGATGTGGAGTATTGTAGCATAGTGTTATTTGACTCTACATAAGTGGTAGCAGCGAGTGGTCGTTATACCTACAAGGTGATCGATGAATTGCCTAAACCAAAATTTCAATGACTGTTGGTTTATTTGAGTAGTGATTGTGATTGCATTGTGTTATTTATTCATATTGTTGGATCAATGTATTCTTATTGTGGTGGTAGTGGATTGTTGGAAGACTTGAAGTTGCATTTAGAAGTGAGGATTGTATCATATACACTAGGCGTTTAATAGAATTGCATAAAAGAAGTATGGCTAGTCAATATTGTTATGAGATTAATCCTAGAGTTGTGGTATTAAATGAGATAGAAGCAAACATACCTGAATTCAATGGATGTGAATCTCCTCGAGAGTATCTGGATTGGGAATTTCAGGTGACTCGAGTTGTTGAAGAATTTTCATACCCCAGCTAAAGACTAGGGCATGCGATTACTCAGTGGTAAGTTTTTGCCTTTAAAACAAACACAAAGTTGAAGTTTTCCAAAATTTTATAAAAATACTAATAAGTTCTATTCAACTTTTGTTACAATCACCAACATAGGGAACCATACCTGTAACTCTCAAGTTTTTCCATAAATCAAGTTTAGAAAATAGAATTTAAAATTTATATATTTTGAATATAAGTGTTATAATGAATAGAATTTTGAATAAATTCAATTATGATAGCTTTTGTAAAATAAATATAGTAGAAATAGAAATTCAAAATTTTCAATTGAGTTTTTTCAAGTTGTTATTAATTAATTTTGCTTTCATATTCTTTTAAGAATTTGAATCTCAAACATTTAACTTCTAAATTATAAAGAATATCAATATAGATTTTACAAAGAAATTTCTAAATAAATATAATTTATAAACCAAATTTATCAAAACTTTGAATTGATTTCAAATTAATAGTTTCTTAATGCTTTTTGATGTAAATACAAACTCAATTTTTCAGTAATTTTAAGTCTTAATTCCACCATAACTAACATACACATCACGCACACTCTATAACTTTCAAATGCCATAAAAGTCAACAATTGCTTTACATATATAAGCATATTTATCCGCTTAAGTTGATAGAAATTTCACTCCCTTTTCCTCTCCAAAAACTGACTTATTTTCACACACACACACACTCTACAATTCATCTTCAATTTCTCTTGTTAAATCGATAAGAAACTCAAGCTAAACTTCTATCACGGAGCCAGAGCACAAGTAGGTAAGTTAACTCTTGTTTCACCTTGTTAATTTATTTAATGAGTAGGTGTATGTTAAAGTCCTTGTTAGTGGATGGTATAAATAGGATTGTTATGAGTTTTGTTGTTAGATATGTGAAGTGAAGTCATGAAATTGTGGTGTGAAGTCTTATGGACTATAGTTGGTTAGTTGAGATAATGTAAAGAGTGGCTAAGTGTTGAAAGATATGAAGGAGTGAGAGGTGAAAATGAGTCTTGTATATGGATGTTAGAGTGTTTTTTATGATAACAAGACCTTTGAAGTTAGTTGAAATGTGTAAATTTGTGATGTATGGAAGTGTGTTTCACTGTTGGATGAGTACGGGCATGGTGCGTTCTATGGGTATGACTGGATGGATACCCCACCATACAGGGTGTGGCAAAGGGCATGGTAACCCTTGTATCCGCACCTGAGCTAATACGCTTGGCAAGGGGCATGGTGACTTCTATGCACTACCCTATTGTTAAGCTTGTCCATACGGGGTGTGGTGGACTATATGCTTTACTCTGCTCCATACGCCCTTTGATACGAGGGGTGGCAATGGGTATATTGCCTTTGGTTTGCATTTTTGACTCCAATAGTTCTAAGATCTTGTTTAATCCTTCCTTACCTTATTATATAGTTAGTATTATAAGTTTTCTATCTTATAAGAGTCCTATATTAAGACCCGGATTTCGAGTGATCATTATGACGATTGGGCAATATGCAAGGTGAGCAACTTGAGTCTTTTCACTTTGTTTACAATTCTATAATAGTGGAATATAGTATAAGCACAATTGAAATGATCAAGTGTATGAGGTTGGGAAATCTTGTATGCTTTGTGTTTTAAGAATGAATCACAAATCTTAATGTTCAAAGTGATAACTACTTGTGTGATAATAAGTGTGTAGTTTGAAATGATGAATGTCTGAAATTGTTGTGACCATTAAATAATATAAAATAAAGCTTACTAGACTCTTAAACTTAAACTGACATGCATTCCATGACATCATAATTGCATTAGTATAGTATTCATGTCACATATTAACATTTCAATTCCGTGGTAATGCTTGTTAAGTCCAGTGGATCTAGTTAAGATTACCATAGGGTTGTCAGCTTCACAGGACTAAGTAGACTTTGAAGGAGGTCGCATATATTCGAGTTGGCTTTAGGGTGTTAATACTTAGTGGGAATTCTTAAGTTCTAAGAGAAGTGGAGAGTATATATTATATCTATTTATAAATAGTAAATAAGATTGAAAGAGTTCTCCTTCTTTAGTTTTGGAATTCACATGGACATGAATTACTTAACTTATCATTCAAACCCCACGGAAAGCGTACATCCCCATGGGTTCAGATTATCATTATCCAAACTATGTTTATTATATATGTTTGGTGGACATATTGCATATGATTGTTAACAAAACTTATTTGATATTAATGAACTGTGTTAAGATTCTATTATTCACTAAGCTTTTTATGCGCACGCTCCTTCAAACTATTGTTTTACAAGAACGTAAGCAAGAAGATCAAGCCAAGACCAAGTGTGGAAGTTAAGATAGAAAGAGGATTTATGTATCCCTGTTTGAAGGAAGACCTTGTTTTGTAATAGAGACTTAGAGTGTAATGTTTGTAATAGTATAAGTTATGATTGTAATCCTTTTAAGTTCTTGTGTAAAAGTGTCCAGGTGAAGTCTATGAAGACCATAAATGTAATAATTATGTGATGACTCGGACTTGTATATTATCTTTGCTTATGGCTTATATATATGCAATATCTTTCTTGTTCTAATCAATCTTTGATCCTATTTTATCTATCTACTCCATACGAGGAATGTTAGCTGTACAATACTTATGTGTTAAGTTAATTGTATTATATTATTTTCATAGGAATTCGAGTTTATTTTGATGAGTTTTTTATTAAATTCCTATGAATTTAGTGCTTTTAATGTCAAATTGTTGTTTTTCAACTCCATGAATCAACAGAAGAAAAATAAAAGTATTTTTAATCAAATTTGGAGCAAAAACAACATCAAAAGTAAATAATAGATTTGTCACGCCCTATTTTATATTGATTGAGCCTAAAATATAAGGTAAAACAAGCAAAAATTGGTTTGTCGTGGCTTAAATTCAGCCCTCAACATGACCTTCGATACTTGTTTTGAGGAGATCAAGCTTAAACTTGAAAAGAGCTTCTATCACGTCTTAATGTTGTGCCCTAAATCTTACCCGCGACAATTGCTGAAGTGGCGTACAGGCCTTTGGCTTACTTGTGTTGCTCCTTAAACCATCAAGCATTAAGGCCTCGATCGTCTCAAAATTAGCCTTTGATGGAAGAATGGACAGAAATGATAGCGTTTTATTAGCTCGAGTCGAGCTTTATCTTAATGCAACACTTAAGCACTCGATTTACCCCTTGATGAGCGATTGTTTTAGCGAATGATATAGACGCGTACGTGGATAAAGAATTTGCTTTCCTTTATAAAGAATCTACAATGTCAGCAATAAAATCTTCATGATTTTGCATCATTATCCTACAAATAAGTATGCACAACATTGTAATAAAGGGGATGAGGTTATATAGTATGAATACAATAAGATAGTACTAACGTAATGAGAGAATTTCTATAGCGAAAGAATTCTGTTTCTTCTTCCTTTAAAGAATCTCAAAGTTTTCTAGTAAAATCATTTTAACCGATTATTTGTAATTATTGCAAAACTCTGTGTTGAATTAATATCCTTCAATTAATTTTATTTTATTTCTTAGATAATGTTCGTAATTTCTAAATCCATGAAGAAATAATCTCCTATAGCTTAGGGTTTGCGAATCCAAATTTGATTCATGTGATTTCAAATGCGCTTTCAATTCATTATTGATTGGGTATTTGTAATTAGTAGCTTGATTTTAATTTCATAGGTCTAATTACATGGTGCACAATTTAGATTCATGTTTGATTTCAACTGAATAGGCTGGAAGATCATTCTTTTGAATAGATCTATGGCTACTAATGGAGTTGATCCTAAATATCTCGAGAGAGGGCTGGTGAAGACTTTCTGTTACTTGTTTTGAAATTCATTGAGTTGGTTTTAAAAACAAAGGATTCTTCTTCTTTATGTGGATTTAGGCTAATGATAGCTTGAGAAGGGATTCTGACAATCTGGTTTAATTCTAGAGCTACTGACCTTGGAAGAGGCTTTAGTTTACTTCAGTGAATCCGACGGTGCAAATACCCCAGCAAACAACTCTCTCTCTCAGTTTGGTTTTAACGAAATAACATAATAAGGAGTAGGTGAAGCAAATCTAGGCTGTCATCTTGCATAGTTGCAAATTGATTCCCTAATTTTGCTTAGAAAACATTTGTGAATATCATTAACACTAGTATAACTTCTATTTCATTATGATTTGCTGATTTTTTTTTTGGCTAAGATAATAGAGGGAATGTGAATATAATAGATACCACCATTCTCTTAGGATTGACCTAATTCTTTTTATACTACTTTGGTAGGTGCACTTGCCATTATTATTGGTAATTGCTAACCAAAGTTGGACAAGACAAATTTGTTTTATAAATTTTGAAAAGCTTCCACTTCGGTGGTGTTTTTAAAGTTAAATTCCAACCACAAGCATTTCTTAAAAACTTGGTGGAGAAAAATAGAGTTTTAAATTTGTAAATTCTTTTCTAAATCATTGTGATATGCTTAGGATCGGAAATTCCTAAACAATCGATCCAAAACAAACAACGAACACGATCACATAAACCAACAAATATAAAACTGATATGAATGGCATATTCAAGGATATAACTCACCAGAAATAACCTGCACTACACCTTCGTTAATCTGATATGACTCATAAACTAACTTGGATGGGTTGTTCGCCATAATCTCAAAGATTGATAAGAATGAAATCACTTGCATAGTCAAAACTTGATTGATAAGAGAAAAAAAAAAAAAAGAGTTCAAAGAAAACTCCAATGACATGTTCAAAATTCCAAAATTGATGAGTCACATTACATAGAGGTATTTATAGTAAAACCCTAAAGGAAATAATCAAAAAATAAAGAAAACATGAAATAAAACAAAGGTGGGAGTAAGCTGGCATTAAGCTGCTAGCTTAGGAGCCAGCTTAGGGTTGGCCTAAACGAAAGGTCGCTGGCTTAGATGGTCGGCTTATGGCCGCCTTAATTTTAGGCCGTCATCCTTCAAACAATTGACGTTCCAGCCTTCTTTCAATCATCCTTTTAAGCACGCGCAGCTGTAGTTCATTGAAATTGTAATATATCGTTAGAGCATCAATCAACTAAGCTTCATCTGACTCCAAATTGCCTAACAAAACTCTCATCGTGAGATTCTATAATCCTCATGCTCGGCCTCTAGTGATTGGTCATGTAATTGAGTGACTTGATTCCATTACATTATCTAACTACGGTCTCTACAAGGCAAGTGCAACCATTAGATGTAGCATCGTAGAAAAAGATCTAGGTCATTTCCAAGAGAAAGCTAGTGAGTACTTCTACTTTCTCTCTTTTCCTATTATCTAGCCAAACATAAACAAGGGGGTTTTATATACACAGAAGCTAACCTAAGTCTAATTTAACAAAGAAGAATAGCAAAGTAAACAGTAAGTTCCATAGCAGCATGCAAGAATAAGATAAATCAATTCACAAGGTTGTCTGGGTCATGCTTCACCTTTGATCTATTCATGTAACTCAAGAATTTTTCATAAAAATTTATGTTGAATATTAAACCATTGGATTCACAAATGTAAAATTAAGCCTCTCTTGAGGTCATAAACTCTAGATCTAAACCAGACTGTCGGAATCCCTTCTCAAGCTATCATCGGCCTCGATTCGTATAAACAACAAGAACCCTTTGTTTTTAAAACCCAAACCAATGAATTTCAAAACAAACGACAGAAGGTTTTCACCCATTCTCTCACGGTAGTTAGGATCAACCTCATCAATAGTCTAGATTTATTCATTAAAATGACCTTTCAGCCTACTATAATGAAATCATACATGAACTCATATTATGCACTATACAGATTGAAGATCTATTAAGCTATTCAATTCAACAAATCAACACGTATTCAAAATGGGCACAACGAGTTACATGAAATTGACCAAAGGATCCACAAACCCAAACAAAATTAACTACTCTTCCATAAATATAACAATGCAAAACAACGATTCAAAGAAATAGCTCGAACCCATAGTAAGATAAAGCAATAAAGAACAATATCCTTGATGAATTGAAATGCTTAAGCTCAAAGCTTCTATAAAGCTTAAGAGTTCTTTTGTTTCTCTCTTTAGCTTCTCTCCAAAGAGAAAAATAGTATTTTTCTCTAGGGTTTTGAAAAAATTCTCCAAAACCCTATTGTTCTATTGGTGGTGTCATGCCCTAAAGGATACCCTAAACGTAACAGTTCGCTACGCTCAATATTAAAGCTTAAGTATGATAACCTTAGTCATTCCCAGAAGCTTTGATATTAAGTGTAAGGTGTGCTCTCACAATTTTGACCATACATGGAATTATGAAGCTTAAGAAGGTATAATAACAATTTAAGAAGAGAGGATTCATAATATTTATTTGTTTAAAACAACAGTCTTACAAAGCTTAGGGGCATTCCCTAGTCACAAATAACTATAATCTATTATAAGAATATTTCTATGTAGTCCATATCTCATCCAATACTAAAACTTCTAGAAATTCCTTAACCAAAAGAAAGTACCTGGCTGCAGGGTCCTCGTGGCCTCAACTACAAATAGTAAACTGCAAAAGATATCTATAAGAGTATAAGTAAATAGGCTTAGTGAGAACTATTTCCATAAATAACTTCTTATGTAATGGAATTCAAACAAGTGACTTAAGTAGACAAATGAAATGCAACATACGTGGGCAAATAAGCATATAGTTTTTCGGAAACTATATGTTGAATGGATTTATGCCCTCTATTCGGGGTTTGGTGATACGTAATCTCAAAACAAGTAGTTTTAGTTAAAAAGGCTTATGCTTTCGATCAATATAACCAAGCATATTAAGTCTACTTGAATTGAGCCATGCTTTCGGACTTTTCACCGAGCATTTAATTCCATATCGCCAAGCAATCGCTTTCGGTCACTCCGCCAAGTGTTGCTTTCGACCTGAGCTACTATCCTTCTCACCCAAAGATAATAACCCAATGCAATGTGAGTCACTTCGCGGTATGCATGGATCAATTTATTTATGATATTATAACATCATTATTATTGAATTTAAGGTGATCATAGAGTTTCATTCAAATCAAATGTTATACTAAAACAAACATTTAATAAATTCCATCCTCGATATTCTTAGGATTCTTTCAACAAATTTTATTGCATACATATCCGTTTGTCTTTTCTTAATTATAATGTGACTAGACTACAAGAACAATCAAGGAAAGCATCTTAAGGAAATAAACTCACGATGCCATATCGACAATTCTTCTAAACGGATGAGTCGCTCACATAATCCACTTAGTCGAAATAGTCCTCGGGGTATGGGTATCCTTCCTCGGGATCACCTAGTCAAGGAAAATATCTAAAATGAGTATTTTGTGACGACTTTCTTGAATTTTGACAAAACAATGTCATGAGTACATCAAAGTTCTTATAGAGAAAAATTCCAATTTAAAATGGCCATAACTTGGTCATTTGAACTCGGAATTGCGCATATAATATACCAATTTCTACCTACTCGAAAAGATCTATCCATTTCTAAAACTATTTTCATAAAAAATAAACCATTTAGGCCCCGGAACAGTGATGATCAGATTCACCACGAATTTTTCTATCCTAAAAACAATTTTGTTTCAAACTTTAAATCATTCAAAATTTGTTTGATAATTACGTAGTTATCTATATAGTTGAAAAATTCCTTTTTATAGCTACTTAGCTCATATTTTCTTCATGCTCAAGTGTTTGTTGTCCATCCATGTTTCTTGAGTAAAACAATGTCAATTAGGAGTTTAGAAGACTATAGTTTATAAAAAGTTCATTTCGTAAATATTTTGAAATGAATATTTTGATTCTTTTGTTTTCAAAGAATTACTTTATGTTTGACTTATTATTTTTCCTAGATGACTTTTTCGAAAAGAAATTTTCTTCTTTTCTAAATTCTCTATATTAGTGCTATTTTTCCTATTTATTTTCTATACAATTTTTCTTTGATCATTTGTTTGAAAAGGTCTTAATTTGAAAATTCTCATTCCTTTTTCATAAGATTCCCTTTTATATTATGTTTTTATAGAAATCATTTTTTGTATCAAAAATCATTTTCTTTTTGAAAAACAAAGTAATATAGAAATGATTTAAAAAGCTTTTCAAAACTAAAGTAGCTTCTAAAAGTGTAGAATAGTAATGAATAGTGTAATGTAAAGTAGATATGACGAATAAGTACCGATAGTAAGAAAATACGCGTATAATTACGATATATGTTGTTTTTACTTACCGAAAAATTATAAAACTGATATTTTTAAAATCTTTATATTTTTACGAGTCTAACGGTATATTCGGAATATTTTTACTATTTTGAGCCCCGGAACACGTTTTTCAAGAACCATGTCCGATCAGGTTCAAGACGATTCTCGGTTTTACTAATATCATTTTATAGGCTTTCTTAGATAATTACGCACTATTTTACATACTAAACTCTTACTTACTTTTTTTCGGGTTGCTTATTCGGGATTGCCGGACTTAAGCTATTACGTTTACTAGGGTTTTGTTGACTTTAGAGCTTTGGTTGACTTTCAAATTAGGGTTTTAAGCTAAACCGATTCCAAAAATTTGGGAGTTTAGGTTTTTCACATGATATCTAGATTAAATATAAGGCATGGATAGTGTCACCCTTTGATAAACCAAAATTATTCCTATTTTATGAATGCCAAAATGGACTTTTACTGATCATTTTATTGATAAATATTATGAATTTGTTGCTTAGAAATATTTATTTATGCTTTCAGGTTTTTTAAGGAGTTATTCTATAAAAAGAAAGCAAAACAAGTTGAAAATGCAAGGTTTGGAGACAAAAAGTGGTCAACACAACAAAGACATGCCATGTCTTTCATCTATGTCAAGAAAAAGCACAAATCGATGGCTAAATCTTAATTTTTGAAAACACACAACAACAACATGACCTGCTACAAACCATGTCAATCTGGAAAATCAGCTTTGCAAGGGACATTTATGTGACACGACCTATCCCTAGTTCTGTCGATTCCAGGAAGTTCACAGTTTGTGACACGGTTCTAACATAAGTCATGTCCTCAGTCGTGTTAATTTTTACATTAAAGAAAACAGTTTGACATGCCTAGTGACACGTCCTGTCACTAGCCCTGTCGATTTGATAGTCTATTACTTAATGTGAAATGGCTTTTTAATTGAATAGTAATCTCCTATTTATTAAAGAAATGTCTATTGAGCATTAAAGAGGTGTTACTTTAGAAAGCCAAGAGACCCGTAACTCCCATAACTTCCTACTTTCTCATAATGAGCATTTAATTCCACACTCATGAAGATCATTATAACAAAAAGATGGAGGGAAGAATAAAAAGGGAGACAGAGGCAAGAGAAAAAGTAGTACGAAGAGAAAACATCCTTACACTTTGTATACTTTCACAACAGCGTTTGTGCTTGAGCGTATCAATCCATCAAGGAACATTGTTTGTATTGCTAAATCTAATTTTAGATCCTTTCTATTTCTCCTTGTTGTTGCTTTTTATTGTTTTATGTATGGAGGAGTAATTTAATATTGCTTGGGTATTGTGGATCCTTGATTGATTTCATGTGATTCCTTTGTTCTTAATTTCAAAACGTGTTGATTTTATTATATTCAAGAGCTTGTGCCTAAAGAATGAGTTTAATTAGATGGTGCATCCCATTGGATTCATGTTTGATTTTTGTTAAAAATAAACCGAGAGGTTGATTTAATGAATAGATCTAAAGCTATTGATAAGATTGCTCATAATCACCTAGAGATAGGGATGGTGAAATCTTTTATCACTTGTTTTGAATTTCATTAGTTTAGTTTTAAAATGAAGGATTCTTGTTCTTTATGCAAATCTAAGTTGCTAATAGTCAGGAAGAGATTCCGACAGTTTGGGGTAGGATGCTTTTGACTTTGAGAGAAGCCTTAGCATAATTTAGTGAATCCGATGGTTTAATAATCAATACAACTTTTTGAGAAAATTCTTGAGTCACATGAATAGATCTTAGGTGAAGCATGACCCAAGCAATCTTCTGAATTGATTTATCATTTTGTATGCTTGCTGTGAAATCTATGAATATTAGACTTAGTTTAGTTTCTATGTATATAAAACCAAATCTAATTTTTCGGCTTGATAATAGGAAAAGAGTGAGTAGAAGTACTCATCAACATTCCCAAAAATATGACCTAGATCATTTCTCTATGCTACATCTGATGGGTGCACTTGCCCTGTAAGACCATAGTTGAAAGGAAAACGATTTAGAAAATTTATAAATTTAAAACTCGATCTTTTGAACCTATCACCCTTATATTATTTAATCTTATCATTTCTCGTTCTCCAAGTAAACTGATAAAACGAATGAAATTGATCACACTATCAATTCATTTGAGCACGACAACGCATTTCTCAGTTTCACTTATTGAGAGGCCCAAAGACATCTCTCTTATAACAAGAGAGACAAATCCTATCTTAATCACTCAACTTCCTCTACATGATTCACTTTATACCCAACCACAACCTTTATAATTATCCGGTTAAATACAATGTTTGATTGAGTTGAATCATAATGTTCCTCATGTTGGAACCTATGGTGATTTCAGGTCTAAGAATACGCTGACATCGTTATTATGAGAATCACTTATGATACTAATCGATGTAGTGATCTCATAGCAAGTCAGTCTAGTACATTGTCCTCTAATATGTGCTTATGAGTTTAATTTACATCCCTATACAAATAAACATCTCATGACTATAAAAAAAAGCTCATACTAGATTTAATTCATTATTATTCCCACAATAATGAGCATCTAGGGAAGTTTAGAATAATTAAATTATTAATGGATTCTATTATAAAGTAAACATATAAACAATATAATAGAAATGCCTCTGTATCGATAATATATATATATATATATATACACCAACCTTTTTTTGCAAGTGTTCTTACATTGCTTGGGGATCATTAGATTGATTTGTGATGTAGGCTATAGTGTGGAAACTTTCTATCAACTAGATTTGACAGCAAAACCTTAACACCCAAAGGTAACGATAGGAATCAACCCCAAGGTCCAATCACAAGAGCTCGTCTTAAAGGAGTCAGTGATTAGCGCAAGAAGTCCTTATGATAGCAGCAAACATGGAAGGAGTTTATTTTATTGATAATTATGTTGAGCATACTAGGAAACTAGGAATGTTTGATTATAAGTTGTGATGTTGATACTAGTTGTAGTGGTGCTATAAATGATGTATGGAGCAAGGCACTTACTGGCAAGTTGGTACCCATTTCCACTAGTTAGTTGATACAACTTTGACAAGGAATAGATTGTTCACTTCCACCGACGAGTTAGTCAGCCTGCTGGTATGACATTATCTGGCCCTGGAAGGTTTTTGAAGATCGACCTACTAGTCTATTTTGCACCAGCTAGCCAGTGCGACTCTAACAATAGCTAAACTTTTATTTTTATTTAGTATTTTTATTTTTTTTATGGATTATGGGTAAATATAAATAACCCGCTTTGTAATAAAATGGGATAATCCATTAAATACTATTCTATTTTATCTCGTTAAGGCAAATCTTAGGGTTCTTATCAATCAACAATTGTGGTAAACAATCCACTCAAACTAATTTGCACGTCATATCAAATTAGAGATAGTGGAGTTCGGGTCATTAGTGGTACGTCATATCCGTTAATAGCATTGTCCATATCTTAAATCGTTTTAAACCTTAAACACAAACATGAACGATACCTAAAATTATACAAGTGATTTCCTTTTATTGAGTGAATTGGATTTGAGGTGGATTTATGTGCGAGCTAACATCAAATACATATGTTTCTTTTAAATGTACACAAAACAGTCTTTTGTGTACATGAAGGACACCATGGATTTTTTGTTATACCTTTTAGGTTGTCAAACCCATCTGCAACTTTTTAGTCAATCATGAATAAGACCTGTTGCCTATTTTTGCAAAAAACTATCATTTTTTTTGACATTTTTATTTATAGAAAAACATGGGAGAATCATTTGAAGCGTTTATAACAAGTACTTACATGTTTGCAACAAAACACTTTTTATGCCAAACAAAGTAAGCGTTCTTTTGCAAAAACCAACATTGATCATTTAGGCAATTTAGTATCAATTAAGGGTGTAAGACCGGATAAGGAGAAGATAGTGGCTTTTCAAGATTGGCTAACACTTGTAAATTCCATACAACTTTGGGGTTTTATGGGTCAATTAGGTTATTATAAAAGATTTCTCAAAGGTAATGCTTTAATCATCACTATTGACTAATATGCTTAAAAGGGATTAATTTCTACTGAAACAATGCATCCATTTTAATTATAAAAATTTTATAAATTTATAAACCCGTAGAGTTGTATAGTTAAATCAAAATTTTGATAATCAAATAATAGATCTCCAAATCTCTATCTTATCGGTAATCATGTGCTTGTCTTAATTTGAGTATGAACTAATTTAGATGATGAAATTCTCACACTAAGTTGAATTACCTTTGTGGCATAGTCATTAGTAGAATAAAATCGACTTATTTCACGATAGTTTTAAACCTAACTTAGGTTTCTTATTAGTAGGAGAGTAATCCAATATTTTGTGAATTTTGCTTCACAATGATAAGAAGTGACTGTTGGGAGTTCTGAAGATCAATATTTATAAATTTTTTGCAACAAGATAGTACTTATTTGAAAATCCCATTAAGATCCTAGTAGTTCAACAAAATCATTAAAAAGAGATTAGATGTACCAATCTTTTCTAATGTCAAAAAATATATATATGCGAATTTCTTTTTAAAGGATCTAAATGTAATATGCAAAATCCTTGGATTTAGGCATTTTGTCTCGCATACACTCTCTATTGGTATCTAATAAAAAATTAGGAGAGCATGACACACACATACACACACACACACACATCTTGGAATATAACATGATCTTCTTTATTACATCCTTTCCTATTTTAAATCGATAAATATGGTTCAATATTATACTTACATTTTACTTTAAAATCTTAATTCAAAATAAATCTTTAATCTAAAATAAACCCTTACTTTCCTATTCTAAATAGGACAATTTAACTAAGGCATTGTGTATAACAAATTTGGATACTTTCCAAATTTATTCATGTGTTCGCATTAGTTCATTCTTTGTGTACGATCTTATACATTCATTTAATGTTAGTAGTCGGCTTAAATCTTATTTCAGGCCCACAAGTCTTAAGTAGCCTCTGGCAAGACATTATCACTATCCAAATCAAATGAAGGTCGTCAATTTGACATAACTTAATCTATAACTTATGTCATAATCCTTTTGTCACATGATCTCTAGATTAAATATAAGACATGGATAATGTCACCATTATGTTGTTCAATCTTATCTCCTCTCTCGATCTCCAAGTAGACTGATAAAACAAATGATATTGATTACACTATTAATTCATTTGAGCATAACCATGCATTTCTCTGTCTCACTTATTGAGAGGCCTAGAGATATCTCTCCCGTAATGAAAGAAACAAATCTTATCTTAATCATTTATCTTCCTCTACATAGTTCACACTATGCTCAATCACAACCTTTATAATTATCCGATTAAAGATAACGTTTAATTATGTAAAATCATAACGTTTCTCATATTGGAATCCATTGTGCTTTCAAGTCTAAGGATAGAATAACATAGTTATTATGATAAATGACATTAGCCTATGCAATGATCTCAGAGCGGTTTGGTCCAATACTTAGTTCTCTGGTATGTGCCTATGAGTTTGTTTTATATCTCCATATAAATAAACATCACATGATTATCAATTAAACCACATACTAGATTTAATTTATGATTGTTCTCATAAGAATTAGCATATAAGGAAATTTGGAATAATTACATGATTATTCAAGGATATTATTATAAAGTAAACACGTAAGCAATATAATTATAAATATTTCCTTATTAATGAAATGTAATAACAACAATATCTGATGATTGGCCTAAGATACAATCACTAACAGATACAATATCAAAGGATAAAAAATTAATGTTTCCATGATTTCTAAGATGTTTTAGTTACCACTAAGAGCAATATCCTTATTCGCTTATTAATACATCCAATGATTTATTTCTTCTCCCGCTACTACGTTATACTTTACCATATAACTAAAAGTATCATCAACTTTTAAATCAACCATGTGTAGAGAAATATCAACTTTGGTCACATTTAATTTGTTAAACCATGTGGATGTTACAATCTTGTTTTGATGAGAAAATATATGGCATAAATGCTCCACAACTTAGTTAAGCTACATTTGATGAGCAAAACTTGTTTTTGATATGTTTAAACTTTAATGTACATATATGTGTTTGTGTTTGTATGTATGTTGTTCTTTGCAGATTATGCAAGAACAAATTAACATGCATCAATCTTGATTGCAGCCTTCGTCATGGGTGCAATTTGTCATATCAAAGTGTAAATTTAAGGTGCAATGAGTGGAACAAAACAAGAAAGCACAACTTTAATTGTGACCTTCATTAAGGGCGTGGCAAGTATAAATCTAAGGCGCAATGAGGACAAATAACATAGGCTTGGTCGAGTGGTAAATCCAAGGTGCAACAAATTTAAGGCGTGACAAGCCTAAGGTTAATTGTTACTATAAAAACTTCATGGAGAATTGAGTGAAGCACCTCAAATTGACTGTGGAAGGTGAAATGAAGCTATTCAACATTGTAGAAGGAAATGACGAAGATCTAAGCTACTTCATTATATCAGATGGCATCGAGGAATATCAGAATTAAAGCTGGGCCAAAGTTAATAGCTTTAGCCCCAACGCCACCAGCCTTCAATCAACGCTATCGGCCTTCACTAAACAACGTTGCCGGCCTTCAAATCCTAAACTACTGGCTTATAACCAGCCTTTCTCCTCCTGCGATCCTTTGTGTTTTATTTTTCCTTTTTTTCTAAAAGACTATGAATATGGGATGTAAAGGTTTGTTTCGAGGACATTAGATTGATGTTGAAATCTTTTGAGAGAGTAATTATTCTCTTTAGTTCTTTTAAGAGCTTGTGAATTCTTCAAGAATGTGTTGTTCTTGTTGTGTTCTTTGTTTATACCAAGGTTTTTAGTCAATATTTCCTAAAGGATCGAGATCTCTATATCGAGGTTCTTAGGATTACTCAACCAATAGGTCATGACTCTTCCATCAATCCATACCAAGATTCTTAGAGTCTTAGAAATCTTTAAGTTGTGTTGAGCATGCATTAGATTGGTATTAGAGCGATGTTTCTAAGAATCACCAATCCAATTCGATTTGAGGGCGGCAATCCAAAATCCCAACTCATATTATTCAGATTTATTATTAATTTGAATACTTTTGCTAAGTTATTTGATTGATCGATTTGTTTATATTGTTCTTGAAAAAAAAATCCTAATTTGAAGGAATTGTTTTGTGTTAAAGAAGACCACAAGGATTCGTGATCCATCTCTGTTTCCTAGAGTATTTCAATCCTATTAGGTTATATACTTATCAAGAATGGAGGTATCGCGAGGAAAAAAAAAGGAAATAAATTTGCAAATTGAGATTGTAAGCTCGATAAAGAATCGTAAGATGAAGAATTAAGAGGTACGGTGGTAAGCGCATTATTATTAAGTACGAGTGACATATGAGGGTTGAGTGTCACATTTTACGAGTGATACATGTGAGGGAGTGTAGCGAGGTTTTTCTTGTTTACTATTATTTGTTTTGTTATCTCCTAACAGCAAAGGATGTCAAGCTTCTTAAAGAAGGAGGGGGAAAAGACTAGTGATATGGCTCAAATGTTAAAGATGTTACAGGGGTTGATGGTGCGAGTGGATCCCTTTAAACAATAGAAATCGAAGGAAGAGCCGGATTTTTATGATGAAAAGGATTATAGGATGCATGTTAAGGCCAGAGGCACGAGTAGATCATGGGAGAGCATTAGTCGATGAGGTGAGAAAATCGATACTAACTTGAATTCTATAAAATTCAAGATTTTACCTTTTTAGGGGCGCAATAACCTAGATACTTGTCTAGAGTGGGAGCGCAAAATTGAGTTAATCTTTGCCTACCACAATTATTCCAAGGAGAAAAAGGTTAAATTGGCTGTTGTGGAATTTAGTGGATATGCCAGCATCTAGTGGGATCATATTACCATCAATAGGAGAAGAAATTTAATGGAGCCAATTAGCACATGGGGAGAGCTGAAGCAGATCATGAGAAAAAGGTTTGTTTCCTCTCATTACTATAGAGGATTATACCGTTAGTTACAGAGGGATCACTCAAGAAAGTAGGAGCGCAAAAGAATATTATGTAGAGATGGAGACGTTCGTGTTGAAGGTCGATGTGAAGGAAGATGATGAAGTGACTATGGCTAGATTTTTGAATGGGTTGAATAGAGACACTGCAGACAAGGTTGAGCTATAACATTATATGGAGTTGGAAGAAATGTACCATATGACATTGAAGCTCGAGGGCCAACTCAAGAAGAAGGGAAAGTACGGTTATGGAAGTGCTTCTTTTACTTCATGGAAGGAAAATTGGAAGAAGGAAGATAGGAAGAGCTAGAAGGGAAAATCGACTCAAGCTATGCTCAAGAAGGCCTAATAAAGCCAAAGGTAATCCTAAGTCCCAGTCTCATTTGAGTGGATTGCGTTGTTTCAGGTGTAATGGTGTTGGACACATAGCTTCTTGGTGCCCTAATAAGAAAGCTATGATTGCCTTTGGCAATGACAAATATAAGACTGCTAGCAAGAGTGAAGGAGATGGGATGATATGCCTGAGTTGGAGGATGCTACTGATAATGAGGAAGTGGATACCTCAAATTTGTTGCTGGTTATTAGATGTACCTTGTGTATGCAATAAGTAGAGGAGAGAGAACTTGAGCAGCAGAGGGAGAATTTTTTTCGCACTCAAGTTGTAGTGAAAGAAAAGGTTTGCAGTTTGATTATTGATAGGGGCAGTTGTACCAATGTGGTGAGTGCTAACTTAGTGGAGATGCTTAAGTTGCCTACACTTAAATACCTTAGGTCGTATAAGTTACGATAGCTGAATAATTTTAGAGAGGTGAAGGTGAATAAGTAGGTGAAGTTATCGTTTGCTCTGGGAAACTACAAGGATGAGGTAATGTGTGACGCAATACCCATGAATGTGAGCCATATTTTGTTTGGTAGACCTTGGTAGTTCAATAGATATGCTTCTCATAAAGAGCATTCAAATAGATTTGTTGTGTGATAGGGTGACAAGACATTCCATTTAAAACCTTTGACATTACAACAACTATAGGAGGATCAAAAGAAGTTGACACAAGAAGATGAGATGTTGAGAGTTAGTAAGAAAAAAAGAGACAACAAGTAGGTTAGCGGGGATGATACACAAGTGATAGAGAGAAGAAACAAAGTGGCTGGTGAGAAAAAAAGGAGAGAGTGAGAAGAAAAAGAAATTGAGTTGTTTTGCCACTAAGAGTGAGATCAAGAGTGCTGTGAGAGAGAAAAGGCCCTAAATTGTACTTATGTACAAGGAGGTATTGATTTCTACTAATGATCTTGACTCTTCTCTTCCTAGTTCTGTTGTGTCTCTTTTGCAGGAGTATGAAGACATGTTTCCTGAAGCGACTCCTGGAGGATTACCACCGATTAGAGGCATAGAACATCAAATTGACTTAATGCCTGGAGCTTTTGTCCCAAACTAGTATACATATAGGAGTAGTCCTGAAGAGACCAAAGAGATACAAAGGCAAGTGGAAGAATTACTAGCAAAGGGATTTGTTCATGAGAGCATGCAATCTTACTTGTGCCATGCCAAAATTACTTATGCCCAAGAAAGATGGAACTTGGAGAATGTATGTGCATTGTAGAGTTGTCAACAAAATTATGGTAAAGTATCATCATCCTATCTCTAGGTTAGATGATATTCTCGAAGAGCTGCATGGTTCTTGTCTGTTTTAAAAAATTGATCTTAAAAGTGGTTACCATCATATTTGAATGAAAGAAGACGATGAATAGAAAACTGCTTTTAAAACTAAATTAGGCTTTATGAGTGGTTAGTTATGCCCATTTAGACTAACTAATGCACTTAGTACATTCATGAGGTTGATGAATCATGCCATATGTCCTTTTATAGGAAGATTTGTTGTTATATACTTTGATGATGTTTTGATTTACAACAAGAATTTAGGGAAGCATGTGAATCATCTAAAGAGTGTACTTATTGTGCTGAAAAAGGAGCATTTATATGCTAATCTAAGAAGTTTTTTTTTTTTATTAAAACAATTAAAGATTGGCCTGCACCTACTAGCATCACCGAGTGAGAATTTTCCATGGCCTTACTAGTTTTTATATGTGCTTTGTGAAAGACTTTAGTACACTAGCAGTACCATTAACTAAGGTTGTGAAGAAGTCTGTTAGCTTTAGGTGGGAAGAAAAACAATAAAAAGCTTTTAATTTACTTAAGGATAAATTGTGTTCTACACCTTTGTTGCCTTTACCTGAATTTTTGAGGACATTTGAGATTGAATGCGACACATCTAACATCGAAATTGAAGCTATATTAATGCAGGAGGGTAAGCCAATAGCCTAGTTTATTGAAAAATTGAATGGAGCACCTCTAAGTTGCCCTACTTATGATAAGGAGCTCTATGCGTTGGTGAGGGCTTTGGAGACTTGGAAACATTACTTGCGGCCAAAGGAGTTTGTGATCCATATAGATTACAAATCACTAAGAAGAAAGCTGAATAGGAGACATGCCCTTGGGATGGAGTTTGTTGAGACGTTTCCCTGTGTTATTCGCTATAAGCAAGATAAGGAGAATGTGGACGCTAACGCTTTGTCATGGAAGTATGTCCTTCTCTTAACTCTTGCTGTAAAATTATTAGGCTTCAAACATATCAAGGAATTGTATGTTGGTAATCATGATTTTTCTGTTATCTATGCTGCATGTGGGAGGGAGCTTTTAATAAATTTTATAAACATGAAAACTTTTTATTTCGAGAGGGAAGATTGTGTGTGCCTCAATGTTCTATGAGGGAGTTGCTTGTTAGATAGTCTCATAATGGAGGTTTGATGGGGCATTTTGGTATGACAAAAACTCTAGATATATTGACAGGGCATTTTATTGGTCTAACATGAGAAGGGATGTGGAGAGAATTTATAGTCATTGTGTGACTTGCAAGAAGGCTAAATCCTCATGGTTTGTATATCCCTTTACATGTCCCTAGTAAATCTTGGAATGGCATTTTTATGGATTTTGTTATGGGTTTACCGAAGTCTAAGAGGGGTTGTGATTCCATATTTGTCATTGTGGATCAATTTTCAAAGATGGCACACTTCATTGCATGTTATAAAACTGACAATGCATGTCATATTTCTGACTTATTCTTTAAGGAGATTGTTAGGTTACATGGTGTTCCTAGGAGCATTGTTAGTGACAGGGATGCTAAATTTTTGAGGCATTTCTAGCGAGTTTTATGGAGCAAACTAGGCACTAAATTGTTATTTTCTACTACTTGTCATCCACAAATTAATGGACAAATTGAGGTGGTGAATAGGATAATGACAATCTTGTTGTGAGCTATGATTCAAAAGAATTTAAAGTCTTGGGAGGAATCTCCGCCATTTATTGAGTTCGCATATAATTGCATTATTCACTCTACTACAGGTTTTTCACCATTTGAGCTTGTTTATAGTTTTAATCCACTAATGCCTTTAGATTTATTGCCTTTGCCTATTACTAAAAGAACTAATTTGGATGGAAAGAAAAAGGTATAAATTGTAAAGAAATTACATGAGTAGATGTGACAACGAATTGAAAAGAGGAATAAGTAATATTCTCAATTAACAAACAAAGGCCGCAAGAAAGTTATCTTTGAACCTGGCAATTGGGTATGGGTACACTTAAGGAAGGAGAGATTCACATCTCAAAAGAAGTCAAAGCTGGAGCCTCGAGAAGGTAGACCATTTCAAGTGGTAGAGAAGATCAACGACAATGCCTATGAGTTGGACTTGGCAAGTGAGTACAAAGTGAGTGCTACGTTTACTGTTTCTGACTTAAGTCCTTTTGATGTAGGTGAAGCTAATTCAAGGACGAATCCTTTTGAGAAGAAAGGGAATAATGAAGACTCGTCTGCACTAACTAGCCACAATGAGTTCAAGTAACCGGAGGCATGATCATGCAAAACTGAGCTAAGAAACTTCGGGATGAGTTTAATTGTTACTATAAGAACTTCATGGCGGATCGAGTAAATCACATTAAATCGATTACGAAGGAAAAATGAAGTTGTTCAACATTGTTGGATGAAATGGAGAAGATCAAAGCAACTTCATTATATCGAATGGCATCATAGAATAGTAGAATTAAAGCCAGCCTAAAGCTAGCTACTTTGGCACCAACACTACTGGCCTTCAACAATCCATGCGGCCAGCTTTCATCTTAACACCGCCAGACCTCAAATCCTAAACCACTGGGTTATAGCTAGCCTTTCTCCTCGTGTGCTCCTTTATGTTTTTTTTTCCCTTTTTTTTGAAAAAAAATATAAATATGGGATGTAAAGATTTGTTTCGAGCACATTAGATTGATATTGAAATCTTTTGAGAGAGTAATTCTTCTCTTTAGTTCTTTCAAGAGCTTGTGAACTCTTCAAGAATTTGCTATTCTTGTTGCACTCTTTGTTTATACCAAGGTTCTTGGTCAGTATTTCCTAAAAGGTTGAGATCTTTATATCGAAGTTCTTAGGACTACTCAACCATCGGGTTGCGATTCTTCCATCTATCCATATAACAATGCTTAGAGTCTTAGAAATTGTCAAGCCATGCTGAGCATACATCAGCTGGTTGAATGAATATTAGTTAAACTCGTAAAGGTCATACGAGGATATTTATGTGATTGCATGTGGTTATAAGCATGTAAACCAGTAGTATTCAAAATCATAAAAAATTTTACAGTCCCATTATTAATTTTGATTGGATCAGTCCTGTCACTATCCAACGGCTCACATCATACCAAGCTGTGATCGAATCCTTAAAATAGTTAATATTCTATTTACTACATTTATTTTAACGATTAGATTGCTGATGGGACAGTTCCGTCGATGGGATCGTAGAAGCTCCCTCAGAATCATTAATGTAGGAGAAATTTTTGAGTATTTATGATGTTGATTATATATATTAGCAGGTTTTGAGCCTTAATTTGTATATGTCTCATATGAACACGTGGTAGGTAGTAAATGTTCTTAAATTTATGGCATTGCAACTTAAGTGGCATGTAAGCAAGTAGTATTTAGAATCATTAATGTATGAGTCACGCCCCAAAGGGTACCCTATACGTGACAGTCCACCACACTCAATATTAAAGCTTAAGTATAACAACCTTAGTCATTCCCAAAAGCTTTTATATTAAGTGTAAGGCGTGCTTTCACAACTTTAGAGGGCCATATATGGGATTATGAAGCTTAAGAAGATATAAATAACACATTAAGAAAAGAGGATTCATAATAATCAATCACTTATAACAATGATCTTTACAAACTTAGGGATACTTCCCCGTGATTATTAATCTATGACAAGAATATTTGTACATCAATACTAATACTACACTTCATCTAAAATTTCCTTTATCCAAAAAGAAATTACTTGACCGCAGGGTCCTCGTAGCTTTAACCATAAATATAGAAACTGCAAAAAATATCTATAAGGGTATAAGCTAACAGGCTTAGTGAGAACTATTTCCAAAATAACTTCTTGTAACAAGATTTCAAACAAGTTTTTTAACAATCAAATGTGATGCAACATACACGTGGGCAAACAAGCATATAACTTTCCGGGAACTAAATGTTGAATGGATTTGCGATCTCCATTCGGGGTTTGGTGATACTTAACCTCAAATCAAGTAGTTTTAGTTAACAAGTTTTATGCTCATGAGCACTCATCGTCAATCATTCCAAATCTACTTAAATTGACCTTACTTTCGGATTTTCCGCCAAGCATTTCCCTTAAGCCGCTAAGCAATCGCTTTCGGATACTCCGCCAAGTATTGTTTTCGACATGAGCCTACTATCCTTCTCTCCCAAGGATAATAACCCATATGTAATATGACTCACTTCGTGTCATGCATGAATCCATTTATTTATGATGTCATAGCATAATTATTATTGAATTTAAGGCAATCAAAGAATTTCATACAAATAAAAGGTTATACTAAAACAGGCATTTAAATCAATTTCGGCTCCGATATTCTTAGGATTCTTTCAAAGAATTATTTTACGTACATATCAATTTATCTTTTCCTAATTCTAATGCAACTAATTTACAAGCGCAACAAGTATAACATTTTAAGGAAATAAACTCACGATTCCATGTCAACTATTCTTCTATGCGGGTGAGTCATTCACACACTCCACTTAATCGAAATAATCTTCGGGGTATAGGAATCCTTCCTTGGAGTCATCTAGCCAAAGAAAATACCCACAATGAGTATTCCTTGATGATTTTCTTGAATTTTGACAAAACAATGTCAAAAGAACGTTAAAGTTAGTATAAAGGAAAGTTCCAATTTAAAATAACCATAACATGGTCATTTTAACTTGGAATCGCGCATATAATATACCGATTTCTACCTATTCGAAAAGATCTATTCATTTCTAAAACTATTTTTGTCAAACTAAACCTTTTAAGCCCCAAAACAATGATGACGAAATTCACCACGAATTTTCCATCTTCAAAAACAACTTGGGTTCATCCATCCAAAACTTTCTTGACAAATACTTAGTTATCTATATAGTGGAAAAATTCTTTTTTTATAGCTATATAACTCATATTTAAACATGCTCAAGTGTTTTGTTGTCCAATTATCTTTTTTTGAATAAAACAATATCGGTTTTTAGAAAAAATATAGTTTGCAAGAATTGATTTTGTAAATATTTTGTTTCTTTTGTTTTCAAAAAAATGTTTTATGCTTGTTTCATTATTTTTCTCAAGTGACCTTTTTGAAAATAAAATTTTTTATTTTCTAAGTTCTCTTATATTTGTACCACTTTTCCTATTTATTTTTCCTATACAATTTTCTTTGCCTATTTGTTTGTAAAGGTCTTTATTTGAAAATTCCTTAGCCTTTCATCTTTTTTATCTTTTACATAAAGTCATTATTGTATCAACAATTATTTTCCTTTGAAAAACAAAGTGGAATAATAAAGGATGTAAGAAGCTTTTCAAAGTAAAAGTTTCTAAAATTTATAGTGAGTTCTTTTGTAACTTGAAAAAAAATGAGTTTATCTTTTGTTATACTATAGACTCTTTACTTTACATAAACTTATTTCTAAGTGACAAAATTTTCTTTTGTTAATTATTTATAGAAATTGAAATTTTTGGACAACAATCTAAATGAACATAATTTATGAGAATAAAAGTAAACAAAAATAACATAAATAATAAAGTTAAGTATTGGAGTCTTAGCTTCTTCAAGGCTCCCGGGACTAAAAAGTAGACTAGTCCCAAAATAAAAAGAAAAACTTGTTTTGACTTGATAAGGACAATTCTAAGATTAGAGACTAATCTTAAAATAACAAGGAATAAATAAATAAATTGTAAGAAATTAATAAATAAATTGCAAAGGAAAAAGAAATAAATTGCATTGCATAAAAGTAAATAAATTGCAAGTGAGCTTATATGCTCTAAAGAATATGTATATATATATATATATATATAATAATATTTAGATATAGTAACAATAATATGAACAAAAATAATAACATAAACATAAATAGATTTTTCATGAACAAGAACAATACATGAACATAATGTAGCTTCCATAACTTGTAGTCTTTGGAAACTCACACTATGGTCATGTCAAGTTACATGACATGAAGAAGAAGAAAATAATATAAGATAATTACCTAAAGAAGATTTTGGTAGTATGTGGTTATGGGTTTTAGTTGTTGGTGGAGGTTGTTTGGAATTATTTTAAGAGAGTTTTGGGACGGTAGTTGGAGAGAGTTTTGAGAGGACCATTTGAGAGAGTTTTAGTAAGAAACTTGTGGGTGGTAGTGGTGTGAAGGAAGTGAAAGAGGATGGGGGTATTTATAGGAAGATGTGGAAGGATTTTTGTATGATTAAAATAAATGAAAAATTAAAACAAATTGAGAGGGGGGGGGGGGGGGGGGGGGGGGGAGAGGATGGATAGGCACTGGCCACATGCATTGGGAGAGGGAGATGATTTTATTTTTTTGACTTTTGTTAAATAAAAAAAGTAATATGTAATGTAGATGTGAAATAAAGTTATGGGAAATTAAAAAGTAAAGTTAAGGTTATGGTGTTTGTAAGTGTAGGTGTAAGAAAAAGTAGAGAGAAAAGAATAGTGTAGAATAGTAATGAATAGTGTAATGTAAAGTAGATATGACTAATAAAGTACTAGTAGTAAGAAAATACATGTATAAATGCGATATCTGCTATTTTTACTTATCGAAAAATTACGAAATTGATATTTTTGGAAACCTTATATTCTTACGAGTCTAACGGTATATTCGGAATGTTTTTACTATTCCGGGCCCCGGGACACGTTTTTCAAGAACTGTGTCCGATCGGGTTCAAAGGACACTCGAATTTCGCAAAAGTGATATTTTTATATAACCTATAGCTATTACGAACTATTTTAGCTAATTATTCCAACTTCGTTTTCTAGGGCCAAAGAAAACGGCAATGTCGAACTTAAGCGGTTATGGTAAACTAGGGTTTTGTTGACTTTGGAAATCCGGTTGACTTCTGGTTTAGGGTTTTAAGCTAAACCGACTCCAAAAATTTGAGGGTTTATAGTATGAGAGATTTTTGAGTATTTATGGTATTTATTGTGGATATTAGCAGATTTTGAGCATTAGTCTATTTATATCTTATATGGATACATAGCGAGTTGTAAATGCCTATAAATTTAGTGTTACAAACTTCCTATACCATAAGAAGCATATGAAATCAAGCATAATTGTAAGCTCCAAATTTTTAGGGTAATATCAAATTCAAACCCTAAATCGGAAAGTCAACCGGAGACTTTAAGTCAACAAATTCCCAAGAAACCCTAGTAATTTAGATCCGGTAATCTCGTGTTCCTAAACCAAGAAGTCAAAATATGAGTGAAGAGTGTAGTTTGGTTCATAATAATATTAGGGTACTTAAAAAGATCAGATTAGCGAATTTCCGACCTATTTCGAACCCGATCGCATACAGACTTTGAAAAGCGTGTCCTGAGGCTCGAGATATTAATATATGATATTAATACTGTTAGACTCGTAATTTCATAAGATTTCCAAATATATTAGTTATATAATTTTTCGGATTATAAAAGTTACAGTTATAATATTTTTATCGTATTTTCATTACTACCGGTACTTTTAATGTCTAATATACTTTTTGATTTCTTCTACACTATTCATCAAGTACAACTACCCATAACCTATTTCTTACATCCTTATATCCTATTCCTATAATTTCATCATTTTCCTTACAATTTACTTTTTCAATACAACTTTTACTACTTAAATTACTTATTTAATTTTGAATCTTACACAACACACATCTCTCTCTCTCTCCTCTTGTAGAACCGATGCCCCCCTCCCTATTCTCTCTCAATTTATTTAATTTTCCTTTCTTTTATTACACAAACACTAATTTCACTCCCTATATATACTCCTCTATACTTTTCACTTTCATTTTTCCTCACTTTTCACTAAACCAAACTCTTGCAAGTTTCTTTTTTTTTTCTCTTCTCTCTCTCCCTCATTGCCGTGACGCTCCTCCCTCAATAGACACACTCACATCTAATAGGTAATAGATCTACACATTACCACCTTAAAAACATGTAATGGAAAGATAATTCATGTGTGATTCCACTCAAAAATCCCCATGAGCTTCAATCTAGGGATGTGGAAACACTTGAACATGAGATCCTTGTCATCACAATGTTATAGATCTTGTTGTTTGAGTTATTTTTCTATTACCTTGTTTTATTATTAAGTTATGTTGTTATCATTTATGATTTGTGCATATTTTCATCATCTAATCATATTCACATAATCATCATAATGTTCATGCATTTATGACTAGTATAGTAAACTAGATCTAGTTGTTTTGAGTTCATAAATGTATTAGGTTTTTGTTTAATGTACATAGATAACTTGTATTAGCATGATAATAGTAGGAAAATGTTAGAAAGCTTAAGATCTACTTTAGTTTCAACGAAAATGATTTTTGAAAATTCGGATAAAAAAGGAACCTTATTTAGAAAAGCCATTTTTCAACTTCAAAATGTGTATTTTACATTGATAATGAAGAGATTAGGGAATAGATATCATAAATGGATGATCTTGATGAGTAAAGCTGAGATCTACTAAGGAATATCTTCAAAATAAGGAAAAGTTTACAAAAGTTATGTTTCAATCCCAATAGTAAGTTTTAAATTGGTAATAAGAGAAGCTTGAAGTATAAACATCCATTTTTCAACTCCAAAACAAGATTTTTATTAAAGAAATGGAAGCCTTAAGGAGTAGGTTTGATTAGAAAATGGTTTTTGAAAGACTAAATGAGTTTTATGAAGAAAACAATCTCAAATGAAATTTTTAAAATTCGGATTTGAAAATGGCCACTATTTAAACACCTATTTCCAAATGCCAAAATGATGATTTTTATGGAAAAATGGAAGTCCTAGGGGATGCATGTAATAAAGACCTAATTTTGACAAGGATAAGAGAGGTTTATCAAAGTATAATCCTAAAATAAGGAATGGTTTCAAAGAATAGATTAAACAATGTTTTCATTCTTTAAAATTTTGTAAAATTCGTAATTAGGTAAACCACCTATTTAAACATCTATTTTCTAACCCCAAAATGAAGGTTTTTATTAAAATAATAAAGGTGTTGGGTATATACGTCATCAAGGTTGAGTTTTGATAAAAGTAAGTATGATTTTATAAGAAGAAAAACTATTTTTCTTAGTCTAGTAAATTTCAAAAGTTTTGCAAAGCAAAAGTTTTTTAAAAAGAATTATTGGTACTGTATCATTAAGAATATACATATAGATAGTTCATCTCATAACCTTCATGATAATAGCTCGTAGGTATTGCATATATACATGATGCACTTGGTAGAAACAAAGTGAGGAAAATAATGTCTTATACATCCTATTTGACATTATTTAAGTACATGAGAAATTAAAATTACCAACACCCATGAATCATGCATGGTATTGAGTTATATATATATATATATATAATAGAGCCTTACAAGATATAATGATAGCTAAGTATCTAACAAAGTTTTAATATGATGCTTGGTTTGAAATTAGGAGTTGAATTGTGGAATGGGAAATTCGTATAGTATTCTGTACCCTCCTATTCATGGACCAAATGACCTTGTTTGTTGGACTTCTAGAAATAGATAGCTCTCATTGAATAGGTAGAAATCGGTATATAATATGCGAAATTTCGAGTTAAAATGACCAAGTTATGACCGTTTTAAGTTGGAATTTCCTTTTAGACGAATTTTGACAAACTTGTTAGAATAGAATTTATAAGTTTATTCAAACTTCATAGAAATACTCATTAGAGTTATTTCTTTTGATTAGGAGACTTGGGAGACGGACTAGACCTTCCCGAGGACTATTATGATTAAGTGGATTTTCGTGCCATGGCAAAATGAGTTCACTATCTTTAAATTATATGCTTGTGATTATGCTTGTAATGTTAGTGGCATTAGAATTAGGACAAGATAAAAATTTGACTGTGTGTATATGAGTTCTATTTGGGTGAATTGATGATAAGAATATCAAAATGAGCTTGTTGTAAATATTTGTATGATTTAGCATAGAATTGAATTGTCTGCAATAGCTATGATCACCCATAAATTGTTAAATTAATATGCCATGATCTTATAACCAAATTGGCCATACATACCATATGTGAGTCACATTGCATAGGTTATTATACCTTTGTGAGAAGAAGGCATAATAGCTAGGCAACGAGAGGCTTATAGACTCAAATGTTGGCGTAGGGACTGGAATTGAAAATGTGTGTGGGTGTGGCCCTATATCAACCACAATATAAATGAGAAAAATTAAAATCTATGGTCGTATGGGCCTGAAACACCTAACTCCGAATGGAGGGCACAAATCCATTAAACATAAGACTTCCGAACGGTCTTATGTATTGTATGCTCACATGTTTGTGCATTTCATATGGTTGTTGATATAACTTGTCTGTTATATATTGCCTGTTGAGTATTTAATTTGGAAGTGGAATTCACTAAACTTGTAAGCTTATATCCCCATAGTTTTCTGTTGCAGTATGAATATTTATGGCTGTCCCCGAGAAGCCACTTTCCTTAGGTACAGCTTTTGGAACTTAAGGAGCTTTTTGAAGAAGTCGAGACCTAGATATAGACATAGACTTCTAGTTGAATCTCCTTAATCGATATATATAATGGTTGTAAGAGACTTTTGAGAACTTAAGAACTCTTAATATTTTCATCGGGGATATGCTCCTTAGATCATGTAATAGATTAAATTTGGATATAACGTTATGATATACATTCTTATTGCTATGTATGTCTCCGTAAGCTATTTCAATTCAAGGTATTGCTCCCTATATATTGAACGTGAGCCTTGCACCCGGTGTTTAAACTCATAGAGTGACTAAGGTTGTCATACTTGAGTTTAGATATCGAGTATGGCAGACTGTCGCGTTTATGGTACCTTTTGGGACGTGACAATAACGATTGAATTTGTTTTTTTTTTTTTATTATAAGATAACAGTATCTTATATAGAGAAATGGGACAATAGGACTGCTTATAGACATAAATATGAGAATCATTCCTTACCTATATAAACTAATATTTTGATCATTTGTATGCTGCAATCTTATCAATGCACATGAGCTGTTTTGATTGTGTCGGGATTAATTATTGTATTCAAACATATTAATAATGAAAATACCGATACTCATAAAAAATAGTTCAATTAATGAATATGTTTGATTACAATTGATTGAAATACTATTGAGAAAGCAAAATTAGACTAAACATACAACAATGTTCTGATATCTCTAAAGTTTAAACAATAGGTTTTTCTTTCCTTTTTTGTCGATATCAAAACAAAGAAAGATAACATAAATGCCGTGTTAAATGCTGTTTCAGCCAGTATGCATAGAGTAGTAAATAGTAGTTTGGATTTACACAATATCATATTTCAACAAGGATACAAGCAGAGCGAAACATGACCGGACAAATACATAACACAAACCAGAACACATACGCTTACTTAACATTCAACCTTTTAGTAACTTGTCAACACCAAACCCATGACTTATAGCTACATAGACTTATTTAACATTCAACCTTATAGTAACTTATCAACATCAAGGTCACGACTTATAGCTACACACGAATATTAAGCTAAGGTACACCTATAATAGGCACAAAAGGAAAATAGTAGCTAGTTGGTGCAAATCCCCACTCTTTTGGAAGAGGCAAATCAACGGTCTTGGATGATCTAGTCTTGTTGTATTCCTTACAGATCTTATCATTCTGACCTGATGAAGGGCAGGTGGTGGAAATGACCATAGGATTTAATAGGCTGTAAGAGATGGGGTCATGGGTCTTGACCATTTTGGAGAACATTTTGTTCTTTGAGGCATAGAACTGTTGCGGACCTCCTAGGACCCTTGCAAGACAATTAAGTGGAGTGTCTGAAGGTAGTTGAGCCTTGAAGAAACCAGTTCCATCGGTTGTTGCCATAGAGGATTGCTTAACTTTGTCACATTTCACTAGACTCTGATACCTGAGAGATAATAGGAGAAAACCATGCTCATTATCATTTGATAAGAATATGTACAACAATAGAAAAGATAGTGCTTCCCTTTCTTCTTTATTTTATTTATAGTTTACTTTTTATATTTGCTTGTCGTTTTGGTCAAGGAAACATGGTCACATCTGTTGGAATTAATTTTGCTTCCAAACTTGGCAAAAGGACAACGATAATAGCATTAATTTCTCAAATGTAAATAACAATCGTTTCACGATAATAAGTGCCTATCACCTAAGATTCACCGTGTGAATGACTAGAGATGAATCATTATCAGCTAAGCTTAACACCTGGGACTTTCTACAAAACATAAATGATAATATTATAAAAACTATTCACTACTACCATCTATCATGTACTCAAATATCAATCATACATGTCCACAAGTTATCACTACACATGGCTTATAAAAGACAAACCTTTTTCCTTTGGTACTTGTTAAAATTTGCATAAAAGAAATTTTTTTATAATTTTCAACAAGATTATATATATATTTATATATATATATAACAAACGTATGTTTATTGAATGTTTTGAGACATTTGTTAACATCTTTTACAACATTACTTAATCATAATAGACTTTGGGTACATATTGATGAACTTACCAACACTAAAAGCAAGAGGATGTGGAAGCTCGTAAAAACGAATTAAATACCTTATCTACAAATCTCAGCGTGGATTTTCTCTGTCACCATCAAACCAGTCAATTCTATGTTTTTTGGTCATGAAAATATTTAACATACAAATACTACAAATCAAATTAGGACGCGCACGATTTCTCTATTCGAAAACGAAGAAGGGGCAAAACGCAAGGTAGAAGCATGGGACCGGCACGGATAGCCGACCGTCAAAATTAGCAGTCGAGCGTTGAGTGCCATGTTAGCTGCAGTTAGCTAGATGTATAATGGTGGTCGACATGTGTGGTTGCTTAAGGTTCTTATGATGATTTTCTGTCTGTACTTTCCTACTACCAAAATTATTTCATTTTGTGTGTAAGGTTATGAGCTTTTATTAGCACTATATACAGAATTTAAATCCTTTTCAATTATTTTCTCTTAATTTCTATTAATTTATCCATTTAAGATGTTGTTATATGTAATCAATGGTTAAAATTTTATCCAATTATCTTATAGCCTAGTGTATTTAGTCCCGATCCTTCTTCTCAAGATACTGCATGTGATTCTCCATGTTGTAAACTTGTAATAGTCCCAATGGCCACATTATTGTAACTACCAGAAAAAAAAAAAGTTAATATTTTAAAAAAGAATATGAGTCATGATGATAATACATGATAACTTAAAAAAGTTAGACAGTTCAAATTATTTGATATGTGAATTGAGGAAAAATGAAGAGAAGAAGATAATTTGGGTTTTAAGAAAGAATTACATATTATAATAGTGTAGAGAGAGAGAGAGAGAGAGAGAGAGAGAACTGAGTACTCGGTTAAAAGAAAACAACTGTGTCTATTTATACTACAATGATCTGTTTAGTCTTAAGTTTTGGTCATAGGTGACCTAAAATCTAGATTTTGTTCCACACTGCCACTGAAGTAGAATGTCTTTCATTTTACAACTCCGGGGAACATGAAATTAATTACGTCGACCGCTAATTTATATTTAGGATTTAGTTTGAAACAAGCTATATATAGGAATAATGAAAGAATTAGAAAAGCACAAACCTGACAAGTCATAATCCTTTTTGCAATCAAGACATGATATTTTCCCGGACACAACGTAGGAGTGAGAAAGCTCGATCTGCGCCAGAGCAACTGCAAACAAAAGAGCCAGTGCCACCTTAGCCATCTTGTATCAAAACTAGACTATACGATACTTATGGGAAGAGAGAAAGGGGAAGGTATATATAGGAATAAGAATCCACAAAAGAGGCTCATAAATGAAGGTGCTGCGTGTTTCATTTAGTTGTTGAGGAGTTATTGAGAGTAGTAAATTTACGTATTTTACGTGGGCTCATGCGAGCAAGTAGTATTTGGTTTTATAGGTAAACAATAAATTTATGGTACTTTTGGTTCACGCATATTCGATGAGATTTATATTGTAGGTTTTTAGTTAAGGGGACCTTGCCCTAGTCCTCGTATAGGCGATTCGTTAGGATTCGATTATTGTGTTCTTGATAGCGGTCTTATATCTTGAAGATGTAAATGTGGAGATTAAGATGGTGAGCATACATACATGAATCTGAATTCTTTAAAATTTAGTTTCATCTTGTTAGAAATTAAGAGCCTGTTTGGTTTGCTTTATTCTGGTTGTTTTGATATTTCATTTTTATTGATTTCAAATACACTGTTCGTCAAGAAACAGATATAAATAAAAACCAAATGTTCTCATTCATAAAAAAAATCAAACAAATCAAATACAGACATGGATCAAATATTGATAAGATACAAATAAAAATCAGACAATCTAAATAGACCTTAGAAAATAAAAAAAAAAATTATGAAAACACTATAATGTCAACCTATTGTATCGAATTTTAAATTACCAATTATGAATTCATAATCGGTTCCCCAAGAGTTTAAGAGAATCTTGGGAATAATAGTTTGATCTAGGTGGTACCAAGATCAAGTAATGAGCTATTATAAAATGCAAAGATTATGATACAGACAGATTACATTCATATATTTTTTGTTTCATCGGGCTGAAACTCCATTATGCAAGGCTTGTGTCTTACGTATCCTAAGTCTTTAAGTCAAATACAATGATCTAAATGACATCCGATTCCACCGATTAACACCTTCATTGTAACATTGTTTCCTTTCACTACCATATTATACACAATGCCTCGCGGATCGACCACCCACTAAGTCATTGCAGCTAACATAAAGCTTAAATCTGTGTCCATTTCTAAGAAAGGTATAAGCACAACTCTATGGCTAATAAGCACAATACATCACAAAAATTGTTGAACGAATATTTGAATTATTAGATTTTTATCAGGATCGTATTTATGTCTAATCTATATTTGTAATTTATCTGTATTATATGCGAGTAAAACTATAAGCTTTTTATTGATATCTATTTCTTAGCAAACATCAAATATCCTACACAAGCACAACCATAACACAAGCCGTATATCACTAACCAAAAAATTCTGAAATATAATTCCTTAACCCATTGTATTTACACGTCCTTTTACATAAGTATAGCCTCTTTTCTTCCTAGAACTCACAGCAAGAAGAGGACTTGCTGGTCTGAGGTTAGAGGAAGAGCTTATGTTGTATTTATATAATTGAATTTACATAAGAGAAACCCTAACTCTCTTGTCTCGTTGTTTATAAACGGCCATCCATTAATGTTTTATTCTTTTATCTTTTATAGTATTAATCCAGTCTGTTCTCTGATTAAGCGGATGTTTCATGGTATTAATTTTATTTTTAATTCTTTTACACATATTACCATATTTGATTGTGGCTATTTAGGTATACCTGTAGCCACTCTTTTTAGTATATTTTCTAAGGCATTTTATTTTATATTATATTCATTTAAACTTTTACATATTAAGTTTACTATCCCTTGTCTTCCTTAATGGTCCATCCCACTTAAGACTCTTAATCTAATATGTGTGCTTGCCACAACTTTTAAGGTGTCAAAGTTAATAAATTTGACAAGTAATGGTTGATTGAGTAAAAACATTTTATCAACCTAAACTTTTGGTGTGAAATTTGATAAATAATATTTTGTTGGAGTATGGCATTCAACATCTTCAAACTTCAAGTGCAATTTTTTTCTATTTCAAAAAAAAAAAGAAGAATAAAACAAATATAATTCAGTTAATAATAGTGACATTATTTCTCATCTTAATATTATGGACAATTTTGGCATCTCAGTCTATATGATCAACTCAAACATTGTCATCAGACAGATTTTATTTGATTAGACTCATTCCTTATCAAACATTGTCATCAGACAGATTTTACAGAAAGGGCCTGCAATTCTATATTGATTAGACTTATACCAGTTATTCTGTCCTCTATTTTGATGCTTTTATGCTATGAATGCTTGAAATGAGGTTTGGATTATCAAGAAGCCCTAACGTCATGCTTATTGCAATAAACGGGTAATAACCTTGAATATATGGCCTTTTGATTAGCTATTTATTGCTATAACTCATTTTATATTTCATACTTCTGTTGAAAAATATTCAACATAAAATAAAGAAAGATACGTGTATTAAGTAATAGGGAATAATAATGGGCCACCTTTTATGACTAGTTATTAATGAGCCACTTAGAGTCTGGGTGGTATATCTCCATTCGATATCATTCATGTGACGTCGCTTAGTCATAAATAGTAAATAATATAGAGCAAATTTTCTCCATTTTTTCTTCTTTTTCTTCTTTTTTGACCCCTTTCGCTCATGTTCATCAATTTGGATTCTTACTGCTTTCTTCTCTCTTAATTTCTATATTAATGGTAGAGATTCAAACCATTCTATGATATTATTGTAAAATTATTATTTATTTACTTTTTTTTATAATTTTAATCATTTGTTATATGTAACGGCATTTTAAAATATGTTAATAAAAGATGAAAGGAAAAAAAAAAATCTATGGATATGAAAATATTTGCTATATGAACCCTTTTACTTGGACATAGTGAATAGATAAGTATTAAAATAGTTATACTTGAAAATAGTATTACTAGTATCAAATAATAAATGATGTGTTTTAGCATTTACTTCATCTAAAATTGTGTAATGGAGTATATATTATATATATATATATTCCAACATTTACTTCAATTTATTAATCACAATGTTAAATGGGACATAGAATTGAAGTCTTCCAATCAAAATTTTTGTATCTATTAATAATACCTTCGATGATAGAGATAACTTTGTTTACTGAATTGCCACTCCTAGTAAATGAGAAAGTGACATGTGCCAACTAACTAATAAAAAACTAGAAAATTAGTTGATTAAGTAAAATTGTTTTCTACTTGCATATTAGTGTTTGAGAATTGGGCTTACTATAACACTCTCTCTCACTCATTTTCTCTATCTGTTCAAATTTACAAGCTCTTAAGTACATTAGATGAGGTACCCAGAGAGCATACCCAAATAGTGGAATTATTGTGAGTATGACTGAATTATTATACTATAATTATTAATACACTAATGGATCTGTTCAATCTTATTTATGGTTTATTTTTGTCGCATATTCTCCTATCCATAATATATATATATATATATATATTCAGATCCAATCTTAATATGTGTAATTTTCGTAATCTATTTTTATCTTCCACACAGCTTCTATATGCACCAAGTTTCCTAACAAAAAATACTAGCAAATTCATCATGTACTGAAGTCAATAATCTATATAAATCATAATTAGGTAGCTTAAAAATAGTTTTTTATTTGGTTTGTCGTCGATGTTTCAATAATTTTAACATTTCCTAACTTGATTTAAAACATCTTGGTTTAAGGAGGTCTCAAATCGAACAGCATACTTTAATCATAGTGAAACTGATACTAAGTAATGAATTTTATATGGCGCTTCTATGTTTTATCCCAGTGCTCGTATTCAATCCTACAGATATTATATGATCCTTCTTTCCATATCTTGAATTCATAAAAATCTTGCATTCAGTCAGTTCAGTTAACTGAAGTGGGACTTGATGCTCAACAGTCTTGTGGTTTCGATTGAATGCAAGGTGTACTGTTCCATACAAATCAAATTTTATAGGCTCACATGGTCGGTGTTTTTTACAAGAACTGTGACATAAGGTGATTCACTGATGATAATATAACAATAAAAAAACAAAAGGGTCATAATCTATGTTCCATTGGAAATTAAGGCACACGTGGACAGGTACACAACTAAAGTAGAGGCGTTGGGTGGTATTTCCACCACACACCGCCGGGATAACAGCGTTGAGTTTATATCTTAAATTTACAAGAGATTGGGATATACATGAGTAATAAGAAAAGTTTGTTATTTACTTGATAATTTTCTGTGGTGATATATTAAGAGTTCATTTGCATATAACATCATAGGTTTGGGTGATCATTTTGATTTGTGAAATTATCAGGAGATCCTCCAGATATGACGGTAAATTTAATATTATAATATATTTTATACCTATTTTAAATTTGTGTCTTATTTTATCATGTCCTTATGAATGGTTTAGTTTTATTTCTTGTAATAAAACATATCTATTTCTAATTTCCATTTTTTTTAATCTTCATATTATGATATATATGAGAACCGGTATGCATAACATACAGATACAGCGGAAGCAATTTTGATTTTAGCTCTCTCTATCAGCTTTATATTTATCTTTCATAGTTATGCTTGTTGTGATTTCTGTCTCACATATCATATGATGTGAAAATTAAATTAGGGTTTATATCACAAACCGTTGATTCTATGATTATCCGGATTGTGATTCTCAAATACCAATTTATTTTGAGAATTCCCAAGTATATGGCATCCAAATTTGAAAACTATATGAAATTTAAGAATTTGAGAAGAAAGAGAGCAAATATGACTCAAATATTGTATTTTTGAATGAAAATTGTTGAGTTTTGTCCTTAAGGCACACAATTATAGGCTAGCTTAAAAGTGGCCAAAAATAGAACCAAAACTGCCAAAAAAAAAAATAAAATAAGGGTCTACAACGAAGTACAAACAAGGACATGTAAAACATCACAAACGACGTACAAAACTAACAAGTCTATGAAAAGTTACAAACAAAACAAAACTTTCCTTAAATAACAAAAATGCCTGTTTGAGTCTCTAAACGAAGGAATGTGGCTAAAAACTAGCATAGCTCACCACCAATGGCATGACTTCCTTTAGTTAGCTCGTTTTCTAGATCACCCAATAGCGACAGACTAGTTTTTGTCCCACTTCTTTAGGTACCTATTCGTCAAAGAATGGCATCAAGAAGTTTGATGGTTTTACAAATTTTAAGTAGTGGCAAGTCCACATGTAAGTAATCTTGGTGTAGTTAGAGTTGGAAGAGGCTTTTGATCAATGGTCAAAATTCATGGATAGGGGTCTAATCGAGTCTAAAGAATAATGTTTTATAGAAGGTACTGACGGAGAAGACAACTGTGGAGTTATAGAAGAAATTGGATCACAGATTAGCTAGTATTGAAGTAGAGATTATATTATGGGCTAGTAAAACAACATATTCAGATTTATGTATCTAATTGATAATTAAAAAAAAACATATAATGTTGTCAAGACTAAGACTAAAGATTAGGCAATGCTTTACTATGCTCTCTATTGTCTTCCTTTTAATAGATTCAGAGAGACTATGATTAATGGGAAGAAAAAATTATGAATAAAAGAGGTAAAAAGCCACCTATGTACAAGATCAATTATGCAAGGAGATAGGAACATTGAGTAGCGAGATTGCATGATTTAATCCTTAGAGAATGACGAACCAGTGGCATGGTAGTTCTAAATGGAAATCTATAATACTAATTACTATTTATCATCACTATAAGCAAAAGGGTTGTGCGAGGACAAAGTATCTTGAGAGGCATTATTAACACCAAACACGAGATGATAGTAAATAAAGTTGATGCTTTTGTAATAGTTTGTTAGTTAGAAGATGGTGAGCTGTTATCGACATTTGATCGGTAGAGAAAATCTTTATTAGGTTATGGAATTTGGAAATGCTTTCCATATGTGTTGTGAGAGAGATTGATTTTATACTAATAAGCTCGCGTAGAATGCTTTTATGTACATGGACATTGGTTAGCGATGAAGGATTGCTAGTATAAATGGGGTTGGGATCAAACTACATGATGATTATATGTGCAAGTATCAAATGTGAGGTATGCAGTGAAGTTATCTTATGATGTTATACCTTTTGGCTTGATGGATGTATTGGTTACAATTTAATAGATTTAATAGCATGGTGGTATATGGTGGAAGTTCGATGGTCATGGACTCATGGGAGGAGATAAGTTCTGAAACATGGTCCAGTTATAAAACAATGATTTGTGGTAGTTTAATTATTGGGGATATCAATCCTAAGGTAGAGGATTCTCATAATATGCGTTTGTCCTTGACAAAAAGCCAAAAAAAAAAGCGTTTTGGTTGTTAAAAACAAATTATAGCATAAAGTTATAAGGTGAAGTGAATCTCGGAATAGTTGAAGCCTAAAGGATCCAAAAATGCACTTGGTGACTTAGAGCTTGCTGGCTGGGATGAGTAAAGAGATGTTATGGGTGCCAACAATCACGTATAGCTAGGCATATGTTTGGTATGAGGAATGAACTCGGAATGGAATCGTGATTTCGTATTCTATTCTCATTCCTATGTTTGATTCCACATGTTATGGAATCAACGATTCTTACTTTGAGAGGAAATTCGATTTGCCCTTCAGAAAGTGGAATCACGATTCCATTTCATCTTCATAAATACTCATAATTAAATTACTTTTTCATCATCTTATTTATTTATTATTCACATTAATTATTAGGGATATTTTGACAAATAACACATTAATCCCATTCCATTTCATGATGTATCCAAAGAAAGGAATGGATATATCATTCCACCTCTTATTCCATTCCATTCCTTTTCTTCCATTCCAATTCATTTAATTCGGAACGATTCCCGCATACCAAACGTAACGTAGAGTAGACAAAAAAACGTTATCTTGCTGTAGGATCATGGAGGCTTAATTGGTTGCTTGGAGGTGAAGCGTGGAGAATTGAATTTTAAGTGTGTAATTGGGATTCGAATACAAATCCCCTCACTAATACTCGAATTCAAGTATCTGTAATAGTAATTGTAATATTAAAGAAAACGTCTGTGTCTTAGTACAATGGTGGGATACTTATATAATCAGTATCCTGCTCATGCCCTCAGCATGTTGCCAGCTCAGTAGAATATACTAAGATCTTAACAAACTATTATAACAAACAAACAAACAATAATAATAACAATATCAATCACCGGTCACTCAGTGGGCTAAGCCCACTAGCATGTCCTTTGCTACCCAAATCCATGAATAGCCCGGCCTGGAAATAGCCCGGTCCAAATAGAATTAAGCTCCTTCCTGATTCCCTGATTCCCGTTTATTCCACTCGTGCGAGGACAAAAGACAACTCTTGCTGTCTCAGTTTCCCCTCTTTTCAAACCCTAATCTCCGTTTCTAGTTGCTGTGAGGTGTTCGTTGGTGGTGGATTTTACCCGCATATCAGCTTCCTCCCCTTCAAACATCCTTGTCCACAAGGAGTGATTCGGGAACCTTAGCTGCATGTCCAACAGGAATTCCCAAGTTGCGTCTGATGGCGCTCGATCCTTCCACAAGATAAGCACTTGGGTTTCTGCCTTTGATCCTCTTTTAATCATTCTTCTGTCTAGGATAGCTTGAGGATCTAATTCCTCCTTTGTTGTAATTGCAGGTACAGTGGGTGGCTCGAGTGGAGGAACTCCGTGGAACTTCTTGAGCTGAGAGACATGGAATATGGGGTGGATCTCGGCATGCTCCGGCAAGTCCAATCGGTAAGCCACTTCACCAATCTTGTCTAAAATTTTGAATGGTCCAGCATACTTAGGGTTTAATTTGTGTTCGTTCGATTTCCTAAGTGAGTGTTGTCTGTAAGGCTGCAACTTAAGTAGGACTAGATCTCCAAGTTCAAATACTCTATCAGATCTCTTCTGATCTGCCAGCTGCTTCATGCGATGTTGAGCTCGCTTGAGGTGGAACCGAAGTAGTTTAAGTGTGTCCTCTCTGTTAGTCAAGAGTCTGTCCACAGTCGTTCCTGGAGTCCCCAGGCACATATGGCAAGTGTATAGGAGGAGGATAGCCATACAGTGTCTGAAATGGGTGGTACGTGCACTAGTGTGATAATTAGTGTTGTACCACCATTCCGCTAAGGACAGAAATTGGGTCCATCGCTTGGGTTCTTCACTGGTCATACACCTTAGGTAGGTACCTAAGCATCGATTAACCACCTCGGTTTGGCCATCCGTCTGGGATGGTACGCTGTAGACATGTTAAATCCTACCCCCTGTAGCTTGAAGAATTCCTGCTAGAAGGAACTGATAAAGACAGGGTCTCTATCACTAGTGATAACTTCAGGAAGGCCATGCAATTTGTAGATGTAGTCTAAGTATACTTGGGCTACCATGGCAGCAGTGTAAGGATGAGCAATGGCGACAAATGAGCATATTTGCTTAACCTATCCACCACTACTAGAATGACTTGCTTACCATTGGATTTAGGGAGTCCCTCAATGAAATCCAAGCTGATTTCTTGCCAGCATTCTTTAGGAATTTCCAATGGTTGCAGTAGGCCAGGGTTGGAGACATTCTCAAACTTGTGCTTTTGGCACACACTACAATCTCGAACAAACTGCCTTACCTCCCTCTCCATTTTTGGCCAGTAGAAGACTGACATTAGCCTTTTGAGGGTAGCTTGGGAACCTGAATGCCCTCCTAATGGACCGTCATGGAAGTGATGTAGTAGGGTGTTCCTTAGCTCTTGAGATGGACCAACTACAACTCTCCCTTTTCTCCTTAGCATTCCTTGGTTCCAAGTGAACTGCCCAGCTGAACCACCCTGTTCCAACTTAGCTATAAGGGCATTGTAACCTCCTGGTAACCCCCAGCTGTCTTGGATTTGCTGTAAGAACATAGGTAGAACAGTGGTATGATGAAGGTGCATCATCTCAGTTGTAGGAGCCCTAGATAAAGCATCCGCTGCCCCATTAGATGTGCCACTCTTATATTCTATATGGTAGTCTAGCCCCAGGAGTCTAGTTAGCCACTTTTGTTGGGTTGGAGTAACTAAACGTTGCTCCAGTATATATTTTAAGCTTTGATGATCCGTGCGTATCACAAAGCGTCTGCCCAACAAATAATGCCGCCATATTTCTATGGCGTGTACCACAGCCAGCAATTCCTTCTCGTAGACAGATAGCCCCTTGTGTTTTGGTGCTAATGGTTTGCTGAGGAAGGCAATTGGGTGCTTGTCTTGCATAAGAACAGCCCCAATTCCATCACCACTAGCATCTGTCTCTACAACAAATTCCTTTGAGTAATCAGGAAGTTGCAATACTGGAGAATGCATCAGGCATTTTTCAGTTGTTCAAAGGCCAGTTGTGCTGCATCAGTCCAAGTGAATTGGTTTTTCTTCAATAGTTGTGTCAATGGTCTAGCAATGAGACCAAAGTCTTTAATGAACCTTCGGTAGTAACCAGCTATCCCCAGAAAACCTCTAAGTTGTTTCACATTCCTTGGAGGGGCCATTCACTGATAGCCCTTATTTTCTTAGGGTCAGTAGCTACCCCCTGTGGAGTGATGATATGGCCCAAATACTCAATGCTTGAAACACCAAAAACACATTTACTTTTCTTCAAACATAGCTTCTCCTTGCTCAGTATTTCAAATACCTGCTGTAGATGTTCTGTGTGCTTGTTCATATCATGACTATACAAGTATGTCATCGAAGAAGACCAGTACAAACCTTCTCAAATAAGGTTTGGATATCTGATTCATGAGAGCTTGAAAGGTGGAAGGAGCATTAGTTAAGCCAAAAGGCATAACTAAGAACTCATAGTGCCCTTCATGAGTTCTAAATGCAGTCTTATAAACATCATTGGGGTTCATCAAAATCTGATGGTAACCCGACCTCAAGTCTAGTTTACTGAAATAATTTGCCCCGCATAATTCGTCAAACAGATCCTCAATAATTGGAATAGGGAACCTATCTTTTATAGTGTTCTTGTTCAATTCCCTATAGTCCACACACATTCGCCAGGTGTTATCCTTTTTTTTTACTAACACCACTGGAGATGCAAATGGGCTATGACTAGGTTGGATAATTCCACTAGTCAACATTTCTCTTACCATTTCCTCCAGGACAGTTTTCTGTAGGGAGAGAATGACGGTAAGGCCTGAGGTTAACTGGACTGCTGCCTTCTTGGAGGTGTATCCTATGATTTAAGGATCTCTCTGGTGGTAAGGACTTTGGATCTTCAAATATGGCCTGGTAATCCTCCAACAATGCCATCAACCTGGGATGAACCCTGTCACTAGGCATACTCACTTCGTCATTCCCAGTGGCTGTAATGACCCAACATTGAATTTCGAGAGTGGGATGATTTTGAGTCATCAGTTGTGCTAGTTTGCTACCAGCAATGTCATTCAGGAGTCCTGTTTCCTGCTCAAGGTACAGCTTTTACCTTCCCATATGAACTCCATAACCATGTCCTGGAAGTTCCAGTTGATGTGCCCTATTGTTGTAAGCCAGGGCATTCCTAGGATGAGGTCATAGGAAGATAGAGGAAGGACATAGAAGGATGCCCTGAAGGTTACTCCTTGCATCTGCCATTGGAAATCTGTCACTTGATGTTTGCTGTTTAATTGAGTTCCATCAGCTAAGGTGATCCTTATAGGAACAATTTCTTCAATGGTACATTTAGTAGCTTTAACTAAAGCTACATTGATAAAATTGGCTGAGCTTCCAGTATCTATCAGTATGTTTAGTTTCTTTTCTTATAAAAACCTTGGATCAACATACTGTTATTGGAATCTACCATCGGATTCCCCACTGCACAGAGTGTCAGTTTTGTCATGTCCTCTTCCAAATCAGCCACCCCTTCATCTATACTCACTTCAGTATCTCCTTGTTCCTCTCCTTCAATTACCAACATGTTCAATCTCTTGCTTTTACATCTATGTCCTGGTGCAAAGGGTTCATCGCACCAGAAACAGATTCGTTTTTTCCTTTTTTCTTCCAGTTCCTCAGGGGTCATTCGTTTGGTTGTTCTTGGGTTGGAAGTTGTGTTTGGTTTAGGGTAAGTGTTTGAAGCTTGGGAAGTGGAACCAGTGTGAAGTGGTCGTGTATGGGTGTGAGTTTGAGTTCTGGAATTGTGAAGGTTAGAAACTAAGGCATTGGATGGTTGTGAATGGTAAGGATGTGTGTAAGTGCTGTGTGTGGTGGCTTGGCTTTTTGTGGTTCTAAGGTTGCTTCTGGTTGATAGAGTAGTAGCTTCTTGTAACTTAGCAAGAGTGAATGCTTGGTGGAGGGTGTTGGGCTGAAACATGCGAATTGGGAATTGTATGTCAGGCCTTAACCCGCTGAGGAAACAGCTAATTAAGTGTGTCTCAGGCAATTGCACTTGTGGTGACAAGTGCATAAACTCATCTAAATAATCTTGTAATGATCCTGTCTGTTGTAATTCTTTAAGATCAGCCATGGGATCTTCAAAAATTTTTTCATTAAATCTAGCTTGAAGAGCTTTAGTAAGTTCTTCCCATGTCATTGGATAACTCTCAGTTCTAGATTTAGAATAAGCAATGTACCATTCGTATGGTTTATCTTCAAGATACATAGAAGCAATACTCACCTTAAGATGTTCAGGGGTACCATCCAAAGCAAAGAACTGTTCGGCTCTCAATTGCCAGTTTCTGAAATTTTCACCATTAAAAATGGGAAAGTCTAGTTTAGTTCCTCTCATGGGCAATTGATATTCTCCATTAACACTTGTTAACGTGGTTGGTGCAGGTTCTGCTGGAGCGGTAGGCTGCTTCTTTCCCTGGAATCCAACGCTCGAAGGGGATCCAATGCTCGCCACATTACATTGCAGCTGCTGCCGGATTTCTTCAAGTGCTTGTCCCTGTTGATCGAGGACTGCTTGCTGTGTTTTAAGTGTGTCTGCAAACAACTTAATCCACCCATCGTTCTTCTCAGCCTTATCCACCATGGCGCGCACAGCTTCTTCCAGCTTCTTAACATCACGTTGCTCACCCCCATGTTTGGCCTGCTCTGATACCAGATGAAGCGTGGAGAATTGATATTTGTGTGTAATTGGGATTCGAATACAAATCCCCTCAATAATACTCGAATTCAAGTATCTGTAATAGTAATTGTAATATTAAAGAAAAACGTCGTGTCTTAGTACAATGGTGGGATACTTATATAGTCAGTATCCTGCTCATGCCCTCAGCATGTTGCCAGCTCAGTAGAATATACTAAGATCTTAACAAACTATTATAACAAACATAACAAACAGAAATAATAACAACAATATCAATCACCGGTCACTCAGTGGGCTAAGCCCACTAGCATGTCCTTTGCTACCCAAATCCATGAATAGCCCGGCCTGGAAATAGCCCGGTCCAAATAGAATTAAGCTTCCTTCCTGATTCCCGTTTATTCCACTCGTGCGAGGACAAAGACAACTCTTGCTGTCTCAGTTTCCCCTCTTTTCAAACCCTAATCTCCGTTTCTAGTTGCTGTGAGGTGTTCGTTGGTGGTGGATTTTACCCGCATATCAGGAGGGAAGCCATTAACAAGAATGGATTGAAGTAGATGTATTTCATGTTTTACTTTGATGGATTAACATGTGTTTTGACTAGTACAAATTCAAGGTAAAGTGGACATTTGCTGAGCTACTTTCTTGAAATTACACGAAACTGAGTTATGTAAGACCATATAAGCAAAAGATTGCCAAAGGGCTAATCAAGGTTCTTATGTCCTTGGCGATTTCCTATATCATATATGCACACACATATATGTTTTTTCATGCTTAATATATTTCCTATCATATATCAATATATATGCATCAAGATTTGGGTTTTTCTATTCTTATATTATCGTGGATAAAATAAGTGAGAATGTAGAATTTTTAGGGATTCTATTATAGGAAATAGTGGGATGCCTTTGTAACAGAAACAGTTGTATTAATATTGTTATACTATAGTGGTTTGATATATATATATATATATATATATATTTGCAATTTAATATCTTTATATTTTTGGATTTTCTTGAATTTTTTTTCTCCTATTATATCTCTGTTGTATGTTATGATAAAAATCTACATCCTGTCACAATAAGTAATGTGTTTTGGGGGCAGAGAGAGAGAGAGAGAGAGAGAGAGAGAGAGAGAGAGAGATGGCGTGAAATAGACGTTTAATGAGCAGAGGGGAAACGGCAGCTGGATTGCTGGGGTCTTCACATATGTATAGGTACATTGAACATATCGCCATATCCAAAGATCCTTGGAAGACTGGGGGACAGACGAATTTGTCTAAAATCTTATGGTTACCTGTATCTTGGGGAGCTACTTTATCAAGTTACTTATCGATCATATTTATTATTTTTGACTTACAATTCATAATTTTTATACATAACTTATTACACTTATAACTTATTATAACTATAATTTTTTAAACAACTATAACTTTACAAAATCCAACGATAAATCTTACATTTTTGTATAAATGACTTAATCCAAATCCAACTTGTATCGTGCCCACATAATACACCATATGACCCAAATGAAGCCACAACACAAGCAAAGAATGCTGCTGTTTCATTTCTCTAACTTATTAAATAATGAGCACAATACCTAATATTAAAGTGCGTCATTTACTCTTATAAAGGAATATTTTTATGAAGAAACAAGTAATCCCAATAAAAGAATTTCGTAGTTTTTGCGGCTCATAATTGAATCAAAATGATTTCCTTTGTTGTGAATCAAGAGAGATGAAATTCATTAAAAAATTTATTTTAGTGATTCTATCACAGTTGGATATGGTGTGAGCTATTGAATAGTCGATAAGACCAGTTTCATTAAAATTAATGACGGGACCATAAATTTTCCAAAAACAAAATGGTTCTTGCGTAACATTTTTATTTTCACATTCAAGCATCAATTAATCCCAAAGTTTTTATGCCTTTCGTACAATCTCTCTTGCCTTTTCGCCAATCATACTATACAGAGAGCAATTCTCCAGCAATCTATAAATATTTGTCAATTTATAGCGATTTTTATTTTCTAATTACTAATTTAAGCAACAACCATTTCTTTATTAGCAATAGTTTTGTATATTAGTGGCACTCTACATAGTTTATTATTTAAAAACCATTGCTATACCATGCACAATTCTAAACCAATTGTATTAAGCCAGTAGCGGCTTAAAACTCTTGTAGTAATTCAATTGTAAATATATTTGATGGTAGTTTTTTAGATTAGAAATATTAGAATAAGATTTAGATTGTGGTTATAGATCATACCAGACAATTATAAGAGATGAAACAATTAAAAAGATAAAGAAAAGATGTAAAATTTATGGTTAATGCCACAAATAATACCTAAATTTTAAAATTGATTGGTTTAGTATATAAAATAACTTTTTATGCAGCCAACAGTTTCTATCAAGTTATTTTAGGTACTAAATTAATCGATTTAAAGTTTACGCACTAAATTAATTAATTTAAAAATTCATATATAATTATATATTTTATCAAAATTTATGTACCATTTGTGACATTATCCTTAAAATTTATTATGTAAACTGCAAAACGATAGAATAAAACAAAAAAAAAAAAAAGCAAAGCGAGTAAAATTAGCAATACCTAATTTCTCTTATAAATAACTAACATTTTGTTCTTGTCACCCGTCCATTTAATGTACATTATAGCGCGCGCGCGCACATATATATATAGAGAGAGAGTTAAAATGAGAGAAGCCCTGATATGCATAATAGGAAATAAATTAATTAAATAGAAAGACAAATTAAGAAATCGAGAAGTACACCACAACTTTCATTTAGCCTTTTACCATTTTATTTGATTAAATGCTACTCCACAATTGAAATTGAGTCTCGTGCTAATTTGAAAAATAAACTCCACAACAAATTTTAAAAGTACTGCTAATACACAAGCCATTGCTAAATAACAAAAAAAAGTTTTGTACCACTAGATATCATCACGAGTTGGTTTTAAACCTGGAATCGACCCGATCCATCATCGGTGAGTCTAAACTAGCTAAAGACCAGTCGGTTCTAGTGATTTCGATGGTTCTACTCTCTAAAACCGCTTGACCCGATGGTTCATGCTATTCCACACTAAAAAAGAAAGCAAAAAAGAAGGAGAGAAAATTAAAAATAATTATAATTAAAAAATATTTAAACTACTTTCATGTGAAAATAGAGATTTATTTTCTATTTACAATATTTAATAAATTATTAACAGTACAAATAATAAATATACTTGAAACCGTGTATTGTTGAGTTTATTTAGACTTCTAACATAAATGGATTTTTCTTGAGATTTGATTTTATATTTGTGGAAATTGGTTATATCTTGGATATTTTATAGTCCTGCATTACTAATATAGCAACTAAAAGTAGAAGTAATTGTATATAAACAAATGTACAATTGTAAAATTTCTTTTAACTTATGGATTATAAATAATTAAGCCAAATAATATTTTAAGTTAAAAAGTTTCTTTTGTATTTTTTATTTAAATTAAGTAAAATTATTTAATTAATTTTTTAACCTTTTTTAATTGTACAATTTCTAATTCCAAAAAAACTGAAATTAATGATTTTTAAGAATTAGGAACCACATTGACTCCAATGGATATAATTTCAATTCTACGAATTGAAACCAGCAGTTGGAGTCCAGTTCTGTACCTACCACTACTATTATATATGAACAACGTAACAATTATAGATACCCCAAAAATCAATTTTTAATTACTAATGTTCTAATTTGTTGCAGACCATGCTGGAAAATTGAATGAAAATTAAATAAAGAATTCATGAGTGCTCTTTGTCATCATTTATGATCCATGTCAGACTGTCTCTAGTCAAACAAAAGCAGTCCGCTCCCATACGGCAAGCCTCATCCGTCTCTTTCCTTTTGTCTTTTTTCGTCTGTGTTTCCGGCAGTTTCTTCAGTTTTGTTATACAAAAGCATGCAATGTTCCATTCATAAATCCAAATGCGTCTGCCATAAGATTTCGCTGCCGTAATATACTTAATAGGCCTTTGAGCAACAAAGGGATGCAAGTGTTGACCATTTCATTATACGCCTATAAATTATCCTATTCGATCAGATAGGATCTAAATAGATATTAAGGATTACAAAATAGGTATAGATATGAGGTTTTTAGATCTTCTACCTACTCTAGAACATGTACCATGCAGTATAAGATATAGATTTTAGGGTATCGTGTATCCATCCTATTAAATAATATATAATAACATTGATGTATAATAACTAAATAATGATATTCCATATTTTATTTTGCAACCACTTATATTTAAGATTATTATATGTATACTATATTTTAAAAAGTTTTATTATAGAAGGATTTCTACTGTTCTATTTTAAAACGATTTGTTATTTTTATTTTAAAAAAACTATAGTTGTATATACAAACTTGAATTCCCAAATTATATAGATATATTGTTTATATTATAATACTAATTAATATATAGAAATAGTTTCAAAATTTTTAATTTTTGAATTTTGTACAAGTTTTATAATTTTATTTAATATCACATAAATAGGTTCCATAAGTATTTATTGTAGGTTTCAACTTTTATACATAAATATATTCTATATATTATAGAATTGTGATATTAACAAATTACTTTTTAAATTTCTTTCTGCATATTATTTATATTGAATGTATGCAAATAAGATATTGTTACATAATATATTAAAATATATCAAAAACTATATACTTGATGCTTTAAAAAGAAAGAAAAAATATAAAGATTTTGTAAAAAAAAAAAAAAAATTACAGATTCCATAGGATACCTTATATCCTGTAAATTTTACAGGATACAGAGTACAGGATAGGTATAGGGAGCCACACGGTATGTTTCGGGTATGAAATTCAATATTATGTACCTTATAGAGTAGAGTATGGATAATGCTTCATACCCTACCCACTTTATATCCGCTTACCTCTAGAAATAATAACAGAAAAAATAAATAATAAACTTTTAAAATAAACAACTCATTTACTAATAATAGAGGAATTGAATTTTAATTCAATACGAATATAATATATTTGTAATAGCTATTCAAATATTTATTTTGTGTAAAAAATAAACTAAATAATTATTAGAGCAAAAATAAAATATTTATAAAGCATCTTGTCTTTATTACAGAGATTATATAACTGTATAGACGATATTTTCAAAACGGAAGTATTTATAAAAAAATTTAAAAATGAAAGGAATAGTAATTTATAAGTATAGAGATAAGATTTGCTATTCATTATTTTATATGATAGCCATTTATAATGAATTGTCCTTCCAACACCATAGTAGCAAGTTTTGGTAAAATAAAAAAGAAATGAATAACTGTTAATATTAAATGAACTGAGCGTAACAGTAGGTATTGCCACTATGCACTTGATTAGTCATCTTTATTTCTTTTTAAGACATGGATTAGCTCTTTTATGTTGTACTAAAATATCATATTTTGTTCAACATATGCCGTGTGGTATTGATAAATTCCTAATGCGTTTTATTAACAATCGGCTATAGAAGTTAAAATATATAATCACCAAAATACGTTTACTTGCTAATATAGATTGCGTTTGGTCGAGAAAATTTCTAAATATCGAACAGTACAAAAACTAAAACTTTTTTTTTCCCACAATCAGTGCCTCACAGTGTATTTAGTTTGTAAAACAGGTCCTCCATATATCAAACAAAACTCACACCGTAATATTGTTTTGACAAATCTTAAGACTTTTATCCCTTCTATACAAAAATCTTGAGACTAGACAAAAATCTTAACGATCACTTAGAACTGGCAATTTTTTTTCCCTTTTCCGATCAATGCCTTAATACCATAATACCACCACCACCACCACCACCACCACCACCACCACCACCACCACCATCACCTCCACTAATGTCATAGTTGCTATTACCATCACCGTAATCATCACCATCACAACTTCCGCCACTACAATCAATATAAAACTAGCTTTAAATGATCAAACTGAGCACTACACGATCACTACATCACAACCCACATCGCACTACTACACTGCCTTTGTCACCATCCTTACCACCTCAAAAGTCTTTCCATCACTATCATTAAACCACATCACCCTTACTACTACTAAAACTTCACCACATCATCACTGCCACAACTGCCACAATCTCTATATTTCTGATACTTCTCTCGTACTACACAATTATTTACATCACTCCTACCAAGGAAGCGACAGATGGATTCAAACAATATTAAACTAAACTAAATCAAACTATTTTTAAAGTGGTTCAATTTAGAATAACAAGACATTAAAAGTTGTTTGAATCTTCGTTAAATTAAGTCGAACTAATTTAAATGCTGGGTTTGTATGGTTAGTTTTTTTCGATAGTATAGATATTTTTTTAAAATTTTTTTAATAAATTATTTATCAATAAATAAATACAGATAAATAATATTAGTAATTCTCATAAAAAATCAAATAAATCAAATATAGATAAAATATAAATATAAATTAGATATATTATATATTATTTCGATACAAATATAAATACAAATGAGAAATAGACATCCAAAAGAGTTAAAGATTGGCTTTAAAATCAAATTGAGCCGAATTAGGAATGCCCCTAGTCTGTAGGTCAGCCCAACTTACAACTATTATTATTGTTATTTTCTTTTTACTGGAAAGTACATATGCTATCTTTATGTCACTCGATCATGTAAAGTGCATAATTCATCTTGGTAAACACGTGGTAACATCTACCGATTTTGTTAATTAGAGACGATATAAGGCAAATTTTTATGTCTGTTTTGGCGACTAGATTTCAAAAAATGCTACCCTTGTCTAGTAATTGCCAGGTACAAATATTTGAATGATACGTGGTATATATACGTATGATACTATATTATATGTATAGTATATATTTCTTTCTTTATTAATGACAAATTTGGGGCGTCAATATAGTATTTATCAATATCCATGTCTTTGTTAATTGGAGACCATGCTTGAATTAAACAATTACAGTCGGAAAAAGAAAAGCAATATCATTTACGCAACTTTTTGTTTTTTGGTCACATCATGTGAAGGTCACCTAGTCTTCCTAATGCAAAGTGAAACTACAGATGTCATGTATCATGTGCAAATTCTTCTAACTGTTATTACACATGTTTCTTGGATTTCCATGAAGCATATTGGTGATGGTGCAGACAGGATTTTAACATCAATGACATCAAATCCTTGACGCACTTTGCATGTACTGGCTTATAAGTACTAGACATCTACTAGGGTCGGATCCAAATCGGAATCCGATCTAGACCAGCATCAGGGGTTCCATATGTGGAACCGCTCTGCTGAGGCTGTTTCGAACCAACCCCAAGATCTACCAGGATGGCAGGTCCTTGCTCATTCTCTTCTATGGACCAGCCAGAACCGACGGGTCCAAACCGTCCAATTAGGGGAAAAAAAATAAAAGCTAAGACAAAACAAAACCAGCTAGGCATATGCACATGGAAGTCTTAGACCAAATAAAGTTGCCTGCTAAAGCTTATCAAAGTCAACAATTGTTGATTCTTTATATATATATATACAGTTTTGATGATAACAAAATAGTGACAAGTATCTAATTATATAGTTTTCATAACTCAGAAGATAACACAGAATATAAAAGTTTATTAATATGATATGAATTTCTTATATAGAGGACAGTACAAAGTTTAATTCCTTAGAGAAAGATTTTGAAGAAACTGTTGAATTTAATTCTGATTATGTATGATGAGATAGAAGTTTTCTTTGGCAATACAGAAGTTAGTTCAGAGGATATTCTATATTCAATATGTTAATTTAAGGATTCATGATTTTATTCAAAGGTTAGTCCAGAAGATGTTTTTGAACTCTTAATAGACATAAGTTCAATGTTTCTTTTTGAAAACCTAGCTCCAAGTTATTAAGTATAATTGGGTACTATACTTAATTGTTCCACTTAAGTAGGACAATATCCAATGGGGATTTACGAAGAAAGAAAATGTAAGAAAAGTCCAGAAGATACTCCAGAGAATAAGTTATGTTCAATAACAAAAAAGAAATGGGATCTTTTCTGATCCTTGTCGTAATTTACGGTTATGTTTGTTTCAGTTAATATCTTTCGTGAAAAGCAATTGTTCAAGAATCAAATTTCATCTAGAAACAGAACCACATCTATAGGAATGAAAATATTCTTTTTAGAAAATAAATGGATTTATTTTGCAAGATTTTTCGGAAGATTTTAGTTCAACAGATTAGATATGGAGCCTTATTCATCCTTTTGTACTTATCTAAATTTACGAATATCAAGGATGATTTATTCGTGAAATCAAAAATTCAAATTCGAATTAGTTTTACAATTCAAAAATAAGGATTTTATTTAAAATTTGAATCACGACCAGTTTTTTTTGGCAGATTTCTCGATAATATACCCGAGATACACGCAACAGACTTTCTTATCCACAGCTCGTGAACGTTGAAGCCAGAAGAAGAAAAACATATATACAAAAGAGAAAGGATAAGAGACAAACATTGTTACAATCATCTACAATCTTCAAAATATTTTTCTGCCATTTGAAAGTTTTCTCCAATCTTCTTGAAGTCTTTGTAGAAGGAAGAAAGTGTTTTTCACCTAGAAGTTTTCTTCGTTATTTCCAAAAGTTTTGAAAAGTGGAAATTTGATTTAGAAAGCTTCGTGATTTCCAAAGAAGAAAAAGAAGAATATCTGCGTGAAAGTGTTTTCACTTTTTACAAAAGGAGACTGAGGAATTTTGTTTATTTTAAATTAAAAAAAAAAACAAACAAAACGAAGAAACGTGTTGTTATCTTTGTGTTGTGTTGATCAATTACAGGTTAAGACTCTGTAGATCGGTTGTAGCTAGTGTATAGTTGTGACAATCGAGCAAAGAGATTTGTTTAAGCTTGTAATTGGAATTTTTGTTGGATATAGTGGAAGAAACCCAAAGGATATCGGGGTCCCCAGCTCGAAGCTGGAAGAGTGGACTGACGCACAAGGCGGAACCACTATAAATTATTTGCCTGATCTTCTTATCTCTTCTCTATTTATTTTCTTGTTGATTTTACATTTGTTTAATTGTTCGTATTGTTCTCAAATTTTCAAAACAAAAAGGGGAATAATTTTTAATAAAAGTTTTTAATAATCAATTCAACCCCCCCTTCTTGATTATTATTCGGGACCAACAATTGGTATCAAAGTAAGGCTCTTTTTATTGATTTGAGTGATTCTATCAAAATGGCTGAGAATAATGTAGCAATTAATCGTGCTCCTTTCTTTGATTGCACAAACTTTTCTTATTGGAAAATGCGTATGGAAACTTACATTAAGGCTAACGATTATGACTCTTGGCAGTAATTTCTATTGGAGACAATGTGATTACCTTGAATGGGAACTCAGTGCTGACAAATAATGAAAAGATAATTGAGAAAAACAACAGAGCCAAAATTTGCTGCTAACTACCATTGCTGCTTTAGAATTTTATCTGATTTCTTCATGTAGTACAGCAAAGGACATTTGAGAGAGGCTAAGTGTAACTTATGAAGGAACAAATACAATTAGAGAAACTAAAATAAATGCTTTGCTTGAAAAGTATGAACTGTTTAAATTTAAATCTGACGAGTCCATTAAAGATGCTTTCAACAGGTTCACAGCTATAACGAATGAACTTGCATCACTTGGCAAAGTGATTGGTGATCCAGATCTAGTAAGGAAAATGTTGAGAATTTTGCCACCATCGTGGGATGCAAAGAAAACTGATATTGAAGAAGCACAGGATCTCAACTAGCTATCTCTTAGTCAATTAAGAGAAAAATTGTTAGCTTATGAATCTCATAAGAAGTCCACTCAAGGAGAAGAAAGTAGTTCCAGAGGGATTGCTTTCAAAGACAAGGAAGTAAAACGAGCTGATTCAGATGATAGTAAAGATGAAGAAGATGACATCAATCTTCTAGCTAAAAAGCTCAATCGGTTCTTCAAGAAGCAAAGAGATAAGAAATTTAGTGTCTTTAAAAGAACACTGAATATGATAAAAATGATGCAGGAAAGGCATATAAAGAAAAAGGAAAGAAGGAAAAGAAGGAAATCCATTGTTATGAATGCAAGAAACTGGGACACATAAAGTATGAATGTCCTACCTTGATCAAGAAAATGGAGAAATACAAAAAAAGAGTCAAGCGATGTTGGCAACATGGAGCGATTTAGATGATACAGAGAGTAATTAAGAAGATACAGATGAGGATGAAGAAGCAAATTTTTGTTTAATGGCTACTTCTGAGGTACAATCTGAATCTGAATTTGATAGTGAAATAACTGAAGATGACATGCTTCTTGAAATGAAAAAATTGTTAAATGCTCTTAAAAAGGCTGATTCAAAATTAACTAAGTACGAAAATGAAATTAATTGTCTAAGAAATGAAAAGGATGCTTTGAAACAAACAAATTCATTGCTTGCTGATGAAAATAATTTTCTAAAGCATGACGTTGAGAAATTGCATGTTTATAATGAAAGATTAAGAAAAGATAATGATTTATTAAAAGAAGAAACTAGTATGCTAAATATAAAAATTAATGAGTTATCAGATTCAATAAAGAGTACATTTAATAAGTTTAATGAAAGTGATAAAAAATTAACAATGTTGATTTCTTCACAAAGGTTATCTTGTGAGAAGCATGGCTTAGGTTATGAGCATGGGTCTACATCAAATGCATCTAAGAATACGACATTTGTGAAAGATAAAAATGTTATAGATGATAAACAAATTGCAAAAGATGAATCAATTGCGAAAAGAAATAATTTCAAAGTAAATAATGTGGAAAGAAAAGTTGAAAGACAAGTAAGAGGGAGTACCAGAAGGTATTATAGAAGGTATCCTACATATGAAAATAATACCAGAAGGTATTCCAGAAGTTATCCTTCCTTCGGATATCATCAAAATAATACCAGAAGGTATTACAGAAGGTATCCTACATATGAAAACAATACCAGAAGGTATTCCAGAAGTTATCTAATGCAAAATAATAAGAAACAGGTAAACAACAGGAATAATGATAACTTGTCATATGCATGTTTCTTTTGTAATAAACATGGACATATTGAGAAATATTGTTATTATAAAAGAAACAAGCTCAGTAATGATTAACTCAATAAAAAGTACCAAACGAGCTTGTCTTATAAAGGACCCAAACTAGTTTGGGTTCCTAAAAAGGTATAATCCTATTGAATTTTGCAGGAACATGAAGCTAAAATAAGAGGAACGTGGTACCTAGATAGTGGATGTTCTAGACACATGACAGGAAATGCTTCATTGCTCAACAGTATAACTTAGGAAGAAAAAGTATATGTGAAATTTGAAGACGACAGTAGAGGTAAAATTATTACAACAGGAAGCATTGGTATGTCTCCTTACATAATAGAAAATGTTTATCTTGTAAAAGGTTTGAAACTTAATCTCCTAAGCATTAGTCAATTATGTGACAAATGTCACGCCCCGTAGGGTATTCTAAACGTAACAGCCCGCCACATACTAAGTAAGACTCTCGAGTTCCCTACCCGAGCCCTTCGGGAGTCTTAAGTAGATGTAAAGCGTTCCTTTACAATAATAGAATACTTCAACAAATGGAGTTAAACAGTTTAATGTGGCATCCATTAGCCATAGATGATAAATCAAAACGCATAATTATAGTTTACAAAACCTAAGGGGCATTCCCCCGCAAAATAATAACAAGTCCATTACAGTCATCCAGAGTCCTTAGTTTCCAACAGAAGTCTATACAAAAACAATGGATTAAACTTCTATGGGAAACTCCTATCTCCGGTACCTGTGCTGTGGCTTGCCTCGGCCTAAGCCATATAAACTCGTGCTGCAATAGATAAAAACTATAGCGGCGTAAGCTAACTAGCTTAGTGAGTAATAACTTCCATACACAATTAAATATAATCATTCAAGCAAGTGATTATTCAAGCAAGTGTATGCATCAAACGACGTGATCAACAAACATATGACCAACCGGAAATCATATGTGGATGGACTTGCGCCCTCCATCCCGAGTTAGCAGATTAACGAATCCTGCGGTACGACGCCGTTTAAGCTCACGGTCAACTAACAATATTTCGTTTTATGGATCACGATTAACCAACAAATTCGTTTTATGGATCACGATTAACTAACATATTCGTTTTATGGATCATGATTAACCAACATATTCGTTTTATGGATCACGAATAACCAACCGATGCGAATGCTCCAACCCTATCGTGATATGAATTGATCCAATTTACAATTGAAGTCAAATATTCATTAATTCAATTCTTTTAGGTGACCAACAAGTATTCGCAGACATTCATCATAAGATACTAGTTAATCAGTCAATTGCTTAACACCCGGTTTCGATATTCCTTAAATTCCAATTCACATATCAGCAGTAGACAACATACATAATTCCCATATACCCCATCATGCATATACAATTTCTTTTTATCTTTGCCTACACCACTAGTGCCACTACATTACAATCACATTCATTAATTGAGAGTGGAAGTAAAACTCACTCGGCCATTGGACGCCGATCTTTCTAGTAGTAGTAGTCGGGGGGTAGGGTGTCGTCCAGCTCGGGATCACCTACCAAGCAAGAATAATCCTAATGAGATTCTCATTATGTAACTAAATCAAGCTATACATCTAAACTAGATGAATTTGGATTTCTCGCTAGTTGCGGAAGTTTCGACTTAAAACGGTCATAACTTGGTCATTTTAACTCGGAATTTCGCAAATTTTATATCGATCTCTATCTACTTCGAAAGATTTATCTATTTCTAGTATTATTTTCAAGTTTTGAAAATAGTAAGGTCACGGAACAGTGGGATCAGTTCTGTTCTGCCATTTTCTAATTTCAAAAAATTTGTTTTACTTTTGATAAGAATTGTTCCTAGTTGATGATTCATGCATGAATGGTATAGGAATGAATTACTAACATGAATGCCATGTAATGGACTCAATATATGCATGATCATGATGATTTTGTGATAATAGACTCTTATAAACTCCTAAGTGTTAGAAAATTCCATAAAGGTTATTTCTAAGAAGTTATTCTTCCACTTTACACTTCTTAGGGTTTCTTTGACTTGTAATCTTGTAATCCACTTGTTATCTAAATGAAAATAAGTTCTCAAAGTCTATATTAATCATGGCCTTCATTCATGCATAAAAATTCCCATTTTTTATTTAGTAAACATGTTTTTAAACAAGCTTTTTGTAAAAATCCGAATTTTTGAAATTTCATTTTCTTGCATTTTTCTTATGGAAAAACTTGTCTAATGAACTAAAATTTGAAGCTCCAATATATATATATTATCCAAGGGCCTCATTTAGCTTATAAGACATCCAATTTAGACTTAGATACTAAGTGTTTATATGGGCATCACCCAAAATTACGAATTTGACTACACATCCATAACTTAATATTTTCCATTCTAACTTCACTCCTTGTTTTTACATTTCTATTATGCCTAAACTCACCTAAGTTTATAAAAATCATTCCTTCAATATATCTATTACATATACCCTTTATTTTTCTTGTGAAACATGAGTTTAAAAATGATTTTGGTGGCTTTTAAGGTAGGGTTTCAATTTCATCCTAATTTCCAACAAACCATTTCCTACAAAGTCTTTTATTTTTCAATGTTCTTACTTCTTATATATGAAGATCTACTATCTAACATCTCTATACATATACAAGACTACATCTTTATGATCATCAAATCATGGAAATCAAAATAACTCTATGATCATACATGTAAATGACAATGTGAGTGTCTAAACTTTAGATCTACTAACTATGATGCATGAATCATATATCTCATGGCATGAACATCAATATATATGCAAGATCCCTACTTTACATGCATGAACAAGTTGATATTTCAAACAAAACTCATTCAAAGACTAGATCCACTTCTTGTGATGGATTGAGATTCTTGTAGTAGTGTTTTCATGTCCCTTGCTCATGCTCATTGGGATTTAAATGAGAAAACACACAAGAATGATCTTGCCATTACAAGATTAGGAAGGATCAAAGCTTAAATATACATACCAAAGGAGTCTTGAAGGAGGAAAAGAGAAGAAACAAGTTGGAAAAGTGAGAGGAAGGGGGAGAGGGAGGGTTCACAGCACAAGAAAAAAAAAGAGAGAGTTTTTACTCTTTTGCAAAAATTGAAACAAGAAGAAATGAAGAGAGAGAGAGAAAAATATGTATATATATGAGATGAATTAGGGTTTAGCTAAATAAAATGGAGTAAAAATAATCAAATTGAGAGGGAAACAAGGGGGGGGGGGGGGGGGGGGGGGGGGGGGGGGGGGGGGGGGGCGGCCACACTCCTTGTGTGTGTGCTCTTAAAAATTTGATATTTGTAGTTTAGTAAATTAAATGTAATAAATGTGATAATTATTTAAGAGACTTTCTTGGAAAAAAAAATTGAAATGAGTAGTTGTAAGGATGTAAGAATAGGGTATGGGTAGTGTGTAGTGTAGGTTGTACTTGTGAATAGTAGACAAGACATCTACTTTACCGGTTGTACCGAAAACACGGGAAAAGCTATAACTGTAATTTTTAGCTCGGAAATTATAAAATTGATATTTTTGGAATCCTTATAAAATTACGGTTCTAATGAATATTCCGGAACATTTTTTTGAATCCGTGGTCCGGGGCATGCTTTTCCGTAATTGAGCTCGGGAAGGCTCGGAATTGAAAAATTCCCGAATTTAAAACTTTCAAAGGTTTAATATACTTTAAAACAATAATTCCACTTCATTTACTTTATAAAATTTCTTTTATTATGAAACCGAAGGAAAGCCAGATTAGGGTTCCGCTTCCAACTCCCGGGGTTTCTTGACTACTGAGAATACCAAGGTTTATAACAAAGGTTATAAAATGATTTTTGAAAAGGATAAATGTTTTGCCTTTGATGAAAAAGGTATGAAATTGTTTGAAGGTTTTAGAAAGAAAAATATATATCTGATAAAACCTAATGAAGTTGAAGATGCTTGTTGTTTGTTATCAATGAATGATAATATTTTCGCTTGGCATAAACGATTAGGACATGTGAATTTCAATCAATTAGAAAAATTATCTAAAAACAATATAATAAGAGGTTTACCTAAAATTAATATCAAACATGATGTGAAGTGTGATACTTGTTTAAAGAATAAGACGGTGTCTATTTCTCACAAAGGTAAAAATGAGATTTCAACAAAACGTCCTCTTGAATTATTGCATATTGATTTATTTGCACCTACAAGAGTATTAAGCGTGGGTGGAAGTAAATATGATCTTGTGATTGTTGACGATTATTCAAGATATACTTGGGTTATGTTTTTGCAACATAAGAGAGATACTTTTGATTCTTTTCAAAAATTTGCAAAACAAATTCAAAATGAAAAGGGATTTTCCATAATTATCTTAGAACTGATCATGGAATTGAATTTCAAAATTCAAAGTTTTTGAATTTTTGTGAAGAACAAGGTATATCTCATAACTTCTCAGCTCCATATACACCTCAACAAATGGAGTGGTAGAACGCAAAAATAGAACTATGCAAGAAATGAAAAGATCTATGTTAAATGAAAGTGGTATTGCTGAGTATTTTTGGGCAGAAGCAGTATCTACAGCATGCTACATCATCAATCGTGTTTATATTAGACCTATGACATCAAAAACAGCATATGAACTGTTTAAAGGTAAGAAACCTAATGTATCTTATTTCCATATTTTTGGTTCTAAATGTTTTGTGAAAAAGAATACTTACAATCTCGGTAAGTTCGATGAAAGATCTATTGAAGCTATATTTTTAGGATATTCTTTTAATAGTCGTGCTTATCGTGTTTTTAATAAATTATCAAAAATTGTTGAAGAAGCTATAAACGTTAAGTTTGTTGAAGATATAAAGGATGATGAATCCGATGATGAAAAGGAATCCAATCCTAAAGAAGGAGCTAGTTCAAGAAAAAAGTCTGAAGAACCAACTGATGAATCTCATGAATCTGAAAGAACAGAGCCCTCTCCAGAAGGTAACACAGAAAGTAATACAGAAGGTACTTCAGAACCTACAGCTCTTGAACCAAAATATTCTAAGGGTTGGAAATATAAATCTGCTCATCCTTCTAATCAAATAATTGGTGATGTTCAATCTGGTGTTAAAACAAGAGCTAATTTACAAGATTTTGAAAATCATTTTGCTTTACTATCTGAAATTGAACCTAGTAATGTTGATGAAGCTTTAAATTATCATAGCTGGATAGAAGCCATGCAAGAGGAGCTAAGTCAATTTCAAAGAAACAATGTATGGAATTTAGTACCAAGATTTAAAGGAAAATCTATAATTGGTACTAAATGGGTTTTCAAAAATAAATTGGATGAAAATGGGAAAGTCGTTAGAAACAAAGCAAGGTTGGTAGCCAAAGGATATTCACAAGAAGAAGGAATAGATTATGATGAAACATATGCACCTGTAGCTAGATTAGAAGCAATTCGTTTAATGCTTGCATATGCATATTTTAAAGATTTTAAAGTTTATCAAATGGATGTAAAAAGTGCCTTTCTAAATGGTTTTATAAAAGAAGAAGTGTTTGTAGAACAACCCCCTGGTTTTGAAGATCCTTTTAAACCCGATTACGTTTTCAAATTAAATAAAGCCTTATATGATTTAAAACAAGCCCAAGGGCATGGTATGAAAGATTGACTTTATTTTTAATCTCTAAAGGTTTTCAAAGAGGATTTGTTGATACAACTTTATTTTTAAAAACATATGATCAAGATACTTTAATAGTACAAATATATGTGGATGATATTATATTTGGTTCTACTAATGATATATATTGTCAAGAGTTTGCTAAGTCCATGCAGGCAGAATTTGAAATGTCAATGATGGGAGAGTTAACATTCTTCCTTGGACTTCAAGTTAAACAAACCAAAGAAGGAATCTTTATACATCAAGAAAAATACACTAAACAAATTCTTAAGAAATTTGGGTATGAAGGATGTAAAGGAGCTGCAACTCCTATGAGTACTTCCACAAGGTTAAAATCTGATTCAAATGGTAAGAAGGTAAATGAGAAACTTTATAGAAGTCTCATTAGTTCTTTATTATACTTGACTGCATCTAGACCTGATATTCTTTTCAGTGTATGTTTATGTGCCAGATTTCAAAGTGCACCAATAGAAACACATTTGACAGCTGTTAAAAGAATTTTCAAGTACTTGATAAATACTTCAAAATTAGACATTTGGTATCCTAAAAATCAAAATTTTGATTTACTAGGATATTCTGATGTAGATTATGCTGATGCAAAATTGATAGAAAAAGCACATCTGGTACTTGTCAATTTTTAGGTGACAAATTAGTTTCTTGGTCTTCTAAGAAACAAAATTCTGTTGTCTTATCAACAGCAGAAGCAGAATATGTTTCTATTGGTAATTGTTGTGCTCAATTACTCTGGATTAAACATCAATTGTGTGATTATGGTTTGTTTTATAAAAATATACCTATTAAATGTGATAATACTAGTGCAATCAATCTAACAAAAAATCCTGTACATCATTCAAGATCAAAGCATATTGAAATTCGACATCACTTTATTCGAGATCATGTAATTAATGGTAATATTATTGTTGATTTTGCGCCTTCTAATATGCAATTGGCAGATATCTTTACAAAACCTTTAGAAAAAATTAATTTTGAATTCATACATAATGAAATTGGTATTTGCAATCCTTTTGTATAAAGAAAAATATAGTATTTCTTCCTACTTTTAAACAAATGTATCTACATTTATTATATTATGGTTTACATTAAAAAAAATTAATTTTTTTTTCGTTTTCATAAATCAATATTTATTGTTCTCTTTCTCTCCCGCCTCCTCAAGACGTTTGTTCACCTTTCTTCTTTACTTCAAACCATCTCTCCAGCAAACATCAAACTCTCAAAACCCTCGTTTCTTTCCAAAATGCCTCCACGAAAATCTATGAGGATTTCCAACAAAAGCTTTAAATCGGTTTAAGTCCTCAAAGCCGATATCCATTGTTGATAGCTCTTCTGACTCTGAACCTTCACAAAATCAAGAATTGCGAACGAAGAATAAAGAAGAACTTTCTTCTACATGTGATAAGAAGAAAAAAATCAGTAAAAAGACTCTGCATGAACAACAAAAAATGCAAACTTTGGAAGATTTTTCAGTTCCAGAGGATAATCCAGAACCTTCTTCAAAGAAAAAGAAGAAGAAAAACCCTAAAGAAACCCAAGAAACTCTACATTCAAAGTTAAACCCAGAACCATCATCGAAGAAAAGAAAAAGAGCTCGTTCTGAGACTTCATTAGAAAAAGAAAAGAACAAACCCTTGGATTTGTCACGGGTAAAGTTTCGTGAATCCTCATTTCTTGATTTCGAATTTTTTAGAAGAAATGGCTTCTATTGGGATGAATGGACTGAGAAATTAAGATTGTTGGAATCTCTCATAATATTTTGATGATAACAAAAAGGAGTAAAAGTCTTTTTAACAAATAAATAAAGTATAGCAATCAAAACCAAAACCAAAACCAAAACCAAAATATTTCATGATTGAACTAATCATCAGATTTTTTAGAAATTGTTTCAGAAGGTAGTTCAGAGTCATTTTCAGAAGGTATTTCAGATTCATTTTCAGAAGGAAGATCAGAAACTAAATCTGTTCCAGAACAGAAGATGCACAGAATGTTGCGAATTTATTTATACCTTATCATCTGAAGGCCTGACTCCACGAAATGAATATATTTGGGTAGTATATTCATTTTGTTCCACTAAAGTTGGATAAAATATCCAAGGGGATTTATTTCATCAATTTTATTATAAGTTACGTCTATTTAATTTTCTTGAGGAAGAAGATCGTCAGATTTTTATGTTTCACGTGGTCAGCAAATTCCTAAAGATAAGGGATATATTTACCAAGTTCATGTTGGTTCAAATTTTCGAAACGAAGATCTTTTAAAGCTTATCTTCAAGGATAAAGGATATCACTATTTTTATGGGATAGTTTGTTGAAGTATTTATCCAAATTGTTATGGATAAACATATCAAGATATATGAGACATTATCAGATGACAGCATCAACGAAATTTATAAAGCTAAGAAGATTATTCGGGATTGATCATACACGTAACAGACACTTCAAAGGAGGGAATTTGCCAAGTCAAATATTTTCAATTTGAGAAGAATTCGAATTGTTTTGAACGACTTCTTTGCTAGCCGTTGAGATAAAACAATATATAGAGGAAGCACAACAACAAGGAAGATATGATGAAAGAACGAATCTTGCTCTAACTCTCTGTTGAAAGAAAAAGTCTTCGAGTGCATTTCTCTCAAAAGTCCTTGCGTTACAAAGTGTTCACAATATTTTTGTTCGAAAGATAGGATATTTATTGTATTTCCTTGATTGAGTATCATTAATTTTTTTTGAGGTTGAGTGTTGCAAGTTATCTGTTAGACCAATTGTGTGTTATAGGATAACCGTGAGAATTGGGACAGAGTGTATTGTAGCCAAGAGGATTGGCAAGACAAGCTTGTAACTTTTGATTTTGGATATAGTGGAACAAACCGGTGTGGAATACCGGGTCCCCAACGTGGAGTTGGAAGAGAGGACTGACGCTCGAGGCGGAACCTCTATAAATCGATTTGCATTTTTCTCTACCCTACTCTTTTTATTTTCGTGCAATTTATATTGAAGTATTTGATAAACTGTCACGTTTCAGAACCTGTTTCAGAGAGTACTTCAGAGAGTTGTCTGTATTCCGCATAAAATTAAATTTGATCTGTTTTGAATTAAAATAGATATACAAGTGTGATTATCAGCTGTGATTAGTTTCTAAACAGCAAGTTTAATTAATTCTAAGTTTAATAAAGTAATCAAAAGGAAGTGAATTGAAAATTTCGAAAAGAATTTATTTTTGTGAAAAAGCAATTCACCCCCCCTCTTGCTTACATTATTGGGACCAACAATTGGTATCAGAGCTTGCCTCAATTATTATTGAGTGATCCAAGTATCATGGCTGAAACAAATATTGCAGTAATAGAGCACCTTATTTTAATGGTTCTAATTATCCTTATTGGAAAATGCGTATGGAGACTTACATCAAGGCTAATGATTTTGACTCATGGCAGGTGATTTCAGTTGGAGACTATCAAGTGAACGTGACTGCTGAAGCACAATTAACTCAAGATCAAAGAGAGCAATAGAGAAGAACAACAAGGCTAAGAACCTTCTTCTAACTACTATCTCACCATCTGAATTCTATTTAATTTCATCTTGCATTACTGCTAAGCAAGTATGGGATACACTTAGTGAGACCTATGAAGGAACGAGAACAATTAAAGATACTAAAATCAATGCTCTCTTGCAAAGATATGAATTGTTCAAATTCAAACCTGAAGAGAAAATTAAAGATGCTTTTGATAGATTTGTTTCTATAACTAACGAGTAGCTTCTCTTGGAAAGAAGATAGAGGAAGCTGATCTTGTCAGGAAAATACTAAGGATCTTACCTATAGCTTGGGATGCAAAGAAAACGGCCATTGAAGAAGCAAATGATCTCAGCGCTTTAACCTTAAGTCAACTCAAGGAGAAACTGATGGCGTATCAATCTCACATAGATGCTACTGAAGAAGCAGAAGGAAGCAAGAAAGCCATTGCTTTTAAAGCAAAGGAAGTTCATGCGGATGCATCAGATTCAGAGACCAGTAGCAATGATAGTGATGACATCAACTTGTTGGCTAAAAGAATTGGCAAAATTCTGAGAAGAAAGCAAGGTAAGAAATTTACTAAAAAATTCGAAACTAAGAGATATGATGCAGGTAAATTCTTCAAGGACAAAGACAAGAAAAAGGAGATGAAAGAAGAGAAGAAACAAGAAATTATTTGTTATGAATGCAAGAAGCCTGGTCACATTAAATACGAGTGTCCATCACTGATTAAGAAAATTGAGAAGTTCAAAAAGAGAAACAAAGCCTTGATGGCGACGTGGAGTGACCTTGACGAATCAGAGACAGATTCAGAGGATAACTCAGAGGATGAAAAGGATGATTCAAACATATGCTTAATGGCACAATCTGAGGTAAATTCAGAACTTGATTATGTTTCTGATGAGGATGTAATGATTGAAATGCAAAACTTATTGAAATCATTGAAAAAGGCACATGTTAAAATAAATAAACTTGATTCTGAAGTTAAATCTCTCAAAAATGAAAAGGAAGTTGTTATTCAAACAAATAGGTTACTTATGGATGAAAACGACATATTGAAACATGATAATGAAAAATTACATGTGAAAGTGAATAAATTCATGAGAGAGAATAGTATACTAAAAGAAGAGACTAAAGAACTTAACAGAAGAATAGGAGACTTATCTCAATCACTAAAGAATACGTTCAGTAAGTTCAATGAGAGTGACAAAAAGTTAAATATGTTGATTTCCTCTCAAAGAACTGATAAAATAAAATATGGCTTAGGATTTGAACAAGGTAGCAGTAGTAAGAATGTTCAAAAAACTGTATTTGTTAAAGGAAAAGAATCCTTATTTAAGGAAACATCTACAGTTAACAACACTGTAACAAAGAAAAAATCTGACAGTCCAGTCAGAGGGTATTTCAAAGGGTATATCAGAAGGTACCCAGATCAGAACAGAAACTTTACAAGAAGAGGGCAAGTGAAGGAACAGGTAAGAGGATATTCTAGAAAATATCCACATCAGTTCCAGAACAGGAACAATAGATATGGGAATAGTTATTCTTATGCTTGTTATTTTTGTAATAAAATTGGCCATATTGAGAAGTTTTGTTTCTACAAGAAAAACAAGCTCATGAAACAACAAGATAACTTTGAAAAGAAGAGCTTGAATTTCAAAGGACCCAAACTTGTTTGGGTTCCTAAGAAGGTTTAACCCTTTGTTGATACATGTAGGAACAAGAAGCAAAGCTTAAAGGAAAATGGTATCTCGACAGTGGGTGTTCGGGACATATGACTGGAGATGCTTCTTTGTTCACAAGTATTAATTGGAAAGAAAGAGGATATGTTAAGTTTGGTGACAATAGTAAAGGTAAAATAGTGGCAACAGGTACTATTGGTCTATCTCCTCATACAATTGAAAATGTTTCTCTTGTTGTTGGATTAAAACATAATTTATTAAGTATAAGTCAATTATGTGACAAGGGTTACAAAATGATTTTCGAACATGATAAATGTTATGCTTATGACAAGAATGGAACAAAACTATTTGAAGGATATAGAAACAAGAATGTTTATTTAGTCAAACCTTCAAATGTAACTTTCGAAAAATGTTTCTTTGCTATGTCTGAAAATATAAAAATATGGCATAGAAGACTTGGTCATGTTAATTTCAATCAACTCGAAAAACTATCCAAGAAGAAAATTATTTTTGGCTTACCAAGAATAAATATAAAACAAGACATTAAATGTGAAACATGTATGAAAAATAAAATGGTTTCGTCACCTCATAAAAGCAAGAATGTAATCTCTACTAAAAGACCATTGGAATTGTTGCATTTAGATTTATTTGGTCCAACAAGAACTTTAAGTCTTGGTGGATGTCGTTTTGGTCTTGTAATTGTTGATGATTATTCTAGATATACATGGGTGTTTTTCTTAAAACAGAAGTAACACATTTGAAGTATTTGAAAGATTTGCTAAGCAAATTCAAAATGAAAAAGGAATGTCCATAATAAGTTTAAGAACCGATCATGGAAGAGAGTTTGACAATGCTTTATTCATAAATTTTTGCGATGAAAATGGTATAGCTCATAATTTTTCCGCTCCTTATACTCCTCAACAAAACGGGGTTGTAGAAAGGAAGAATAGAACTCTTCAAGAAATGACAAGAACTTTGTTAAATGAAAACAAAGTAGCTGAGTTTTTATGGGCAGAGGCTGTATCAACAGCATGTTACATAATAAATAGAGTGTATCTAAGACCATTAACTTCAAAAACATCATATGAGTTGTTTAAAGGAAGAAAACCTACTGTATCTTATTTTCATGCTTTTGGATCTAAGTGTTATGTGTTGAAAAACAATCTAAATATGGGAAAATTTGATGAAAGATCCGAAGAATGTTTATTTGTAGGATATTCCTTGAACAGTAGAGCTTATCGTGTTTTTAACTTAAAAACAAGAATAATCGAAGAAACTATAAATGTAAAATTTATTGAGAAAATTGAGATGATGATTTTGATGATGAAGAGAGTGAAGAATTAGTTAAAAAGGAGGATATTAGTTCTCAAGCAAAAGATGAGCAGAATTCTGAAACATCAGAAGAAGTTGCTCCTCAAAATGATACAGAAACTGAGTCAGAAGAAAACTCAGAAACTCCTCAGAAGCTATTTCAGAAGGTATTTCAGAAAGTAGCAGAAACTGGAGGTATGTATCTGCACATCCATCTGAGCAAATTATTGGTGATTTAAATACAGGAGTAAGAACTAGAAGTAGTTTACAAGAATTTGAAAGTCATTTTGCTTTAATATCAGAAATTGAACCTAGTAATATTGATGAAGCATTAAATGATAATAATTGGATTGAAGCAATGCAAGAAGAACTCAATCAATTCCAAAGAAATCAAGTATGGAATTTAGTACCGTGTCCTAAGGATAAATCAATAATAGGCACCAAATGGGTATTTAAAAACAAACTTGATGAAAATGGAAAAATAGTCAGAAACAAAGCTAGACTTGTAGCTAAAGGATATTCACAAGAAGAAGGAATAGATTATGATGAAACATATGCACCTGTAGCTAGGCTTGAAGCAATTAGATTATTACTTGCATTTGCATGTTACAAAGATTTTAAATTATTCCAAATGGATGTTAAAAGTGCTTTTTTAAATGGTTATATTAAAGAGGAAGTTTATGTACATCAACCACCTGGATTTGAAGATCCATCAAAAGAAGATTATGTATTTAAGCTAAGAAAAGCGTTATATGGTCTTAAACAAGCTCCTAGAGCTTGGTATGAAAGATTAAGTGAATTTTTGATCTCAAATGGTTTTTCAAGAGGAAAAGTGGATACAACTTTGTTCTTAAAACATTTTGAACAAGATATTCTGATTGTTCAAATTTATGTTGATGATATCATTTTTGGATCAACTAATGAGAAATATTGCAAAGAATTCTCTAGTATGATGCAGGCTGAATTTGAGATGTCCATGATGGGAGAGCTAAATTTCTTTCTTGGTTTGCAAATTAAGCAAACAAAAGATGGAATTTTTATCCATCAAGAGAAATATACAAAACAAATAGTGAAGAAGTTTGGTTTTGAGAATTGTAAAGGAGCTGCAACTCCAATGAGCACAACTACAAGGTTAGATCTTGATCCTAAAGGAAAAAAGGTAAATGAAAAGTTATATAGAAGCTTAATTGGTTCTTTATTATATCTTACAGCTTCTAGACCTGATATATTGTTTGCTGTATGCTTATGTGCTAGATTTCAAAGTGCACCTACTGAATTACATTTAAAAACAGTTAAAAGAATCTTTAAGTACATTTCTTGTACATCTAAGATAGGCATTTGGTTTCCAAAGAATAAAAATTTTGAATTACTAGGATATTCAGATGCAGATTATGCAGGATGTAAAGTAGATAGAAAAAGTACTTCAGGTACATGTCAATTTTTAGGAGATAAATTAATATCTTGGTCTTCAAAGAAACAAAATTCTGTAGCTCTTTCAACAGCTGAGGCAGAATATATTTCAATTGGAAATTGCTGTGCTCAAATCTTATGGATAAAACAACAATTGAATGATTATGGAATTAATTGCAAAAATGTACCAATAAAATGTGATAATACTAGTGCAATTAATTTAACCAAAAATCCAGTTCAACATTCAAGAACAAAACATATTGAAATAAGACATCATTTCATAAGGGATCATGTAAATATTGGCAATATTAGTATTAATTTTGTCCTACAGAAAGACAATTAGCTGACATTTTTACAAAACCCCTTGAAAAATCTCGATTTGAATTTATTCGTAATGAAATAGGAATATGTAATCCTTTGTAATTTCTGATATTTATTTTGCATTAATTGCTCGATCAGAAATTTCATTAGATTCATTTTCTTATACTCAAGTAGTCTCAATTTACAAGATTCTTTATGTTGGAAACATAAATTGTAGTTAAGAGGATTACACGATTAAAGAGGATGAATAAAAGATATTTTGTTTTCTGTTGGAAATCTAAACAGAATTAATAACTGATCTTGTGCATCGTGCAATTTTTAACCATCGATTTTTTCTCTCTCCTTCCATTTCAAAATTTATCTTTTCTCTCTCAATCTGCAAAATCCTTCGTGTGTTGTTCAAACCCTCACGTTTTCCTTCAACATATGGCTCCAAGAAAATCTTCCGAATTCAATCCAAGGGTTTCAAATCTAAACCATCTAAAACCCCCGTTGAAATCTCTGTGGATTCTGACTCTCAACACAGTTCGAAATCATCTAAGGGTGTTCATGTTGAAACAACACCAAAGGCAACCGCGATAAAGTCTAAAACATCTCAAGATCCTTCTTTGGCAAAGGATCTGAAAAAGAAGTGACTGAGGAAAAGAGTTCATCTGAGGAACTCGCTTCTGAATCCACTAAGGAAAAGGAAGTTGATAACGAAAGTGGTTCAGAATCGGATGCTGAATCAGAAGCTGATTCAGACGCAAAATCAGAGAGTGCGAAAGCAAGCTCTGAATCTACCTCACCCTCTCCGTCTTTTCAGAAAAAGAAAGTGATCCTAAGAAGGTATCAAAAAGGGGAAATAAACAGAAGGAGGAAACCCTAAAACATGTCAGGTTGGTTAAATCCAAAATCCACCCTTGTTCTTTTATCGATTTCCAATTCTTTGAAAAGAAAGGTTTTTATGCTAGTTTTTGGCTAGACAGAATAGGAGCTAAAGGGTTGTGTGATTTACGCATTGATATAATTGGAGAATTAGTTGAAGAATTTTACAAGAATCTGAAATTTGAAAATGAGACTTTGTTGATCTCGAAGTTGGAGGAAAAAGGATCGTGGTCAATAGAAAGATGCTGATTGATTGTTTAGGTCTGTTAGATCATGGGGATGATCACGAGCTGATAACCTTAGGTAGAAATGAATCTATGCAACTTGAATGATGGCATTGGAAAGTTTCATGCCAAAGATATTTTCATTTCTGAATTCGAGTTGTTGATAAGGTTGCTGCATAAAGATTGTTATCGAGTGCATATTACCAAAGAAAGGAAGTCCTACTTCCATTTCTAAAGAGGAGGCAATCATTGTTCTGGGGATGAAGTTGCAAAAACAACTAGACTTGCCTAGGATTATCTTACGGCACATGTGGAGAAATAAAAAGCACATGATTTATGGAAACATAATCATGAAAATTTTGCAAAAACATCATGTGAAGATGCCTAAGCATGTTCGTAGTCCTCAAATAATGAAGAAGATTGGTGATAAAGTGATTAAGCACATGAGTATTTCGATAAAGGAGAAATTTTGGTACAGCATTGATGGAGCTTTCTATGTTCATCCGAAGAATCGCAAGAGAGAATTGACTCTCAAAAGAATCTTGGACGAAATAGAAAAAGAGGATCCACATGGTGTTGAAAATCAAAGAAGAGGAAATCTGATAAGGATGCCAAAGGAAAAGGGAAGGCTCCTGTTGCAGCAAAGAAGAGAAAAAGGGATTATGAGTTGGGGACTGGGAAGAAGTTTGAGATCAAAGAAGGGCAGACTGTTGAATCAGATTCTGATTCAGAGACTGAATCAGAGGGTATTCCCTTGAAGCCACCAGGAGAGACGTCCCAACCTATCTCTCTCCAACAGATTGACAATCTCATTTCTTCTCGTATGGAAGCATTCTTGAAGAAATTTGATTTGTCCTCTGTTCAAAAATCTCCTTTGGTCCTCCCCGATCCTCAAGTGGAAACCAATCCATCTGAGCCAATTTCTGATCCTGTCTTTCCTACAACAACACCTGGTTCATCATCTCCACCTGCGGCTGACATTCCTAAAGATCCAACATCTCCATCAGCTGCTGGAATCCCTCATGTTGCTGATCCTGACTCCATTCCACCTGCAGAGGATGTAGAGCAACCAGCAGAACATGTTCCTGAACCAACTCCACCAGTTGCTGATCCAATGGAACAAGTTCCTGCTACAGCTGAGGAAACCCCTGTTGCAGCTAAAGACATTCCTGTTGACCCTACTCCTGAACAACAAGCTGCGGTTTCTCTCCTATCCATCCCTCAACAATCCCCTGCTGAACAACAAACTGATTTTTCACTATCTCCAACTCCAACTCCTGCTAAATTTCTGGCAGGAAGAAATCTCTGGCAAGGAAGAAGACATCTAGAAAGAAATAGAGTCTTTATTTTTTTCAGACAATTTCTCTTAGCGAATTTTATATATTTTGTTTTCGGTTTGTAATGAAGATATTTTTTTGTTATGCTGAAATCTCTATATTTCCTTGACTTCAATGAATTTTATATGCATAATTTCAGGGGGAGTTATTTTTTTTCTGATAACAAAAAGGGGGAGAAGATATATGATGAAAAACAAATCTTTAAATATCAATATAGTTTGTGCAATATGCTTATGATATGAGATTTGATTATATTTGTGAGTTATGATTGATCCGTATGTATGAGTTTTGGTTAAATCTGATATGTTTTTGATATATGATATTATATTGTTTTTAATCATAAGGTTTTGTTATCTTCAAAAAGGGGGAGAATGTTGGAATCTCTCATAATATTTTGATGATAACAAAAAGGAGTAAAAGTCTTTTTAACAAATAAATAAAGTATAGCAATCAAAACCAAAACCAAAACCAAAATCAAAATATTTCATGATTGAACTAATCATCAGATTTTTTAGAAATTGTTTCAGAAGGTAGTTCAGAGTCATTTTCAGAAGGTATTTCAGATTCATTTTCAGAAGGAAGATCAGAAACTAAATCTGTTCCAGAACAGAAGATGCACAGAATGTTGCGAATTTATTTATACCTTATCATCTGAAGGCCTGACTCCACGAAATGAATATATTTGGGTAGTATATTCATTTTGTTCCACTAAAGTTGGATAAAATATCCAAGGGGATTTATTTCATCAATTTTATTATAAGTTACGTCTATTTAATTTTCTTGAGGAAGAAGATCGTCAGATTTTTATGTTTCACGTGGTCAGCAAATTCCTAAAGATAAGGGATATATTTTACCAAGTTCATGTTGGTTCAAATTTTCGAAACGAAGATCTTTTAAAGCTTATCTTCAAGGATAAAGGATATCACTATTTTTATGGGATAGTTTGTTGAAGTATTTATCCAAATTGTTATGGATAAACATATCAAGATATATGAGACATTATCAGATGACAGCATCAACGAAATTTGGATAAAGCTAAGAAGATTATTCGGGATTGATCATACACGTAACAGACACTTCAAAGGAGGGAATTTGCCAAGTCAAATATTTTCAATTTGAGAAGAATTCGAATTGTTTTGAACGACTTCTTTGCTAGCCGTTGAGATAAAACAATATATATAGAGGAAGCACAACAACAAGGAAGATATGATGAGAAGAACGAATCTTGCTCTAACTCTCTGTTGAAAGAAAAAGTCTTCGAGTGCATTTCTCTCAAAAGTCCTTGCGTTACAAAGTGTTCACAATATTTTTGTTCGAAAGATAGGATATTTATTGTATTTCCTTGATTGAGTATCATTAAATTTTTTTTAGTGAGGTTGAGTGTTGCAAGTTATCTGTTAGACCAATTGTGAGTTATAGGATAACCGTGAGAATTGGGACAGAGTGTTTGTAGCCAAGAGGATTGGCAAGACAAGCTTGTAACTTTTGATTTTGGATATAGTGGAACAAACCGGTGTGGAATACCGGGTCCCCAACGTGGAGTTGGAAGAGAGGACTGACGCTCGAGGCGGAACCTCTATAAATCGATTTGCATTTTTCTCTACCCTACTCTTTTTATTTTCGTGCAATTTATATTGAAGTATTTGATAAACTGTCACGTTTCAGAACCTGTTTCAGAGAGTACTTCAGAGAGTTGTCTGTATTCCGCATAAAATTAAATTTGATCTGTTTTGAATTAAAATAGATATACAAGTGTGATTATCAGCTGTGATTAGTTTCTAAACAGCAAGTTTAATTAATTCTAAGTTTAATAAAGTAATCAAAAGGAAGTGAATTGAAAATTTCGAAAAGAATTTATTTTTGTGAAAAAGCAATTCACCCCCCTCTTGTTTACATTATTGGGACCAACAAAGATGCAAAAGCTTATGTACCTTATTTGACACAGTTTGTGGTATGTTAGTTAAGGAGTTTTATGATAATCTGAAGAAGAAATTTGATGAAAAATTAGTTTCCAAAGTTGGAAAAAGAAAAATTAAAGTTTCAAGAAAATTGTTGATAACATGTTTTCAATTAAGAGATATGAAAGATGATGTTGAGCTAATGTCCATGAAGAAAAGTGAGCTGTTTAAAATGTTGAATGATGGAATTGGTTCATTTACAGAGGATGATGTTTTCATTACTGAGTTTGAACTTTTAATATGCATGCTACACAAAATGGTCAATGAGTGCTTGTTACAAGAAAGGGAGTACCACTACACTCTCTAAAGAAGAAGGGTTAATAATTTTGGCAATGACAAAGGATAAACAGATTGATTTACCTAGGTTGATCCTAAATCATTTGTGGCGATATAAGGAGAGCATGCAGTATGGAGGAATGATCTTTGAAATTCTGAAAGCTAAAGGAATTCCTGTCCCTAACGAATATAAATTTCCCTTCCATTGAAGAAAATTGGACAATATAATTTTAAACGAATAAAGATTTATGTTCACAAAAAACTTTGGTTTTCAAATGATGGAGGATGTTATGTTCATAAGAAAAAACGGGTCAAGAAATTAACTTGGGCAAAAGTAAGGAAAATGCTAGATAGTGAAGTTGAGAAAAATTTTGAAGAAGAGGATGAAGAGATATCAGAAATTCAGGGGGAGATTAACATAAGGACAGAAGGAAATGGAAGAGAAGATGACAAAGCAGATTAATGAAAAATTTGAGGAATTAAATAAACAAAATTTGCAGACAAAATGAAAGAGTTAGTTCACAACTTATCTCAGGAAAGTTTGGCTACAAAGTCAGAAAGTCATACAGAGGTTAAAGTGGATGATGTACCTGTTGTTCATATTGATCAGTCAACTCCACGAGTTAAAGATCAAACAACTGAACAGGATGATATTCCACCAGCACATATGGATGTTGATGTCTCGAATCCTGAAGAGGACTTAAATCAGGAAAACAAACATACTCTTCTTAATCAGGGTCTGATCATCTCTGAGCATTCTTCTATTCCTATTTCTTCTGACCCCATTTTCGATCCTATACAACAACAACCATCTTCTGATCCTGATCTTGAATGGGCAATCGTTCCTTATGGCTTTAAATGGAACATATAGTATTTTAAAAATCTTACAATCGGTTTTCCTTCCTTTGCTTTCAGCCTTTTTTTTTTTAATTTTGTTTCTGCAATATGTAATCATACCTTAATCTTTTGTTTTTGACATGTGCATGACTTCCTCCTTTATTTTCTATGATGATAACAAAAAGGGGGAGAAGTATGAAGTAGATTTCTTGTGCTTTTCTTGTGCTCATGGTACGTGTTGTGCTATTTATATTTATACATATTGTGCTGTTTATAATTACGGATATATAGAATTACGAATATATAGTGTTAAATATCTTTAGAAAAACAAATGGTTTTGTTATCATCAAAAAGGGGGAGAATGTTGATTCTTTATATACATATATACAGTTTTGATGATAACAAAATAGTGACAAGTATCTAATTATATAGTTTTCATAACTCAGAAGATAACACAGAATATAAAAGTTTATTGATATGATATGAATTTCTTATACAGAGGACAGTACAAAGTTTAATTCCTTAGAGAAAGATTTTGAAGAAACTGTTGATATTTAATTATGAATATGTATGATGAGATAGAAGTTTTCTTTGGTGGTACAAAAGTTAGTTCAAAGGATATTCTATATTCAATATGTTAATTAAGGATTCATGTTTTTATCAGAGGTTAGTCCAGAAGATGTTTTTGAACTCTTAATAGACATAAGTTCAATGTTTCTTTTTGAAGACCTAGCTCCGAGTTATTAAGTATAATTGGGTACTATACTTAATTGTTCCATTAAGTAGGACAATATCCAATGGGGATTTACGAAGAAAGAAAATGTAAGAAAAGTCCAGAAGATCTCCAGAGAATAAGTTATGTTCAATAACAAAAAGAAATGGGATCTTTTTATAATCCTTGTCGTAATTTATGGTTATGTTTGTTTTAGTTAATATCTTTCGTGAAAAGCAATTGTTCAAGAATCAAATTTCATCTAGAAACAGAACCACATCTATAGGAATGAAAATATTCTTTTTAGAAAATAAATGGATTTATTTTGCAAGATTTTTCGGAAGATTTTAATTCAATGGATTAGATATGGAGCCTTATTCATCCTTTTGTACTTATCTAAATTTACGAATATCAAGGATGATTTATTCGTGAAATCAAAAATTCAAATTCGAATTAGTTTTACAGTTCAAAAATAATAGGATTTTATTTAAAATCTGAATCACGACCAGTTTTTTTTTGGCAGATTTCTCGATAATATATTCAAGATACACACAACAGACTTTCTTATCCACAGCTCGTGAACGTTGAAGCCAGAAGAAGAAAAACATATATACAAAAGAGAAAGGATAAGAGACAAACGTTGTTACAATCATCTACAATCTTCAAAATATTTTCCTGCCATTTGAAAGTTTTTCTCCAATCTTCTTGAAGTCTTTGCCGAAGGAAGAAAGTGTTTTTCACCTAGAAGTTTTCTTTATTATTTCCAAAGTTTTGAAAAGTGGAAATTTGATTTAGAAAGCTTCGTGATTTCCAAAGAAGAAAAAGAAGAATATCTGCGTGAAAGTGTTTTCACTTTTTACAAAAGGAGATGGGGAATTTTGTTTATTTTAAATTTTTTTTAAAAAAAAAACAAACAAAACGAAGAAACGTGTTGTTATCTTTGTGTTGTGTTGATCAATTACAGGTTAAGACTCTGTAGATCGGTTGTAGCTAGTGTATAGTTGTGAGAATCGAGCAGAGAGATTTATTTAAGCTTGTAATTGGAATTTTTGTTGGATAGTGGAACAAACCCAAAGGATATCGGGGTCCCCAGCTCGAAGCTGGAAGAGTGGACTGACGCACAAGGCGGAACCACTATAAATTATTTGCCTGATCTTCTTATCTCTTCTCTATTTATTTTCTTGTTGATTTTACATTTGTTTAATTGTTCGTATTGTTCTCGAATTTTCAAAACAAAAAGGGGAATAATTTTTAATAAAAGTTTTTAATAATCAATTCAACCCCCCCTTCTTGATTATTAGTTGGGACAACAACAATACAATGAAAAGCAAAGGGAAGACATGGCATGGAAACAATAAAAAGCATCTCCAAGGAGTTAAAGTAGCCTACATCAAAATAGTACACCTATATAGTCTATCTTTGTCGTTAGCTCGTTGCAAATTTGGAAAGCATTGTGGGAATAATAGAGTAGTAGGCAATTTAATTGTGTCGGAACGAATATGTGGCTACTTTGTGATGTGCTAAATTATTAGGCTTGTTTCAGCTGGATTTGCGGAACACAAAATTATCACACTTTGTCAGTGTGTTCTGCATTGGCATTTGGAATTGAGGCAAACAGAAGCGAAAAATTTTCAAAAGTTCAAATTTTAAAAATTAGTTATACGCGCTTCTGTTTGGTACCCTTATATAAATAGAGAGAGGGGGCATGTTGTAACATTTGCAAATATCCGAAAGGAAAAAAAATTACTCTCATTCATACGATCTCATAAATAGAAAAATTATACTATTTTCATTCCTGACTCAATAAACAACCACCTTTTGTATGATTTTAGTTCATTATTACTATATAACTTGTGTCTCTCGTTTTTAAAAATGGAACAAATTTATTTATACTTGTAACCTGGTTTTCTTTCTTTTCATTGCAATTCCACAGTTATATTTTTTTGAAGGTGTGAAATGGCATCATTTTTCCGTCATAGCTTCTCAAGAAAGAGTACCGACAAAGGTAAGGCCCTAGCCTCTTCATCGGAACTAGAATGTAGATGCCATGTGACAGATGAAGATATGGAGTTCTTTTATTTCGGTGATATCCTGCTATATATAAAGTGTAGCAGATTGGATAACCCGCTATTCCACCCGGCTTTGAGCAAAGAACTCCAATTTACCATCCTATTGGTGAAGACAAGACGTAGGAGCCAAATGATGTAGATAATGTAATGGAAAGGGTGGCGAAAGAGGATGTGGAGACCGATGCCTAGGAGCAAGATGAACAATGTGCTCCATCTAATTTTGGTAAGTCACCATGCCCACTTAAATCATCTATTTTTAATGCACATATTAGGAAAGTGGAAGGTCCATATGGCAAGACCCAAGGGTATTGCAACTATTGCACGACAAGTCATGTGTGGAAGAGTGGAGATGTATATGGAAGCTTCACCAAGCAACTTCAAACGAAACATCCTAACGAATATGAGATTTAATCGGGTCAATAACAATTATTAGGGAGTAGCATCGGTGCTAAGAAGGAAGCAAGACTGTTTCGATTTAGTGCAGAGAAATATAAGGATGCCTTCGCGAAGATGATTATGGGCATACGCCTTAGAATGGGGTCTAGTCAACGTCCAGACTTGAGGCACTGCCACGAAGACATACTAAATCCATAAGCGTGACCCTATGGTGCGACAACGATACATTGACACATCATACAGCTCTATAAGGACAGTAAGTTGAAGTTGAGAGGTATTTTCAGTAACCTTGATACATGTATTCTGTTTGCTCTAACATTAGTACCGACAAGTGAAGTGAGAATTCATACATAGGTATCACTTTCCACTAGATGGATAACCAATGAATACTAAATAAATGTCTAATTGCATTAAGAAAAATGGATGGTGCACACACTGCACAAAATATATATTCAACCATAAGCTAGATTCTGGCTAACTATTTTTTAACAAAAAATATTTTCAATCAACTTTAACAATGTATCGAAAAATACTACACGTGTAAGTGACATTCAAAACCTTTGGGGACCACATTGGGTACATTTTTTCATATTAGATGTGCATGCCATATCCTTACTTTATGTGGTTAAAAGTAGATTAGACTTGCTAAAAGTAAATTACTCGCCTACTAAATTGAACGTTAATTACATAACTGATCATCCATCATTAAATTGAGTATCAAAAAAAATTTTGTCTACAATAAGGACTGAAGCCTAGGAAATTTAAAAAGATTGTTGTGCACAGGTGGAACTTTACTTATCAACTTCTCATGAGTACAATTGACTATAAAAATTTGTTATGCCAATTTGCTCTTGCACACATGCCAAACATGCCATTGCATCCAAAGAATGGCTAACATGTACCAATTTGCTTTCTCTGTTGAAGGTATTTTATGATTATATGAAGACATTTTCTCGGTGTATACACATACTGTTCACCTTTTTTTTATTAGAAGCACTAAATATTGTAGGTATTTTAGCTAGATTCCAGTTTGATGTAGTGTTGCAGATGAATGTGTAGGACATGGCACGCAAGTGGCTTTGTTACTATCGCTACATCCCAATGATATATAATGTTGCATGAGTATTAGATCCACATCGCATATTTGAAGGCCTTGGTGGATTAATGGAAGAGTATTACAAGCATATTGACACTTTGTTCGGAGATAAAACATGTACTCTGTTAATTATATTGCTGTTGTACGAGAGACAAAATATGTTTTAATTAAGTCGTACAAATAATTCGGTTAAATATATAGAAGTCGGAGATTGGCAAGTCCTTCCCAACCCTCTTTTGAAACATCGATCACATATGACATCGCTCTAGTAGATTTGTTTGTAATGACGCAATCACAAACACGAAAAAAGTATAAAGGTGGAAGCAGAAATACTAAATGCACCGAACTTGGGACATTTTGGAGTGGTGGAAACGTCATAGAAGGACATTCCCAATTCTATCACGTATTGCGAGGCAGGTGCTTGCAGCTTCAGCCTTAACTGTTGTAGTAGAGTAGGTGTTTAGTCGTGCAAGTAATATCTTGGATGACTATAAAGCTCGTATGATATCGATAATGATAGAAGCGATGGCATGCATTAATGATTGGAGTAAAGCAGAAAGATGGTAGCAAGAGATTATCGTAGAGACTAGTAAGGAAGATGAATACTTCAGTGATTGTTAACTCTTCAGAAGGAAGCACCACAATGGGCACCTCCGACCAAACCGGAGGTGAGTTGGTGTTATAATTTTGTTAGGATAAGAGTACAATATACATACTATAGAAGCTACTTTCATAAAATATAAATTTTCAAATTGGTTTTTTCCAAATTAGATAGGTTAGTTAAAGACCTTTCCAAAAATTGTTGGACACAAATTATGTTTTTTTTTTTAAATTGATGCGAAATTATTAACGACTTAAAGTTGGCATTCAAATTTACAATTAAAATCAACAAACACACTTAAGATTTTATAAGAAAAATAAAAAATATAAATAAACTACGATGGTTGATTCCAAATCTCGGATACGTAGGCACCTCCAAGCGATCATAAAATATCAAATAACTTCTATTTTGCAATGTTAAATTTTTTTCTTTACCCAAATCACGTGTAAGTGAGGTAAGGTATAATATCCCTCTCACATCGCTAATTGTATTATATTCTAGTAAAGCAAGTTTGTTATAGCTTTATAAAATATGTTCATCACTTTTTAGTGACAAATTGAGAATTTGTTGAGTAAATGGATAAAGTACTTTTGCTCAATGATGATTCCAAATTTTTAGTGTCTTACTTTATTTGGAATATTTTTTCTTTTTTTTTTCTTTCCTTTGGCGCTTCCAAACAGGATGGAACCACCCTATGAATTGGTGGGTCCACATTTCTAAGCCACCCTATCATAGAGATGGGGTGGTTTCGAGTCCAACTTTTACAGATCCCGACCCAACGGGTGGGTCCCTGGTTCAAACCCAACCCGGATAGGGAAGACATCTAATAAGTACTAGTTGTGAACATATCATTACTCGCTTGCCCTCCCAACACATGTTAGCATATTTTTGTGCTGGTGCCAATCCTGACCATCAAAAGCCATTCTATAAATAAGGTAAGTTTAATAGTGAGATTTCCTTTATTATTCTTCTGGTCACACTAATTTAAGATATAGTAGGAGTCTGAATAATTCTTAAAATCGTCTATGATCATGAGAGGAAACTTAAGTATTAGATCACACCATATATTCAAGGTTTTATTTATTTATTTTCAATTACAACAGAAAGAGAGATTCAAATTTAAGATATCTTACATAAGAGACTAAAAATAATGCCTTTAAATCACGAGACTATTGGCATATGCAAGTTAAATTAGGTTCATTCATCTAAATATTATAATTAAGAAAGAATCTTACGGAGAATTCCTAGCTAATGAGTAAAAATTTCAAGATGCTTTAGTATGCGTAAAATTAAATTTAGACATTGAGATAACAAAGATAGAATAGAAACCGTTTACAATACATGCGACTGACTCTTGGGCACATATTTATCTACGGAGTCTTGAGTGGCTGGTCAAATATAGAAGCACTCTGCCCAAGTTTATATTGACGGCAGGTTACATATATAGCATGGGGGATGAGAACAAACTAGGGTTAAATTATACCTCAATTATGATGAAGTGAATAATTAGGTATTTAAATTTTTTAAAAAATAAATTTTATACATAATTAAAATTTTTATGTTTTATTTTTATTATTTCTCTAATCATTATCTAACACGTGTTCATTATTTTAAGAGACAATTAAAGAGTGGGATAGTGAAAGGGATTAAAAAGTTTAATTATGTATGAAATTGATCTTTTTAAAAGTTTAAGTATCCAAGTGTTCACTTCATCAAATTTTAGATACCAAAAGAGATTTTTTTCTTATATTAAATATATAGAGAAGTTGGTGGCATAGACTAATCTGGCCACAAACATAAAATTAATTATATTAAATATTTTATAAAATATATAATTCTAAACCTCATTGGTGCCACTTTAATTTTTCAAGATGCATTTATTCGTTAAATGACATTTGCCTTTTGCTTTATTTTATACATTTTGCTGTTCAAATATCTAACAATATTAAATTGTTCATTAGAAAATTATATTTAACTACATGAATTCTCTTGAATTACTATTTCCTATTAGTAGTATGTCATAAAAAAAAAATAACTATAGTGTCCATATTATAAATAGGCAGTTTTATCCCATAGAGTATTAATAAATAATACCAACTTGGTTTTGGTAAGTTTTTTTTTTTTTTTTCGTTTTTGGGTAATTGATGTTTTGAGAATAAATGTAATTATTAAACAATTTACTGCAAAAAAAAGAGGAAATGGAGGTATCGTGAGTAGAAACTGTAGTACATAATGTCGATTTACCTTTTTCGATGTACTTGCAATTTTATGTTCAAATATATTTTTTTGAAACAAAACTTACATAAGTTAAATGTATTAATTTTATTTTTTTAATTGATAGTTAAATTTTAATTTATATACATACCATAGAGAAAAGGTGAAAAAAAAAAAAAGGGAGAGGTTTCTTAGCCTCTTATAAAATGCGGGAATGCTTTTAATTATTTCATAAAATTATTTTTTCATCCTATTGAGAATAATATTGTTCATCTACAGTTGTCAAAATTGCTATTTACCCATACGATTCTACGAGTTTACGATTTTATGAGGTCCTTCCGAGTTGACTCGTGGATATAATCTTTTTTTGATAGAATCTTACGATTTTAACGGAGTCTACATGTAAACATGGTAGAATCTTATGATTTTAACCGAATTTACCGATTCTTCCTATTCGAGTCAAATAAGCTAAAATAAAAAAAAATATAACTGTGTATTTATAATTTCATCAACTATAAGGAATTAGAATGATGTATCTCTCTTGTTGTTGTTTCTATTTGGTTTTTACACACTCTATCTTTTTTCCTCCTTCCCCCGAAAACCCCTATGGCACATTTAGAGAATTTATTCAAGTCAAGTTATAGCTCTAAAATTAATAAGAAAACTTATTTATTTAATTTATATAATTAAGAATTTAATAAGTTGAAATTTTATATTTCTCTTCAATTTATCACTTATTTCAAACAAAACAATAGAAAATAAATTAATTTTGACTCTATTCGCCCTTTTTTATATATGTTATATCATGGATTAAGAGCTATTATGAAAAAAGAACTCAATTTCTTTTATTTTTTTACATCCATTATGTGTTCTAAGTTTTTTATATTTTCTATAAGCATTTTTATAATTTTTCAAAGCTATTTTACAATGGTTGTAAAAGCTTACGTTTTTAAGTTTCGATTTTACATTCCAATTCTACTGATTCCTTGGCGATTCTACATAGAATTACAAGTTTGACAACCTTGTGTTCAACCATTGGCATTTTTTTTTTTTTTTTTGTATAGATGAGATCCAACATAATTGCAATAACAAATAAATCTTTTTTATGGATGAATTTATATTAAATTAAGGTGTAACAGCTCTCAGTTGTATGATTATATCTCTAACCCTGATGGTGGTGATTTTAAATTAGCTCTTTGAAACACCAGAAATTTAGTGATTAGGGTACTTTGGATTTGGTTTATTATAGTTGTGGATCTACAATTCATTAACTAATGAAATAGTGTTAATATTACTGCTTGAACTTTGGGTTTTAGGAATTTTAAATGTAAATATGAGTTGCTTCAAGTCATATTCCATTGAACTTTTGCTACTGATAATATTGGTACTTGCAATAAGTAAATGTTATATACATAGATAGGTTTTTACTCATCAATTTTACTACATAGTACTATTATGGTCCTCTAAAAATATTTTAGTAAAAATTTATTGGTTGAAATTAGGGAAAATAATTGAGGCAATAAATTTTACAGATAAAGGGTTGACTTAGTACAATGACTAACATTTTTAAAACGTGTATAAAATTGAAAAAAAAAATACTACAAGTCCTGGTAGTTGTTTAATTATATCCTCTCATTGATTAATTAATTAATTAATTAAGATGCTCTTAGAAATTGGAAATTAAATGGTTGAAATTATCAAAGTAAGAAAATTAGGCAATGCCAAGTTTAAGTGCTTGAACTTGAAATTGGAGCCACTGATATCTATCATCAAATGCAAAGGTATTAGAGTGTGTCGAAGTATTATACTATAAGGAATTAATATAAATATGCTAAAGTGGGTTAGAGATTGCTCGGATGATTGGACTGACAATTCATGGGACACATGCATCGTCAAGGTAAGATCACTCTATTAGCTTCATCAAAGGCCTCTAAGTTTAAAATTATGAACTTATGAGATATTATGCCATAAACTCGAAAAATCTTGTATTAACCTGGTATGTTTTAAAACAAATCTCGAATAGGTGTGTTATTAAATCTTACAAGTAATTAATTACTGTACCATACACATTCACGATAAACTGCACCCGAGTTATTTATAGGATATTCAAGTGGGGAAAACAAGTACAATCAATCCCAATTCCCAAAATGTTGGCCAACATGGATCCAATATCGTCAAAAGAAAAATGTGACTACCAGTTATATATACAAATCTACGAGTACGACACAAGAAATTGACTTAGAATAGGTTCAATTGTTTGTATCAACCACCAATAATTCAATAGTTCCTTCTCTGCCTCTATCCACGTTAGTATCCTATACCACTAGGGCGACCCATAGACAGCTTCCTGGAAAATCCACGCAATATCAACTTAATTTCGACTGTCAACCACCTGCATATCTACAATAGAGGAAGCGTCGACATATTTTCTACCATCCATTTCAACTCAAATTTCCAACTTTCAATTGGCAATGGACAATTTAATGACTAGCTTGTCTATAAAGGTTATCTACTTCCATGGAAGTAGTTGTCGAACCTCGATTTTTCATTTATGGTTTAATTTTTTTTAATCGATCCGTATTAAACCCAAACCCATTTAATACGAACCCTTGACTAAGAATTAAAAGAATTTAAATTTTTCAAAATAATTCGGAGCTGCCACCCGATTGGAATCGGGAAAAAATTTATAAGTTAGGATAATGGATTAGTTAATCCTAACTCAGTACTAGTCTGCGAAAAATTTGATTTACAAACCAAACTTATAAACCAGAAATTTTGGAATTAGGGGCTAACCTATTAAAACCATGGTTACCACTTAAAATTTAAATTTGAAGTTTATCTTTTAATGATCGAAAATAAAAAAATATTTACAAATTGTAACATCTACAAGTTATTATTGCAATTTTAAGGTATAAAAAATCATTATTTACATTAACATTTACAAATAAGTACAAATAATATTGATATTTACAATTTATTATTAAAGCTTACAATATGAACAATGAATTAATTCAAAATAAAAATAAACAAAAAAAGAGTTTTTTTCATTTTTTATGTTGCCCCTAAGGTACCTACGTACCCGCTAATCGGGATCAAACAATACGTAGTTCTCTTAATGAAAATTTTAGCTTGTTGGTTAATTTTAGAAATTTAAAAAAAAATCTTATCATTTTAAATTCATTAAATTTTATTAATTTACAAAAATCAGTTTGCATGTGAGCCCTAAATCTATCATATTAGTTTTTAACAATTTTATGAAAACCAACCTTTTTTTTAAGTGATGAAAAAGAAATTTTTATGGAAACACAATCCCATATCACCTAAATCTTATATCAAAATACTTAACATGTTATCAAGAATAAAGATTACTAAAGATTATCAAGTATCAACATGGCTAACATTAACAAAATAAACCGTTATACTCATATTCATGTCAAACATCATAGTGGAAACCAAACTTAAGAGAGAAAGTTGATTTTTATAACAATTTAGAAAATAACATCATTATCTAGAATATTTTAAGACAAAGTAATATTAATTACGTATTCTATTCTTACCAATTGGACATTACACTACATATAATATTAGGAATTTTTATTCTTATTATAACAGTTTTTTCATTATTATTATGGCATCATTATTTAATATTATTATAGTAAACACTATGTACATGCATATACATATATATTTATCTATCCATAAAAAATATGATGGTGATTCACGTGCACCATTCATAAATCTTATTATTAAAATAAGAAAACAGGTGAAGCGAACTTACCTGGAGCAACTGAAGGATAGGGATAATTGGATGATAAAGACGACCGACGAGTTGGATTCTTGGGTTAGTGGCCGTCAAAGTTAGGCTTCACCGGAGATTGGTTGAATTAGGCTCCGTTGATGGCGGTCGGCGAAGCTCTTATTGTGGTACTTCGACTGCGTCAATAGTACTCTAGTGATGCTTGATTTCGCTAATTATCTCTTCTCTATCTGCAAAATAACAAAAACGAAGTTAGAATATTGAATCCCAAATTTCAATAAATAAAACTAAGAACGCAATAAAAAACTAGAAAGAATTTAGAAGTGCCAAACCTTTTTTTTTTTTTTTAAGTGTAGTATGAAAGTCTATTTATAGTGTTAGGATGGTGAATGACCTTCAAGTCTTGCCAATTTAATCCGATTTCGAATCTAGTGCTTTTAGGGCAAGTTCTTGCACGAATTTGAAAAATTAGCTCCAATCGGTTATAACTTTCTAATTAAAAGCAATGTTAGACATGTATATACCATGTTATAACAGCCCAAATCAACAAACTTTCTTAAAAAACAAATTTTGATGCGTTTTGAATTTTTTAGGAAAGTTAAAAAATGAGTTTTTTTTTCCAATTTTTAGATCCGAATTTGAGGCATTTTCCCTTGATTAAAATACATGTTTTAGATACCAAATTAAAGCTCTCCATGCCTACATTCTATATGTACAAGGGTTTTTTTTAAATAATAATGCAATATATATGATATTATATGTGTACTTATATTATATCTATCATCTTTATTTCCTACAATTTGATTTATTTTCCTAATTTTATTCATTTCTAAACCTAATCCCTTTATAATTACAAAAATTAATCTAATTCTTGAACTTAGCCTTAATATTAACATATAATTAACAACAATTTAATAATTTGCCAAAATGAGGTGTCTATAGTAGTAACAACCTTTGCATTAATTAATTAGTTCATATTCATTTTTTGAACCTAACATAGACAACTAACAATTATAGAACTATAACCACTCACATGCAGTTTTCTATCCATAATAAATAACTTTAAACATCTCTCTGCCTAAGTTCTCTTAAATTCAAAAGGTCAAATATTTTCATAAATTTTGTAAGAATTAATTTAAATTTTTGAGTTAATTCCTTAGGTAGCAATCTGGGCTTACGAAGTTTTCAAATCAATATAGGGTGAAAAGTGTTAAACATATGTGTTTAACTTATGTTTTGATGAAGAAATGGATTTCACAATTAATTACTTGATTGAGTTTAGTTACACTTACTTAACAAAATAAGTATGTATTTTAATTTGTTTACATTTGCGCTTATTATGTGTTGTTTTTGTTTATGCTTGATCCAATGAAGGACTTAGCTGCACTGTAGCTAGCATCTAGAAGCTAGATTACTAGACATTAAGGGTGATTCTGGACTCTAATAGTGGCCAAAACATTATATGTCTTGATTTTGCAAGCAGCGTCTAGATGCTAGTGACAGCATGAGGAAAATATGCGTTAGAGTAGTAAATGCAAGGCCGAATTTAGTGCAAATGTAAGTAATAGCTAGAAGTCTTCAAGAACTTATAAATAGAAGTTGCTGGGGAGTTAAAAAATAGGCTAGAGCTCATAAATTTCATTTACTTTTGTTTAAACTCTCTCAAGCCATAATTATATTTTTTGTTATTTTTGTGAGTGAGAGACATAGTGAAGTGCTATTTTCTTTGCATCTGCTATCTTCTGTAAACCACTACACTATAGTTTTTTAGGTGAATTAGTGAAATTTTGAGTTTTGCCTAGTGTGCTAGGAAGCTTATTGTAAAGAATAACTCAAGTATATTTGTATCGAATTGGTTGTAGCTCATTGTGAAGCATTATTTGTATTGTTGAATAAAGAGTGAAAAAGTCCTCTTTCAGTGAGGCATTGTGTGAACCGTAAAGACTAGGAAGCAAACCAAACTCCATATTAAATTGCAGTGTTATCTCTTCTCTCCCTTTCTCTTTACTTATTGCACTCCGTATTATTTTGTTTATTTGTTAAAATGCATCAATTAGGTATTAAGTTCTTGAACAAAGCAAAATTATGATAATCGTATTCCTAGGTGTTACTTAGTTATTTTTATAATTGGTATTGGAGCATGGACTCTAGAATAAGTGCTTAATCACATCTAGAGTACAAGATCATAACTAGTAACACTCTAGGATTTATGAAAGGTCAAGCTATAAATAGGCCACTCGTTCTAACCTAGATTAATTAAGTATATTGGAAATGTAGAATGAAATTTTCATAAAAGCATAAAATTTGTTTTTGTAGAATGTAGTACAAAATGGTCTCATAGTAATAGAAGATAAAGATGATTTTAACTATAATAAAACATAGAAAGAAAAAGTACAGTTAAATGAAAAGGCTTGAACTTTGATGAAAAAGGTTAATTAGGTATATGAACTTTAAAATGCCTAATTTCATACTCAATCGAACTTTTCATGCCCCTAAACACTACTCAACTTAATACCGTTGAATCGGTGTGCTGGTATGTGTCCATTACTAAAGAGACAATGAAAGAAGAGTGTTAAGTGAGATAGTGCCTAAGGACACAAAAAGTTCAATTAGGTATGAAATTAGACTTTTAAAGTTTGAGTACCTAATTGACCTTTTCTTCAAAATTTAGTTATCAAATTCTGTATTTTCCTGAATGAAATTGTTATGAATTTTTGGTGTTGTGGCTTAAATGAAAGTGATTTTAGTAGAATATGTAATTGTAATTCAGTTAAAGAAACTTGGGATGATCTAGAAAATACTTATGAAGGCTCATCTAGAGTAAAAGATACAAAAACTTAGTCTTCTTTGTTGTGAATTTGAAAATTTCCAAAATGAAAACTAATGAGTTAATTAATGAGATCCATGATAGATTTATTAACATTTTGAATCAACTGGCTATTCTAAGCAACAATTATACTAATGTTGAAATAAATTCTAAAATCCTGAGGTCCTTACTAAAAGAATGAGAGATAAAGAACTACAACAGAAGAGGCACACAACTTCAGCCAACTATCAAAGACTCATGAGATGATCAAAAGGTAAAGAGAAGAGTCAATCAAGAGGGAGATATCTCTAAATGCATCTTCCTCAAGCTTAAATGAAGAGGAAGAAAGTGATGAAGATGATGACTTGAACAAAATTACAATGAACTGCACACAATTTTTGAGAGGAAACAAGAAGAAGGAAAAGAAAGATGCCGGCTCATCAAATTCAAGAAGGAAGACCATCACTTGCTTCAAGTACAATAGATCAGGGCATGTTCAACAATATTGCCCAAATGCCAAGAAGAGAAGCAAAGGATCGAGGAAAAAGGCACATATGGCCACATGGAATCATGAAGACTTGTCCAAGGTGAATGGAGATGTGTGTCTAATGGCCCTAAATGATAAGTTATGTTATACTTCTTCCCAAGTCCCTTATGATGAGACTTGTGAAATCTATAACAAAGCATCTAATGAATTAATTAAAATGAAAAAGAAAAATAACATGCTTAAATCCATGATGAAGAAAGAAGGAGATGAGTTTGATATATTTAGGAATGAATATGAAGTAATTAAAGTTGAAATGATAAATTGAATGAAGAAATTGAATATTTGAAACTGAAATATAATAAGTTGAAAAATAGAAATGATGAGTTAGGTAAAATATATGAATGACATACTGAAGATTGAAAATGACTTGCTTGACTTGAAAACAAAACTTTGAAATGTGATGATAAGGTTGATGCTTGTGATAATCATTGTAATGAAGAGACTTTAAAAGAGCTAGATGGTTTAAAAATTGAAAACTAACCTGAGTAAAACAAATGCAGTCATAGCCAAAAAAAGGAGAGAAGTATTTGAGCACTCTCTTCGAAAAACAAAAATGTGATTAAAAGAAGTATGGAATTAGCTATGATAAGAACAATAATTGCAAGCATAATAAGACAAAGTTTGTGAGAGATATTTATGACAATTACAATTATTATGATAAAGTTGGCCATATTTCGGACAATTGTGCAATAACAAAAACTATGTATTTGGGTCACAAAAATAAGTTTTTTTATGTGCTTAAGAGAGATTTTTTTATTGCTCTAACCCTAAAAGACCTAAGAAAAATAGGGTACCAAAGAAATTATTATACTTTTATAGGTACTAAAGGGCCTTTAAGGGCATCTTTGAGGTAAAATCCTTACTTGTTTGAATCTCATGGTTTGTGCCATTGATTATTGTGTAGAAAATGTATTGATATACTTAAATATGCAATTTTTTCATGATACGATGATTGTGTGCATGATTTAAGCCAAACTTGGCTAAAATTGGAGTGCAAATGCATAAAATTGGATTTCCATGTTTTTTATGTATAAACAATGTCTTTTCATGCTTAATGGAGCTTAGTAAACTTGTGTCAATGTTTAGCATGAAATTCTCTTAGGAAAATTTATGCATTTTTAAAGAAAAATTGATGTTTTTCAAAACAATGACTTGCACAAATTTGAGATATAATGTTACAAATGAGTTTTAAGTGATCTAGTATGTTTAAAATAGCCTATTATACATGTTAGAAGTGATAAAGTTTGAACTTGTGTGTATTAGATCATAAAGCACTCTCATGTTGTTGTTGGATAATGTTGTTAAGTAGCTTCTGGATGGTAAAAAGTCATGAAATATTTCTGTGCTATTCTTTTCTTTTGAGCATGATTAATATCTACCTTTTTGATGAGTTCATAGGGAGGAAATTATTAGTTGCATAATTAACATGTTTGACTTGAGTATGAGGTTGTTTTGAAGTTGTAACTTTTGTTTTCCTTTAGTTGAGTATCAAGTTTTTAAACGTATTTGCTAAGATTTCTTCAAAACCTAGATGCTTAACTTAGGGTGAGTGTTGAAGTAAGGGGAGTTAATTGTACAATGCTTGTCTTCATAAAAAAAAAATATAGAGAGAGATTATTCGACATGTGTGTCTAATGTGTGTTTCAATGAGGAAATGAATTACAGATTTTAATTACTTAATCGAGTTTAGTTACACTTAATTAGCAAATCAAGTACTTATTTTAGTTTGTTTATGTTTGTGCTTCTTTTGCATTGCCTTTGTTTGTGCTTGGTCTAATGAAGGACTTAGTTGCATTGTAGCTAGTGTTTAGATGCTAAGGGATAGCATTAAGATGCTAGTAGTGTCCAAAACATTATATGTCTTGATTTTACAGGTGGCATTTAGGCATTAGCTCCAAACAACTAGTTGTTAGAGTAACTCATGCAAGGCTTAATTTGGTGCAAATGTGAGTAAAGGCTAGAAGTCTTCAATGACCTATAAATACAAGTTGTTGGGGAATTAAATAAGGGAGTTAGAGCTCATAAATTGTATTTAATCTTTGTTCAAACTCTCTAAAAATTATATTTGTATCATATGTTATTTTTGTGAGTGAGAGACAAAGTGTAGTGCTATTTGCTTTACATTTGATATCTCTTATAAACTACTACACTATAGGTTGTTGAGTGAATTGGTGGAATCTTGAGTTATGCCTAGTGTGCTAGGAAGCTTGTTGTAAAGACACAACTCATGTGTGTTTGTGTTGAATTGGTTGGAGCTCCTTATGGAGCATTATTTGTGTTGTTGAATAAAGAGTGAGAAGTCCTCATTGAGTGAGATATTGAATGCACTGTAGAGACTAAGGGACAGATGAGCTCCACATTAAATCGCAGTGTTATTGTAAACCCCTAAATTTTCGGAATTGGTTTAGCATAAAACCCTAAACCGGAAGTCAAACGGAACCCTAAAAGTCAACAAAACCCTAGTTTACCGTATCCATCTAAATCCGGCATTGCCGTTTTCCTTGGCCCTGAAAAACGAAGTTGGATTTATTAGCCAAAGTAGTTCGTAATAACCATAGGTTTTATAAAAATTCAGTTTCGTGAATTTCGGGTGTCCTTCGAACCCAATCAGACACAGTTCTCGAAAAACGTGTCCGGAAGTCCGGAATAGTAAAAATATCTCGAATATACCGTTAGACTCGTAAAAATATAAGTTTTCCAAAAATATCAGTTTCGTAATTTTTCGGTAAGTAAAAATAACAGATATAGCTATTATACGCGTATTTTCTTACTACCAGTACTTTAATTGTCATATCTACTTTACATTACACTATTCATTACTATTCTACACTATTCTTTTATCTCTACTTTTTCTTACACCTATTCTTACACTCTACATAACCTATAAACTTAACTTTTTACCTTTTCCCATAACTTTATATCACATCTATCTTACATATTACATCTTTTATTTAACAAAAAGTCAAAAAAATAAAACACACTCCCTCACTACACTCAATGGCCGGTGCTACCCCCCCCCATATGCCCATCAATTTGTTTTAATTTCACTTTATTTTAATCACACAAAAATCACTCCTCAATTTCCTATAAATACCTCCATTCTCTTTCACTTCTTTCACACCACTTCTACACTAAAATTACTCTCTCAAAATCTCTCAAGAATTCTCTCCAAGAAGTTCTTACGAGAAAATCTCTCTTTAGTCTTTCTTTAAGTAAGCTTTCTTTAAGAAAATCCTCCAAGCTATCTTCATGTTCATCTACTTAGTATGAACTTAATGTGTGTTTTCTAAAACCATGAAGGTTAAGAAAGCAACAATAGGTTCATACTTTATTTTTGTTCATAATCATAATTCCTTTATGTTCATGTTTCTTTTATATTCATTTATGTTTCTCTTATGTTCATTTATGTCTCTTTTATGTTCATAACTATCTATCATATCTATATAGCTATATATACTATTTAGAGCATGTAAGCTCATAATCTTGCAATTTATTTACCTTTCATGCAATTTATTTACTTTAATGCATTCTATTTATTCCAAGTTATTTTTAAGACTAGTCTCTAGTCTTAGACTTGTCCTCATCAAGTCAAAACAAGCTTTTCCTTCTTTCATTTCATTTTATTATGGGACTAGTCTACTTCTTAGTCCCAGGAGCCTTGAAAAAGCTAAGACTCCAATACTTGACTTTATTATTATGCTTTATGTTATTTTGGTTATTATTATTCTCATAATCATGTTCATTTAGATTGTTGTCCATAATTCTATTTAAACAAAAAGAAGAATTTTGTCACTTAGAAATAAGTTTATGTAAAGTATAAAATCTATAAAGCAACACAAAATAAACTCATTCTTTTGCATGTTACAAAAAGTACCCACTATAATTTCATAAACTACTTTTACTTTAAGAAGCCACTTAAATCCTCATTATCCCACCTTGTTTTTCAAAAGAAAATATTTTGGTTGACAAAAATGGTTCTTTTCATAAGAAAGAAAATAAGATGGATGACTAAGGAAATTTTTAAAGTAAAGACCTTTGCAAACAAATAGGCAAAGAAAATTTATGGTTTGAAAATAATAAAGTTATTTCTTTTCCAATTACAAGAGGAAGTTAATAAGATTATAGAAATTAGTTTTTCTACAAAAAGTCCTTAATTGTTTCACATTGTTTTTATGAAGAAAACAAATTTTCATGCATGGATGATTATCTTTGAAAAATATGAGACATGAGAAAAAGAATGAGAAATATCAAGTAAGGATTTTTGCAAAACAAGTAAACAAATGAATTTATACAAGAAAAATGAAGAATAGCATATTTCCTAGAAAACTTCAAATATAGTATTAATGTAACTTAGAAAGTAGAAAATTTTATTTTCAAAAGTTACTTGGAAAGAGATAAATAAAACCAACATAAAACGTTTTTAGAAAACAAAGAAAGTAATGTATTCATTTCAAGAAATTTACAAAAACAATTTCCGAAAAGCTTTAACCCGACATTGTTTTACCTAAGAAAAATAATTGGACAACAAGACACTTGAGCATGCATAAATATGAGTTATATAGTTATAAAAATAGAATTTTTCAACTATGCAGATAACTAAGTATTTATCAAACAAATCTTGATTTCTTAAACCAAAGTTGTTTTTACTTGAAAATCCGTGGTAGATTTTTTCGCTACTTTTTCAGAGCCTATATGGCCTTGATTGTTGAATATAATTTTGGAAATGGGTAGAACTTTTCGAGTAGGTAGAAATCGGTATATTATATGCGCAATTTCAAGTTAAAATGACCAAGTTATGGCCATTTTAAGTTGGAACATTCCTTCATACGAACTTTAACGTTCTTTGACATTGTTTTGTCAAAACTCAAGAAAATCATCAAGAAAAACTCATTATGGGTATTTTCTTTGGTTAGGCGACCCCGAGGAAGGATTCCTTTACCCCGAGAACTAATACGATTAAGTGGAGTGTGTGAATGACTCATCCGCTTAGAGGAATAGACGACAATGGCATCGTGAGTTTATTCCCTGTTATTTTTCATACTCTTGATTGTGCTTGTAAAATTAGTCGCACTAGAATTTAAGAGAAATCAAAAGGAAGTGTATGATAATATGTTGAAAGAATACTAAGTATATCGAAACTCGATTTGTTTGTAATAAAGTTGTATGTGAAGTAATGTCTTGAATTGTTTGAAATTGATTGATCACTTAAAAGAAGTTAAATATGACTACTAGACTTTAATTAAAGAAATTATTCATACACTTCATATGTTGAGTCACATTGTATTCACTACTATACAATTGGTGGGACAAGTGTATAATAGTGGTGGTAGACATAACCGGTATATCATGTCAGTGGCGAGTAGGAGCCAGTAAGAACTACTTAAATTGATGGCTAGTAGGAGCCTGTAATAACTACAAGTTTTTGATGGCTAGTAGGAGCCTGTAATAACTACAAGTTTTGATGGCGTATAGGAGCCGGTAAGATCTATAAAGTGTTTTTAAAAGTTGTGGCTGTAATTGGCCTGAATACAACCCCGAATGAAGGGCGTAATTCATTCAACATATGATTCCCAGAAAGTCATATGTCTTGTATGCTCACGTGGCCATTGCATTTCATATGTTTGAATAATAAACTTGATTGATAAATTTCTTCGAGTATGAATTTTGGGATTTACTCACTAAGCTTATTAGCTTATACCCCGATAGATATCTTTTGCAGTTTTCTTACTTATGGTTAAGGCCACGTGGACCATGCGGGCAGGTAATCCCTTTTGAACATTAGAAATCTGGTTAAAGTGTAGCTTAGTATTAGCATGATAATGTTTATATAATAGATTAATAATTTAAGGAGTTGTCCCTAAGTTTGAAAAATCATTGATACGAATAAATGATTATTATGAATCCTCTTATCTTAAATATGTTATTCATATCTTCTTAAACTTCGTATTTCCATGTATGGTCCTCTGAAGTTGTGAAAGTACGCTTTACACTTAATATAAAAGCTTTTGGGAATGGCTAAGGTTGTCATACTTAAGCTTTAATATTGAGTGTGGCGGATTGTCACGTTTAGGGTACCCGTTGGGGCGTGACAATTATCTTTTCTATCTCTCTTTCTTTATTTTTTGCACTTTATATTATTGTGTTTACTTGTTAAATTGCATCAATTAGAGATTAAGTTCTTGAAAAGTGAGAAATTGTGAATAATTGCATTCCTAGGTGGTACTTAGGTTTTTCTACAAAAAGTAAGTATAAGACATATAAGGTTTATAACAAAACTTTAAATAAACATGGAGTTAGGTTGACATTGAAATAACAAATGGTTGATTAAGATTAGAAGCGGTTGCATACTTGGTGTTGACAAAAAAATATAACCCTAGGCCCACTTAGTTTTTCGGGCTCGAATAACCTAACAGCCCTCAAAAGCCCAAGGAGAAAGCAACTCAGTACATCCCGACCTCAAAGCTTCAAAGAGCATAACACCTTAGTTATGCATTATGGTGCTGGACTCACCTTCAAGTCCTCACCTTGAGACATCTCCATGAGCTCATCAGGTCGTTAGGTTAGCCAACTTAGCTTCGACCTAACCTGACGTTGAGTCCTCATCCTTATGAGCTGTAACACACGTCCTAGTCACATCTCATGACCAGGGGCACATCAATAGTGAGCACCCTCCACGAAGTCAGGTTTCCAGCTTGGGTATCAGCCCCATGCCTAGTACCAAGCCTTGTACTAGCTACCCTAATACATCCTAAAACCCTATAGGGACAAGAAAAAAAACAGAAACAGAACAGGAAAACATAAAGTACAGATAGAAAAGCAAGTTATCTGACATTTTGTTTACATAAACCCTACTCTTACTCACGGACTGACTTAAGCATCGGAGTGGCCATGCCAGGTGACCCTCGACGTCCCTCTAATCTATCTTTGAGTGTTTGCAAGAGCAATCTCTACCGATTCAAATTCAGCTCGTGCAACACTTAATGTGTGCAGTCTACTGCAAGGCTAAATTGGTTGACTACGTCAAAAGAGTGGTCACTATGTAGGTTATTCTAGCCCTTTTTTGCCTTATGTTTCCACTTTGGATACCTGATTGTGCCAAAAATAAGGTTTTAGGTGTAGGTTTAGGTCTTGATGTCTTGCTTTTATCAATTTTAGGACTTATAAAATTAATTAATTTTTTATTAATTTTTTTCCCATCATCTATGTTTCAATTACTAGTCTAAGGTTTTATTGTAGATTAAACTATAGTTATCGTTGAAGAAATAAAATCATTTTAGTAGGTCAAGTTTTGTTGTGTCTCATTCAAATTTGTGTCAATGCTAAAGATATATAAAATAAATTACAATTATTATAATACATCATCATTGTATATATTTGTGTCATGATTGTGTGTTTCGTATTATGTGTTATGTTTGTCTTGTGGTTTATCTCTACAATCATGTGCCTAATTATGTTATGCATGAAGTCTTAGTATGGTGTAGAACTCAAAGATTGTAGCTTTTGTTAGGGTTTTGGGTTAGAGAATGAATTTGTTGTTAAGATTTCAACTAGATCCACATCACATCCAAGGAATTTCTAAGCGTCCAACTTACCAATGTGGTTGATTATTTCATTTAGGTAGGGAATTTGATCTTTTAGGGTCTTAGATTATCAAGGAGAGGAGGTAGTCTTCAAGGAGGAAATGTGTCGTTTCAATTCTAACTAAAGTTAAGGATGTGGTTTGCAACATTGGAATAACCCATAAGTTTAACTAGGTTAGCTAATTTTTTTAGATAAATTACTTATTTATTCATTAGTATAAGAATACTACTTGAAAAGAATATTTTCACTATAGATGAAATTTCAACTCTTTCAAAAGGGAAGTAATTTCTATTATGTTTAATCAAAACCTGAAGGAAAGATATGGGGATGAAGGCAATTGCAATAACTGTACTTTGAGATTTTGACATTGTGGTATCTCGACTTTTAAATTTGGGCATTAAATGCCCGTAGTTTCAAAGAATGATTATTTTAGTTTCTCAATTAATGTGAAAATAACAAACATTAAAAGACAGTAATGTGGCAAAGCTAAGTTGGAAATGAAAATTAAAAAATTATCTTCAAACCCTGTACACTTCTTCTTTCATCATGTAACATTTGAAACCCCAACCACCTAAAATCTTTAGTTAGCTAAGAAAAAACCCCTAAATCTTGTCTACATTCTCATCTAATCATCTACCACATTCAACCTCCATCAAACTTCATCTTTGATTGCCTTTGAGATTTAGATTTTAGTTCATGCAAAAAATATTTCTTTTATAATATTCTAGTGGATTTTTTTCTTCTTTTTTTTTTTCCAACACAAAGTATTTTGACCTTTAGGTACCAATTGCTTATGGATAAAAATAAAAGGTCAATCTTCTTTATCTTTCCTGATTATGGCAGTACAACAATGGCAGTAACATATTGATAATACAATTCTTATTAATGCATTCAAAATGTAAAAAATTGGAAAGATTCTTCAATGAGTGACGTCATTGGATCATAGTTCTTTTTTTTTTTGGCCGAACTTAATGGATCATTGTTTTATTTATACGTGTTCTTTTTTCCCCCCTTAATTAATGCTATATTTATAGTTCAAAAATTCAAAATACCCTTAATGTATCAACACCAAGATGGCTTTGTTCTAGTATGATAATTTTTTTTTAGATATTTACACCAATTTGAGAATTTTACAAAAGAAGAAAAAATTTGAATTTTTTTTCTTGGTAGCCATATACTGTTATCTTGTTACATTGCAAGAACGCTCTACCATCCTCATAAAATCACTGCCTTCTTCATGAACCTACGATAATTCTCACTTAGTTAGAAAATACAAGGTTGTACCATTTGAAAGACTTGCATCCACCGTCAATTTCCTCCTTTATCCTCGTTGTCGCTTGTGGTCAAGGATCTCGCAAGTGTTGAATGTTGCTCTCTTCAATGCCCACTATAGCTACATTTACTCGCTGTTAGTTCGCTATTGTGCCACTACTTCGAAATGAAAATTACAATAGTTAAGGCTTGGAAACTTTAGACATAATTAGGGCATGGTGAAGTTAGGCAAGAAAAAGAGGACATTGATTGAATTTAATTAGAGTTACTAAGTCTTAAAATTTATAAACTTGTATTCTATTGCTCACTCAGTTCAATGGGCAAGTACCCCGATCGTTTCTTAGTACGGATGGGTATGGTGTATAGGGTTGTCTCTACAGTGAGCAAATGCAAACACTAGTATAGATTAATCATCCTATTAATCATCTAATCAAATAGTTGAGTTAAGTATATTAAGTTTAATTCGAATAACTAAATTATATCAAATGCAATCACACCAGATTGATGCAACAAACAACACAATGACAACAACAAAATTAATTCATAGGAGGGGTACCCCAACATATTAACATGATTCATTAAAGTGTTGTTCTTATTAATTGTTAACTACATAAATTCTTAAATTATAAGTATTCCTCTCACAATCACTTAATACTAATCTTAATTACATTCATTAGAATCTCTCTTAACAAATAGACAATTCAAGACCAATTTAATTTCTCATAATTTTCTTGAATTTCACAAAACATAAAGCAAAATTCCTAATAATACCTCTATTAGCTAGAGTAGTTTGTTCTAGTAAATTAGATCTATTCAATGGACTTGTTTCTCAAAATCCTCTACTGAGATCGACTACACGACCGTGTTGTGCACTATACTATCTTAACTCTAATGAAGTTTAATTCACCAAAAATTAACATTTAATAGGTTTAATTTCATATTTACGCACATTCATGTTAACATGAATTTTATAAACCCTAAGTCACTACTCACTCATGATGGAACAACAACAACAACAACAACGCAGAATACAAAAATGAACAGAAATAAAACATAAAAATAGGGAAAGAACGAAACCCCTTTTGGATTATACAATGATGAAGTCTAAATACACAGAATCTACAACAATCCTTCGTCTCTCGAGTCTTGAAATAATTACAACCATGAAATTGCAAAATTCACACACATACTCATAGAAACTGTAGATACCAATTTTTGCCTATTTAAGGCTTCAATATATAGTAAAAAATTAGTATTATATTAAGCTCGCAATTTACAACAAAAGAAGGATTTAAAAAACACAGAAGAAAAACACAAAACAGAGAGGAAAAAAAAAACACAAGAAAGAGTTTGAATCTAAGTTAGTGGCAACTTGAAGAAGTCGGCAACCACTCCGGCGACTCACTCTGATGGCCACGACTTTACTCGACTCCGGCAGCTCCAACCCGATCCAGGTAAGATGATTATTCTTATTATTATTATTGTAGTCTTTATATATATGTATATATAGAATGAGATTTATTTATTTTTATTATTATTGTTATGGTTATTATTATTATTAGTTAGAAAAAGAGAAAAATAAAAAATATAACTATAGTATGTTGTAAAATATATGTATATGTATAAGATATATGTATTAATACTTATAAATACATAAAAATGAAAAAAAATGTATAAATAACAAAAAAAAATAAAAATTTTTTTAAGACTTAGAAAAATTTATTTTCTAAAATAAGAAAAATGGATTTGGTAGTTCATAGGGTCTCATATAAAAATCCATTTTAAGAAAAAATTAAATTTAATAAATTTAAAGCTAAAAGAGTTCTAAATCCTAAAAATTGCCAACAAATTAAAGTTTATAAAAAAGAACTACGTGTTATTTAATCCCGATTAGATGATACGTAGGCACCTCTAGGGCGGCATAAAAAATGAATTTTTTTTTTATTTCTATTTTGAATTAACTCATTGTTCATATTGTAAGCTTTGATAATAAATTGTAAATATCAATATTATTTGTACTTATTTGGAATGTTAATGTAAATAATGAATTTTTTTAATCCTTAAAATTGCAATAATAACTTGTAGACATTACAATTTGTAAATAGTTTTTTATTAAATTTTTTAGCGTTAAAAGGATAAACTTTAAATTTTAAATTTCGAGAGGTAACCATATGGTGTTAATAGGTTAGCCTCCGAATCCAAAATTTATGGTTTATAAAGTTTGGTTTGTAAATCAAAATTTTCGCAAACTATTAGCTAAGTTAGGATTAACCAATCAATTAATCCTAACTTATAAATTTTTCCCGATTCCAATCAGATGGCAACTCCAAATTTTTTTCAAAAATTAAATTTCTTTTAATTCTTAGTCGAGGGTTCGTATTAAATGAGTTTGGGTTTAATACAAATTGGATCAAAAGAAATTAAACCAAAATTGAAAAATCCAGGCTCGATAGCTTGGCGACTCCACTGGAGATCCTTATTTTTAAGAGGGCTAGCCACTTAAAATTTTGAATTTAAAGTTTATCCTTTTATGCTCATTTTTGTATACTTATATAGCCATTAATTTGTAAATAGTTGTACCAATATTTTGTTTAAGTGATGCAAAAAAAAAGAGATGAGCTTCTATGAATAATAAAGGCATATGATATTTTTGGGGGAGCTCATAAAAGTATTTGCTAGATACAATCAGAACTAGGCCGTCTTAGGACCCTAGCAGGGAAGTCGCCAGTAGGATCCGGAGGTTGTGGCATTTCCACCCTCTGGTTCATGAAATGACCTCCCACTCCGGTTTAGTGTTCATCTGCGATCCGCTGGACCGGGGAATCTTTTGAACCCACCTAGTTGCATTCATGAACTGGGATTGACAAATAAATAATGATGGGGCATTCCTTAAAGAGTTACAGCTTCAGATTCTTTTAAAATCCTCCCCTTGAAAATTATTTATCTCATTTTTTTTCCAAGATTGTAACTGAAATGAAAAATTTCAAAATTGTCCCATTATTAATTAGTTGTCAACCCCTAAATCTGCATCCGTGTAACTTGCATGTATAGTACGTAATGAAAATAATTATTGTATTTTGTAAATAATAGCTTATTGTTAGTATTATAATCATTTCTATATAGTTTTAAAAAATAAAATAAAATGCTAAACTTGTAAATTATCCTTAAATAGAAAAAGGATAAAAACATTTTTTTGGCTCATGTAAAATAGTGTGCATGACTATGATAAAAAAAAAAGAAAAAATTATCATTAATTTTGTATTATTCCACATCTTTTTTAAATAGATCATAATAAAGCAAATATAAAACATGTATGTAAAAGTTGTAATATATATATATATATATATATCGTAGACTTGTAAATATTTGTAGGGTGTAAGTAGTTTTGATCATCCTTTAGGTTATTTCTTCCTTAGTTACAAGGCCTTTCATTAGAATCACTTTTTGTCATGTGTTTCATTCTCTTAGCTCTACTTTTGTCATTACATTTTGTAAATATCAATTTTTTTCTAATCACCATTTGTACATGTTTTTTATAAAAAAAAGGTCATCATTTTTTTTTAATTATTCTTGTTAATTTGTAAAATAGTTTTTGGTTTGAAATAAAAAGAAGAAGAAAAAACTAAACTTACAAAAACTCTTTAGATTATATAGATCATAATACAGTAAACAAGATATTCATAAATTACACATAATTTGATCATCAATTAAATTAATTCATCTTCTAAATAGTTATAGGTCTTTTTCAATTAGGTTAGCTCTTTGTCATAGGTTTTCCATTTCTTTAATATCAAGTTTGTCCTTCTTTCAATTTGTAAATATCAAAATTTTCTTTAATCTCCTTTTGTAAATTTATTTTTTAATTCCTAAAAATAAAAAAAATATTAATAATCCTGTAAATATCCCATAGGTTGTAAATATTAGAAATCAATTTTTCCTTTAGTTTTTAAATAATTCTTTCAAAAAAAAAAATTTCAACAAAAAAAAATAATAAATCATCTTTTAAAATAAGCTTTCACCCTTGTTTGTAAATATTCAATGTGACCCCTAAATACATTATATCCATCATCCTTTTAGTAATTAATTATTTCTAAAATTTTATTTCTAATAAATGAAATTTTTTTCTCAAAAAAAAAAAATGTATAGCAAACTTGTAAATACCCATAGATTGTATATAATTCAATAATCTATTGAATAGTTATAGGTCCTTTTCAACCAAAATTACCTTGATCATAGGTATTCGACTCCCTTAACATCAAGTCTATCATCCTATGAATATCAGTCTCCATTTGTAATTTTTTTCTAAAAAAAGGGGTCACCATTTTTCTACCATTATTCTTGTTAATTTATATAGAAAAAAAGTCTTTGGTTTGAAATGAAAAAAGAAGAGAAAATAAAAATAATAATGAATTATCTTTGTAAATAAATTCCCACTTTAGGTTACAAATAATCATTATAGAACGTGATTTTCAAATACTTTTTTTAAAAATATCCATCATTCTTTCATTAAGTAATGCTTTGTTATCTCTAGAAGATAATTTTCTAATAAATTTAAAAATAAAATAAAAAGGAGAATAATTTTTTTTAAACTTGTTTTCTAATAAATTTGAAAAAAAAGAGAATAAAAAAGTTTTTCAAACTTGTTTTCTAACAAATTTAAAAAATAAAAAAAGAGAATATTTTTTTCAAAAAAAAAAATATATATATATATATATATATAGATAAAGGAAAATTGCTAATGGGTGATATTTCAAATTGTTGTTCCAATGATCACTCACTTTAAGCTAAAGGCAAACTACAAATGAAATGAAATTAAAGTTAAGGGACAACCCAAAGGACTTGATCAATTACTAATTAAGGGCATTTGTTGGGCTTAATTTCTAAGATATAAACCCAATACAAAAGGGGCATTTAGTGAATTATCTTGAGGCAAACCGAAGGAATGGATGATTGATAACCATAAAAAAATGTCATTGGAAAAAATGTATAAATGATAAGAGCAAAACAAGTCTTAAATACCAATCCTACACACTCGAGAGAGGAGTGACATTTAAAAAAAGAAATGGACTTATTCCTTAAAGGAGGTTCGACTTGAATTTGATACATAGGTCAAAATGACGTTAGGCATTTATTTCAATATCTTAAACACACTTACCCCTTGCTAACACATTTGAGCAATTTAAAGAAGTATTTTTTAAACCTTGTCAAGAAACACCCCCTAATGGGCAATTAAGAGGTAAGGATTATTAAGGAAGAAAAGGATTAACTTATATGTGTTTGCCTTAGTCTTATCAATTCAAGGATAATAAATTGATATAAAGAATTCATCTCTTTTGAAAGGAAGAAGAGTCTCTACTTCAATACCATACACAGCTCATACACTTTGAGCTATAAGCCATTCAATGAAAGATGAAGAAGCATAAATCACCTTGGATTCATGTCCCAAAAAAAAAAAAAAACAAGAAGAAGAAGGAAAAAAAGGGAAGAAAAAGGGATTTGAAAGAAGAAAGAAGGAAAAGGTACAAGAATAAAGTAAAAAAAAACTAAGAATAATCAAGCAAGGTGATTATGCCTAAAAAACTACGAGCATATGCTCAAAACTAAACCACCAATGCCCATCAAAACACAAAGTTCAAATCTACATTATTCTTATATCATAGGCCCACCCTCATCACCACCCCTTTTAGAGACTCTTCAAATCATAGGAGTTGATTTATTAATGCTCTTGAAACTAAGGATAATCGCATTATTAGTTTTCCTTAAGGGTTCTTGACTTGTAAACCCAGGAGGTGTTGAAAATAAATTTCAAAATTACCTGCATATGTTATCCCTTTTGATTAAATCTAAAAACCAAAAGCCTATATTACGATCCGAAAAGACCTAATAGATTGACCAATATGTATCACTTACAAGCTGGACCATAATTTTTCAAATCCAAGTCAAATGTGTGAAAATTAGCCTAAGAGAGTGTAAGAAAGTCCTCTTTGACTAGACAATTCAAAATGAGATAACTAACCTTGGTGTGAAAATCATCCATAGGGGCAAGAAAATCATTTGCCCCAATTTGAAAGGTATCTACCTCAAGTTTAAGAATTATTTGCCCCAAAGGTGAAAAACAATGCCCTAATATTAAATCAAAGTCCTTAAAAGAAAAGTTTTGCCCCGATGTTTAAACTTTTTAAATGAGAAACCTTAAGTGGTTTAATAGTCAAGCCTAAGGCTAAACGAAAATGAGTAATCAACGAGGCAAAGCCTAATCTGTAGTTAATCTCAAAGGATTCTCACTTGTTGGCAATTTTCCAAAAAAAAAAGAGAAAGTAAAATGATTTTTTTTTCAAAAAAAAAAAGAAAGAAAAAGAAATTTTTAGCTCAAAAAGTCCTACCAAGTGTGCTAAAAAAAAAACTTCTCAAAAAGTTTTAAACAGAGAATTTTCAAAATAAAAAATAATAAAAAAGAGAGAGGAAAATTAAAAAGGAAAATTTAGTTTTTAGCCCAAACATTTTTTTCAAAACTCAATTTTTAAAGAATTCTAAATCAAGTTTGTATTGAGTCATCATTTCTCCTCCAGTTTTTAGGTCACCTGCTCATAGGAACATCACCCGTTCAAGTAGTAGGATTGCCTACTCAAAAGGAGCGTTGTCCTACTTTTCATGTATTAGGATCGCCTGCTCAAAAGGAATGTTGTCCTACTTTTCATGTATTAGGATCGCCTATTCAAAGGAGCGCTGTCCTACCTTTTATAGTATTAGGATCGCTTGCTCAAATGAGCGTTGTCCTACCTTTAATAATATTAGGATCACCTGCTCAAAGGAAGGCTCCTACTCTTATAGTATTAAGATCAGCTGCTCAGAAGAGCGCTTCCTACCTTTTATGGTATTAGGATCGCCTACTCAAAGGAGCAATGTCCTACCTTTATAGTATTAGGATCGCCTGCTCAAAGTGGCGCTAGCCTACTTTTATGGTATTAGGATCGCCTACTCAAAGGAGCGCTATCATATGTTTTAAGTATTAAGATTGCTTGCTCAAAGGAGCACCGTCCTACCTTTATAGTATTAGAATCGCTTGCTCAAAGTAGCATTGTCCTACCTTTTATAGTATTAGGATCGTCTACTCAAAGGAGCATTGTCCTACCTCTTGCTCAAAGGAGCGTTGTCCTACCTTTTATAGTATTAGGATCGCTTGCTCAAAGGAAAGTTGTCCTACCTTTTATAGTATTAGGATCGCTTGCTCAAAGGAAAGTTGTCCTACCTTTAGAGTATTAGGATCGCCTACTCAAATGATCGTTATCCTACTCTTATAGTATTAGGATCGCCTACTCAAAGGATCATTGTCCTACCTTTTATAGTATTAGGATCGCTTACTCAAAGGAGCGCCATCCTACCTTTTATAGTATTAGGATCGTGTTGGTCCCAAAAACTAACCAGGAGGAAGAGGGGGGGGGGGGGGGGGGGGGGGGGGGGGGGGGGGGGGGGGGGGGGGGGGGGGGGGGGGGGGGGGGGGGGGGGGGGGGGGGGTTTAAAATAATAACTTTATTAAAATTGTTTTATCTATAATGCGGAAGCAAACAAGTCCAATTTCTATAACAATTGTTAAGCTCAATCAAGAATATATGGCAAAACTTTTAGTCTCGATTTAGTCTCTGCTTTTTAATTCTTGTAACAATTAGTCTCTGAAACAGTCTCTGAAACAGTCACGATAAACACAAACAAGTAACTATATACGAAAATTAAAGAGAGTAAGGTAGAAGAATTTGCAAAGCTATTTATAGAGGTTCCGCCTTGAGCGTTAGTCCTCTCTTCCAGCACCAAGCCGGGATCGGGTTGTCTTTCCGGTATGTTTACTATCAAGAAAAAATCAATATTACAAGTTGTCTTTTGAAAGCACTTGGCTACAAATGCACTCAGTTTGATCTTTCCTAGCTTCCTTAAGCTAACATCAACTTACTGAGTCTACTTGTAGCTCTCAATCTCACAAGGATTAAACAAATCAAATTGAGGAAATAATGATAAAATATCCTCTAATATTTCGGTACAAATGAAAGTGAAAATGACAGTTTTTGCTTGTAAGCTTTGATCGTATGTATTTCTTCTTTTTTCGTGTTCTCTGTATTCAATATAATTATCTTCATTCTGATCATGCCTTTTTAATCGCACGTTCTCAAGCGGTTGGAACTTTAAAAATTGGATAAGCTTGATAATCTTCTAACGGCTAAATCATTGGAATAGATAAGCTTGATCCCTTTCTTTTCTGCTTCTAATTCGGATGACTTGCTGATAGAATCTTCTTTCATTTGAAAATTTGAAAATCTTCGAGTTGTTTGTTCCAGACGTCTTCCATCAAGATAAGAATAAGAAAACTTTTTGTTATATTGGTGCGTGATCTTAATTTGAAAAATCCCACGAAATTAGCAACAAAAACAAAACCGATTTTCTTGAAACATAAATCTTATGATATCCTCTGATAACATATTCTCTCATAGATATATTTCCATATTTTCCATATACTAGTAGAATCTTTAGACATTATCTTTGAATATCTGATTTCCTTTTGTAAGTACTTCATATTATGCACACTAACTTTCTTTCAAGTGCAATATGTAGTATGTTCTTCAATTGTTCTTGAAAATGATCTCTATTTCGAATTTATTCCCCTTTGGATATTAAACCAACTTTGTGGAACATTATTGAATGTATTTCCCAAATACAATCACTTTGGTGCTGGGTCTTCATATCCATTATATATTATAACTCTTGTGAAATGCCTTCTGAAAAAGCTTCTGAATTTTCATTCTTGCTTAATAACCTTCCTTAAATACTCTCTGAAATATCCTCTGATTGTTTCTGCTTCTTTTATGCTCTTGAAAATACTTTTTGAAATACTTTCTGATTGGTATTTTCTTGTAAAACATTTTCATAAGAACTTGACATTTAATACACTTGTTAGTTAACATGTAACTCTTTTTGTTATCATCGAAATCCAAATAATGAGAATACTACTAACATTCTCTCCCTTTTTGATGATAACAAAATCCGTATAAATATGAATATCAAATTAACTCATATCATATTTTTGATAAGCAAGCAATCCTAATCAAAGTGTTATATATAATTATTATGTTCATGTTCACTTGATCTATATCTGATATATGTAATTATGTTCATGTTCACTTGATCTTTTATTTCTACATGTATCAATGCATCAATATTTTGATTTCATCTATTTTGATCTTAGTATATTATTTATATTTACTTTTCCCCCTTTTTGTTAGCATAAAAAAATATATAGAGAAATACGAAACTAGCAAAATATATCAAACATAACAGAGCATCCATGCAGTCTTAATACATCCCATAGTTCAATTAGAAATTAAAAGTCTTAATCAAATTCAATCTTTCTTGGGTTCTACTGGTTGGACAGACTTTTGGGCTTTCATTTTGCGTCTTTGAGGAAAGGTTCTTGAGTAGTTGGATTGGCTGGATAGGCTGGTGAGATGGAGATTCTTGTGAGGTGGATTTCGCAAGATATCCATGACAGAGGAAATAATGTCTATTTCTTCTGGAGTGATTTGAGGATCAGTGGTCATATGTTGATGTCGCGATCTGTGGAGTCTCTGAAAGAGGTTCTGCTGCAGGATTTTCTTCAGTTACAGCAGTTGGCTTTCCATCTTCAGCTTCTTTCGCTTGAATGTCAGCCTCTTTCTCTGAGTTGCAATCTCCTCGTTATCAGCTTGATCCTTTTCAGATGATCCATTGGAGGAATCTGTTGGCAGTGCAGAAGAGTGAGGAGCTGGAATTTCAGAAGTTGTTGGAGCTTGTTGGAGAAACAGGTCAGGAACTTCTGATGATGGAGCAGGGAGTGAAAACATGAGGTTCAGAGGGTTCTTCAGTCCTAATTTCAGGAGTATGTTTGTTAAAAACAACCAGAATGGAGTCCATAAAAGTCTTTTTGAAATTTCCAAAAGACTGATCAAGGACTTCATTGAGCTCATAGGTAATTCCAGAACGTGAGCTTTCTCCTGGTGGTCTTGTAGGAATTGAATCACTCTCTGATTCAGTCTCTGAATCACTCTCTGCTTGAGTTCCTTTTCCTTCTCTAATTTCGAATTTCCCTCCTGTTCTGATCTTATATTTTTCTTTGATTTTCTTTGGATCTCCTCCTTCCCAAATCTCCTAGAAAAAGTCTTTTCAGCCTTATCACTCTTTGTACCTTGTTCATCCCTTTCGTCTTTTTCGGACTCACTTTCTTCATCAAGAACTATCTCCCCTCAGAAATAGCTTTAATTTTCTTCCAATCAAAAGAAAATTTACTAAACTTTGGGTGCCTATACCATGTGCCATCCATCGTGAACCAGAATTTATCATAGACCATGATTCCCATGTACTTTAAATTGATTTCTCCAATCTTTTTCAAGGGAATTGGATTTTGGAAATGTTTTGGCAATGCAATCTTTTTATACTTGAAAAGATGCATTAACAAGTTGCCATATGGTCTGTTTCTCCTAATCCTCCACATGTGTCTTAAGATCATCCTAGCCACATCAATTTCTATTTTCTTCTTCATTGCCAGAACTACAATGGCTTCCTCTTTTGACACAGTTGTAGTACTTCCATTCTTAGGCAATATGCAGTCCACAACAATCTTATGCAATAAACGCAGATTAGTTCAAAATTGGTTGAGAAAACATCTTTCTCCAAAAATTCACCAACACCATCATTTAATTCTCGAAATAGAGCAGCTCTTCCTAAAGTCATCAACCTTTCATTGTCTTTCAAATCCAACAAATCAAAACACTTTATCAAGTCTTTCTAGATTGAGATAGATTTCCCTCTAACTTTTGATTTTAAGGACATATCTTCTAGCTGTTCTAAGTTGTTATAAAATTCACCAACTATACTTCCATCCACAACATCCATTGTTCTACAGATTTTCTACAACCAATCCTATCTAGCCAGTGGTTCCAGAAAAAGCCATTATCTTTGAAAAACTTAAAGTCTACAAAAGCACATTCTAGTACCTTATTGTGATGTAGCTTTTCTTTTTTATTGAAGTTGTAGACACCTCTGTTTCTCGTTTCCTTTTCGACTTCTTCTTGGTTTCTTTCTCAACTTCCTTTGAGACTCTCTTTCTTTTTCGTTTCTTTATGTTTTTCCTTAGAGTCCTTCTTCGTCACTTTCCTGCCTTCTTTCTTTCCCTTGGAAACTTCTTTTGACTTTCTTCTTTGTCCTCTGGAATGGTCTCTGTCTCTGTGTTGGATTCTGAAAGAGCTTCTGAACCTTGTCTTTCTATGTGTTCATCTTGTTCCTTTTGCATTGTTTGATCCTATTTCCCTTTTCTTCTTCAAATTTCGTCCTTCTTTCACGAGAAGTTCCTTTATTCGTGATTGTTTGGGGTTCTGATTCGGAATCAGATGATCCTTCTTGAATTGATATAGGAGAGGTTTGTTTGGTTTCTTGCTTTTTGGTCCCATGAATGCAAGTCGAGTGGATTTTCTTGGAGGCATTTTGATTTTAGGGTTTCGGATGTTAAAAGATAATAGAGTGAAAGAGTTTGTTTGTGCAGATTGTTTTTGAGGAATGTGAAGAGGCCTAAAATTTTTGCTCAAAAAATTAAAGATGCGTTGATCTTTTCCCATAAAATAGGCGGCAAAATTCGTTTCCCCTTTTTTTTTATATTTTATTTAAATGTAGATATATATAATGTAAATGAATAAATATTTATGAAAATGGATTACACATACCTATTTCATTTCTTAAATACTCAAATCTATTTTTATCTAATGGTTTGGTAAAAATATCAGCATATTGATTTTCAGTTGATACAAATTCAATATTTATATTTCCATTTGCCACATGATCTCTAATAAAATGATGTCTAATTTCTATGTGTTTTGATCTAGAATGATGTACTGGATTCTTTGTTAAATTGATTGCACTTGTGTTATCACATTTGATTGAGATATTATTATATTTCAATCCATAATCTTGAAGTTGTTGTTTTATCCAAAGAATTTGTGCACAGCAATTACCTATTGAGACATATTCAGCTTCAGCTGTTGATAAAGCAACTGAATTTTGTTTCTTTGAAGACCAAGAAATTAATTTGTCTCCTAGAAATTGACATGTACCAGAAGTACTTTTTCTATCTATCTTACATCCAGCATAATCAGCATCTGAATATCCATTTAGTTCAAAATTTTGATTTTTGGGGTACCAAATTCCTAATTTTGTAGTGCATGCAATGTACTTGAAAATTCTTTTAACTGCATTTAAATGTTTTTCAGTTGGACTACTTTGAAATCTAGCACAAATACATACAGAAAATAAAATATCTGGTCTAGATGCAGTCAAATACAAAAGTGAACCAATCAAACTTCTATATAGCTTTTCATTAACTTTCGTACCTTGATGATCAAGATCTAACCTTGTAGAAGTACTCATTGGTGTGGCAACAACTTTTGTATTTTCATATCCAAACTTCTTCAGCATTTGTTTGGTATATTTCTCTTGATGTATGAATATTCCATCTTTTGTTTGTTTGATTTGTAATCCCAAAAAGAAATTTAGCTCACCCATCATTGACATTTCAAATTCAGCCTGCATAAATCTTGCAAATTCTTGACAATATTGTTCATTAGTTGAGCCAAATATAATGTCATCAACATATATTTGTACCACTAATAATTCATCCTTATAATGCTTAATAAATAAGGTTGTATCAATTGTACCTCTTTGATATCCATTTGAGATAAGATACTCACTTAATCTCTCATACCAAGCCCTTGGTGCTTGTTTCAATCCATATAATGCTTTTCTTAACTTAAATACATGATCAAGCTTAATTGGATCTTCAAATCCAGGGGGTTGTTCAACATATACTTCTTCTTTAATATAACCATTCAAAAATGCACTTTTTACATCCATTTGAAATAATTTGAAATCTTTATAACAAGCATAGGCAAGTAACAAACGTATAGCTTCAAGTCTAGCAACAGGTGCATAAGTTTCATCATAGTCTATGCTTCCCTGTGAATAACCTTTTGCTACAAGCCTAGCTTTGTTTCTTACTATTTTTCCATTTTCATCTAATTTATTTTTATAAACCCATTTTGTTCCTATTATAGTTTTATCTTGAGGTCTAGGAACTAAATACCAAACATTATTTCTTTGAAATTGAGTTAGTTCATCTTGCATAGCATCAATCCAATTATTATCATTTAAGGCTTCATTAATATTACTAGGTTCTATTTCAGACAACATTGCATAATGATTTTCAATGTCTTGTAACTTAGATCTAGTCTTTGTTCCAGATTCTATATCACCAATGATTAACTCAGGGGGATGTGATGATTTGTATTTCCATGCTTTATCATTTCGTAATTCTGAAATGCCTCTGCATTAGTTTCTGATTTATCAAGATCTAATATTTTCTCCGTAAGACTTCCTGCTTTTCCTTCTGCTTTATCATTTTCTAGAAACTTTCAGTTTTACCTTCTGACTTTGTTTCTGAATTAGCAGAATTAGGTTCGTTATTTTCATTTGTAGGTAAAAACACTTCATCATCTTCTTCTTTTGTTTCATCAATAAAACGTACATTAATGGATTCTTCAACCACTTTTGTTGATTTATTAAAGACACGATATGCTTTACTATTTTGTGAATATCCTAGAAAAATTGCTTCATCAGATCTTTCATCAAATTTTCCAAGATTACTTGTATTCTTTTTCACAAAACATTTACAACCAAATACATGAAAATATGAAACAGATGGTCTTTTTCCACGAAATAATTCATAAGATGTTTTAGTTGTTTTAGGTCTTACATAGACTCTATTTATTATATAACAAGCAGTTGCAACAGCTTCTGCCCAAAAATATTCAGCTATTTTACATTCATTCAACATTGAACGGGTCATTTCTTGTATAGTCCTATTCTTTCTTTCTACTACTCCGTTTTGTTGAGGTGTGTAGGGTGCTGAAAAATTATGATTTATTCCATATTCTTCACAAAAGGAAATAAATAAAGCATTATCAAATTCTGTTCCATGATCAGTTCTTAAAGAAATAATAGAAAAACCTTTTTCATTTTGTATTTGTTTTGCAAATCTTTGAAACATTTCAAAAGTATCTTTTATGTTTTAGAAAGAACACCCATGTATATCTAGAAAAATCATCTACTATTACAAGTCCATATTTGCTTCCTCCTAGACTTGACACTCTAGTTGGTCCAAATAAATCAAGGTGTAATAGTTCAAGAGGTCTTTTTGTTGTAATCACATTTATACTTTTATGTGAAACTGAAATCATTTTGTTTTTAAGCAAGTTGAACATTTCACATCATTCTTTATATTGATTTTAGGCAAACCAACAACTAGATTCTTTTTAGATAATTTTTCTAATTGATTAAAGTTTACATGACCAAGTTTCTTATGCCACGTGTGAATATTATCATTCATAGATAGAAAACAAAATTCAACATTCATCTCAGATGGTGTTATAAGATATATGTTCCTTTTTCTAAAACCTTCAAACAACTTTATTCCTTCGGTATTATAAGCAAAACATTTATTTTTCTCAAAAGTCATCTTATATCCTTTGTCACATAACTGACTTATGCTCAAGAGATTGTGTTTTAATCCTTTTACTAATGAAACATTTTCTATTAAATATGGAGGATGACCAATAGTACCTGTTCCAATTATCTTACCACGGTTGTCGTCTCCAAATCTTACATATCCTCTATCTTTCCATACTATGTTAGTGAACAAGGACGCATCACCCGTCATATGGCCTGAACATCCACTATCTAAGTACCATGTTCCTTTTATCTTGGTTCCTTGTTCCTGCAATTACACATAAAAGCGATCAAACCTTTTTAGGAACCCAAACATACTTGGGTCCTTGATAAGACAAGCTCGTTTTATCTTTTTCTTTAACTTGATATGTACTGAGCTTGTTTCTTTTGTAGAAGCAATATTTTTCTATATGACCAACTTTATTACAAAAGAAACATGCATAAGAATGTGAATGATACCTTTTATTTACCTGGTTATTATAGTTTCTTCTTGGAAACTTATCATTGTATCCGTACCTGTGGGTTCTGCCATACCTTCTGCTTTGATAATTTTGAGACAAATACCCTCTGAAAGAGCCTCTGCTTTCATTTTTCATATTTTTCTTTATAGATGAATTGACAGATTTTTTATCCATGTTTTCCTTTGACTTAACAAATACAGTTTTCTTAATATTTGCTGAGCTATCATTACCATATCCAAGTCCATGTTTGATAAAGGACGGTCTTTGACTTCCAATCAACATACTTATTTTTCTTCACTTTCATTAAATTTATTGAACGTATTCTTAATCTCTTTTGATAACACATCTACTCTACTTGTCAATGCCTTAATCTCATTTTCCAAAGTATTCTTTTCCTTCCTTAATGTTTCAGATTTGACATATAATTTTTCATTGTCATTTTTCAAAATATCATTTTCATCCATGAGAAGCTTGTTAGTTTGACTTAACACTTCTTTCTCATTTTTCAAAGCTTTGTTTTCAGTATCTAACTTTGAAATCTTTACATCAGCCTTTTTAAGTGCCTTTAAAAGCTTTTTCATTTCAACATATATATCACTATCAAGCATATCAGATTCGGATTCTGAGTTTACCTCTGATGTAGCCATAAAACACAAATTGGCTTCTTCTTCGTCTTCACTTGTAGCTTCTGAATCAGGTTCTGATTTGTCCAAGTCACTCCAAGTCGCCATCATAGCTTGACTTTTCTTTTTGAATTTCTTCATTTTCTTCTTTAAAACTGGACATTCATACTTGATGTGCCCTGGATTTTTGCATTCGTAGCACACGATTTCTTTCTTCTCTCTTTTTTCTTCCTTTTCTTTGTAGTTTATTTTGATGTTCTTGTCATCATTTTCTTCATCTGTATCGATCTCTTTAGAGATTTGTTTGGCCTTAAATGCAATGGCTTTTACATTGCTCTCTGGTTCTTCGGTTGTATGGAGATGAGACTCATACGCCATCAACTTCTCCCTCAATTGGCTGAGTGAGAGCTTGTTCAAGTCTTGTGCTTCCTCAATTGCTGTCTTCTTAGCATCCCATGATTTTGGTAGTATACGCAACATTTTTCTAACAAGATCTGCATCTTCTAGTTTCTTGCCAGAGATGTTAGTTCATTTGTAATTGAAGTAAAACGATTGAAAGCATCTTTGATTTTTTCATCGGGTTTAATCTTGAACAATTCATAACGTTGAAGTTGAAGTAAGCATTAATTTTGGTTTCCTTAATTGTGTTAGTTCCTTCATAGGTCTCTGAAAGTGTATCCCATATTTCTTTGCTGTATTACAAGAAGAAATTAAGTAGAATTCAGAAGGAGCAATAGTAGTAAGTAGAATATTCTTAGCCTTATTGTTCTTCTCTATGAATTTCTTGTCCGTCAAGGTCAGCACTTCTCCTTCAGTTAGCATTATCACATGATCACCATTTGAAATCACCTGCCAAAATCAAAATCATTAGCTTTTATATGTGTGGACATTCGCATCTTCCAATATGCAAAGTTTGAGCCATCAAAGTAAGGAGCTTTGTTGATTGTTATGTTACTATCACCCATTTTCCAATAGATCTCTCAATTTAAGTAAATGAGTACTGCTCTGATACCAATTGTTGGTCCCAAAAACTAACCAGGAGGGGGGAAGGGAGATGGGGGGTGAATTGGTTAATAAAAAATTCTTTTAAGTAAACTTTATCAATTCACCAACTTGATTAATCAAACAAAAATGGGTTTTCAAAACTTTAAAGTAATAACTTTAATAAAATTGTTTTATCTATAATGCGGAAGCAAACAAGTCTAATTCCTATGAAAATTGTTAAGCTCAATCAAGAATATATGGCAAAACTTTTAGTCTCTGATTTAGTCTCTGCTTTTTAATTCTTGTAACAATTAGTTTCTGAAACAGTTTCTGAAACAAGTCACGATAAACACAAACAAGTAACTATACGAAAATTAAAGAGAGTAAGGTAGAAGAATTTGCAAAGCTATTTATAGAGGTTCCGCCTTAAGCGTCAGTCCTCTCTTCCAGCACCAAGCCGGGGATCCGGTTGTCTTTACCGGTATGTTCCACTATCCAAGAACAAATCAATGTACAAGTTGTTTTTTGCCAAAGCACTTGGTACAAATGCACTCAGTTTGATCTTCCTAGCTTCCTTCAAGCTAACATCAACTTACTGAGTCTACTTGTAACTCTCAATCTCACAAGGATTAAACAAATCAAATTGAGGAAATAATGATAAAATATCCTCTAATATTTCGGTACAAATGAAAGTGAAAATGACAGTTTTTGCTTATAAGCTTTGATCGTATGTATTTTCTTTTTCGTGTCTCTGTATTCAATATATATATCATCTTCGTTCTGATCATGCCTTTTTAATCGCACGTTCTCAAGCGGTTGGAACTTAAAAATTGGATAAGCTTGATAATCTTCTAACGGCTAAATCATTGAATAGATAAGCTTGATCCCTTTCTTTTCTGCTTCTAATTCGGATGACTTGCTGATAGAATCTTCTTTCATTTGAAAATTTGAAAATCTTCGAGTTGTTTGTTCCAGACGTCTTCCATCAAGAGAAGAATAAGAAAACTTTTTGTTATCTTGGTGCGTGATCTTAATTTGAAAATCCCACGAAATTAGCAACAAAAACAAAACCGATTTTCTTGAAACATAAATCTTATGATATCTCTGATAACATATTCTCTCATAGATATTTCCATATTTTCGTATACTAGTAGAATCTTCAGACATTATCCTTGAATATCTGATTTCCTTTTGTAAGTACTTTATTATGCATACTAACTTTCTTTTCAAGTGCATATGTAGTATGTTCTTCAATTGTTCTTGAAAATGATCTCTATTTCAAATTTATTCCCCTTTGATATTAAAACCAACTTTGTGGAACATTATTGAATGTATTTCCCAAATACAATCATTTTGGTGCTGGGTCTTCATATCCATTATATATTATAACTCTTGTGAAATGCCTTCTGAAAAAGCTTCTGAATTTTCATTCTTGCTTAATAACCTTCCTTGAATACTCTCTGAAATATCCTCTGATTATTTCTGCTTCTTTTCTGCTCTTGAAAATACTTTCTGATTGGTATTTTCTTGTAAAACATTTTCATAAGAACTTGACATTTAATACACTTGTTAGTTAACATGTAACTCTTTTTGTTATCATCGAAATCCAAATAATGAGAATACTACTAACAGATCGTTTGCTCAAAGGAGCGTCGTCTTACCTTTTATAGTATTAGGATCACCTGCTCAAAGGAGCGTTGGTCCTACGTTCAAGTATTAGGATTGCATGTCAAAGGAGCATTGTCCTACCTTTCAAGTGTTAGGGTCGCTTGCTCAAAGGAGCGTTGTCCTACTTTCCAAGTTTTGGGTCACCTGCTCCAAGGAACGTCACCTGCCAAAGTTTAAAAAAAAAAATGAAAAAGACCCCAAGCCCATTCGAGTCTATTTAAGGGAAAAAAGGACCTGAAGCCCATCCGAGTCTCCCTGTTAAAAAAAAAAAAAGAAATCCAAAAAATTCAAGTTAAAAAAAAAGTGGAAACCTAGGAAAAATCGTCTTAAGATGATTCGGGTGGTTTAGTAGAGGAAAGCCAACCTTTAACTTTGCTGAAAGTTGTTATCACCTTTCCGAGGGTCGGGATCGTAAGACTATTGCTTTCTCAACTAAATCTTCCTTAGTGGACCAGAAGTTCCAAGTGCTAAGGTAAATATTTAAAGGCAAATATCGGGTATCTTTTCGTCTTTGTGGTAAAGTTTTACCCAAACTTCACCGAAAAGAGGAGCAGCTGTAGACACTCAATTTTTTCCCATTTAAGGCTTCAATTTATAGTAAAAATTAATATTATATTAAGCTCGCAATTTACAACAAAAAAAAAGGATTTAAAAAACATAGAAGAAAAGCACAAAATAGAGAGAAAAAAAACACAAGAAAGAGTCTGAATCTAAGTTAGTGGTAGCTCGAAGACGTCGGTAACCACTCCAGCAACTCACTCCGACGGCCACGACTCTACCTGACTCCGACAGCTCCAACCGGATCCTGGTAAGATTAATATATTATTATTATATTATTATTATTATTATTGTTGTTGTTGTTGTTGTTGTTGTTGTTGTTGTTGTCGTTGTTGTTATTGTTGTTGTTATAATTATTAATTATAAGTTAAAACAAAAAGAGAAAAACAAGATATAGATATAGTATGTGTATATAAATATATGCATATGTATAAGATATATGTATTAATACTTATAATACATAAAATGCAAAAAAAAAAAAATGTATAACTAAACAAAAATAAAAAAATTTCTTTTAAGACTTAGAAAAATTTATTTTCTAAAATAAGAAAAATGGATTTGGTAGTTCATAAGGTCTCATATAAAAATCCGTTTTAAGGAAAAATTAAAATTTAATAAATTTAAAGCTAAAAGAGTTCTAAATTCTAAAAATCACCAACATATTAAAGTTTTATAAAAAAGAACTACGTGTTGTTTGATCCTTATTAGAGGGTACGTAGGCACCTTTGGGCAGCATAAAAAATGAATTTTTTATGTTTATTTCTATTTTTAATTAACTCATTGTTCATATTGTAAGCTTTGATAATAAATTGTAAATATCAATATTATTTGTACTTATTTAGAAATGTTAATGTAAATAATGAATTTTTTTAATCCTTAAAATTGCAATAATAACTTGTAGATGAACAATTTGTTAAATATTTTTTTTAGTAAATTTTCGAGCATTAAATGATAAACTTTAAATTTTAAATTTCGAGAGGTAACCATATGGTTTTAGTAGGTTAGCCCCTGAATCCAAAATTTATGGTTTATAAAGTTTGGTTATAAATAATTTTTTTTGCAAACTAGTAGCTAAGTTAGCATTAACCAGCCCATTAATCCTAACTTACAAAATTTTCCTGATTCCAATCAGGTGGCGACTCCAAATTTTTTTCAAAAATTAAATTTTTTTTAATTCTTAGTTGAGGGTTAAATGGGTTTGAGTTTTATACAAATTGGATTGAAAGAAATGAAATAGCCATGAATTTCCCAATTTATATTTTATAAATGTGTTATTTAAATTATATATGATTTTGAAATGTGATAAATGTGAATTATGTTGATGCATGAAAAATGAGTTGTGTTGTTGTGTTAAAAATAATTAAATACCTTAAGATGGTTAAATATTAAGTTCATAAAGTTTTAAGTGTATTAGAATGTATGAAATATGATTAGAACAAGCTAAATTATGCAGGTAATGAACCAACTCTTAGCAGAAAATTTCAGTTATAAAGTAAGCCCAATACCACCTTTAATTAACCAAAAAGCAAGCTTCATTAATTAGCCAAATCCAAGCCAATTAAAAGGCTTAATTAGGGCAGCCACTAAAGTCAAAAAATGGATAAATATCAACTTTTGAAAGTGCAAAATTTGCCCAAAAATTTCAGACTAACATAATACACACCAAAAAGGTTCAAAACCCGATTTCTACACTTTCAAAAGCTCTCCCATGTCTATGTACAATTAAACCCTTCATCTTCTACAACTTAAACTCTCAAAGGCTTGCAAAAAGACTCCTAAACCAAGGCACATAGTCCATATGATAAGTGTGTTCCTCTAGCTTTATGTGTATTTAAGTTATGCTTTTGTTAGAATAGGGTTTATATGCTAAATGGTGATAGGATGATTTTTTATACATTGATGGTAGTTTAAGTAATGTTATGTTGCTAGAGGAGTTTGTAGTATATGTTTTATATGAATTTGGAAGTGTTGGAATGATTGTATTAGGATGACAAAGGGATTGAGTAGTGTAATGGGCATGTGGAGTTGAAATGCAAATTTGTGTGATGTTGTAGTTGAGTGATTGATGGATTAAAGAGGAGTTAGTGTTTGTTGAATGGTGTTAAGAACATATAACAAGTTTTGGGAAGTTTAGAATGAGTTTGGAGGATTTTTTAATGTGTAAATTTTACAAAGAAAACAGGAAAATTTGTGAAAATCATGTGATTTTGTTTCAGGGGTCTACGCCGGCAATGAGCCGCTGGTGTAGAATCCCACACTGACGGCATCCTTGGAAACGTTGTCGATGTTGAGGGTATATACAGTAGACCAACCCTGTGGAACTCTCGGAAATTTTGGAAAATTGGAGTTGTAATTTACACCAGCTCAAAGTCGCCAACATAGACTATAACGTGTCCGGGATGTTGTTGAACGCTGCTAGCGATGGCAAGCGTTGAGTTTTAGAGTATAGTGCACCGGTTCAACGCCAGCGACGTTGAAGGCTGCCATGTCCCCTGTAGCTTCCATTTTCAAAAACTTCCTCCAATATTTTTCAAAGCTTGATATATAATCAATTGAATATTTGTTGAGTATTGTATGATATTATATGATGTTTAAATACTATGTTATGACTTTATAATAATTTATTTGAATTTCTTTGATTAGTTATGTTTGAAACTAGTTGATTAATGCTTGATCTAAGTGAGAAATTAAATATTTTCTTGTACAGTGATAGATCCATGCTCGGCTAACCCTATTAGTTCCCAAGCTATTTCAAGTATGCAGTAACTTGTTTGATTCTTTGTTTAGGATAGACATTCTTTAGAATTACTTTAAATTAAGGAAGTTTAATAATTGTTTATATGAGTGTCTATTACACCGTTGAAATTGGTTCGGAGAGTGGTATTCTACTCAGATTAGGAGCATGGTAGTTTTACGCTTAGACCATCCTTGTCATTTTGAAATGACTTTCATAAGTGGTTCGGTGGGTAATTGATAGGGTATTCGGTATCAGTATAACACCTACTTATTCTTGAAAGGATATAATATGATTTAATTCAATGTTTATGGGACCACTTGAATTAGGTAATATTATGGACTGAGTTAAGTAAAGTTGAGAAACGGTAAAGAACCCTAAATGAGATTACTTTTTCGTTTTGGATAAAATTACTAAGATATGAGTATCCAAGCTACTTATTTCAACCTCCTGAGCGTCATGATTATAGACACCTCATTTTGACAATTTATTTTTGTCAATTTGTTAATAATTAAATGTTAATATTAGTGCAAATATGGCTAAATTGAAGGATTTTTTGCATTTTTGAGCATTATGATTAGAAATAAAAATTAGGAAAAATAAATCAAATTAAAGGAAATAAATATAATGGATATAATATACAGATATATAATATAGTTTTATAATCTGGAAAAAAATTTACTGTTCATCTTCTTCTTCATTGGACAGCTCGACTGGCCCACTTTGAGCCCGTTTTCGGTCTACTTCCGGACTTTTTTTCTACGAACCGAAGGCAGATTTGGAAACTAAGCATGGAATAGTTTTTTTTGGTATAAAAATCATATGTTTTCATCAATAATTACTCTTTCAAATCCGAACTTCAAATTTGAGAAAAACTAGTCTTTTGTACTTTCCTAAAAAATTCAAAAACGTGTGAAAGTTGTTTTTTAGGCAATTTAATTATTTAAAATGTTACAATATGAGAGGTACACATTATTTATTGCATTTAATTGGAAAGTTACATCGGTTTTGATTCAGATATTCAAATTTTGCCCAAAACATGTTTTACAAGCCTTAGGTTTGGAATTGATTGATTAGGAAGGTTTTGGTCGAATTAAAGCTTATAAATACCCTCTTCATCTTCTGTTTGTGAGGAGGAAAGGAAAATTAGAACAATTAATTTACATTGATTTGTTTAGAATCGTGAGGACTTCAAAAGCCCTCAATCAATTATCTCCCATCCTTGCTAATCTGCCTTTGTTGGTCGTCCACTGCCATGTCATCGTCGACCCTCCGTCGTTGTTGCCGCCATCGCCGGACTGCTCCCGATCATCATCATTGTTGATCCTGGTCATTGCGAGTCGTCCTTCGTTCATCCGCTCGTTAATCCTCTGCACACTGTCACGGTCTTCATCCCTGGTCGTCTTTAATTCTTGCACGCGGAGCCATCTTCATCCAGGTAAGTTTTCCTTACCATATATGTGTATATGTATATATGTATATATAATAATATAATAATATATAATAATAGAATATACATAATTAGTAATAAATATATTTTTTCGCAAAAATAGATTAATAAGTGAAATTAGTTGAAGTTTTCATAATATTAATCATAGTAATATTTGTTTGATGTTAATATATGATAATAGTGTGAAGTTTGTGTTTATAAATAATTGTGATAGTTTTACATGAGTTTTTGTGATGATTGATATTATGATGATTTGTTTGTTTAAAAAAAAAATCGTTTTGACACTTAGAAAATTTTGATTTTTATAAATTTGTTCAAAATTAATTTGATAGATTTAAGAATCACATAAAATTAGATAATTTTTATTAAATCATAAAACTTAATAAACTTAAAGTGATAAGATTTCAAAATACTAAAATTAACCAAAAAACTAAATTTTTCTTAAAGAACTACGTGTGGTTTGATCCCGATTTGCGGGTATGTAGGCACCTAAATGGGCGACTCAAAATATGTAAAAATTATTTTTGTGATTTTGTTTTTTTCTCTTAGTTTAAGTAAATTTGTACATATTTGTAAATAGTTAGAGCCTTATAAATAGTTTAGATTTTGAAATTAAGGTTTAAAAGAAAGCAATTTAAAATTGGAAAGCTAAAGTAGTAACCGTTTAGGTTTTAATAGGTTAGCCCCCAGACTCAAGTTAATTTTTGGTTCTCGTTTTCAAAACGATTTTTTCGAGGATCAGTAGCAAAACCGAAATCAATCTACCCATTGGTTTGAGTTTATCTTTTTTCTCGACTTTAGTCGAGTGGCAACTCTAAAATATTTTCAAAATTCAAAATTTCCTTTAATTCTTAGTCAAGGATTCGTATTGAATGGGTTAGGATTTAGTAAAAATCAGATTAAAGAAAATCGAACCGAAAATCAAAACCCAGGCTTGACAGTGATTGTTACTCAGGTTCCCCTAGATTCCTGTTGTCCAGAGTTTGAAACTCTAGTGTTGTTTGACTAACTAAAGATTAACTAATAATCTAATGGCTGTCACATTTGCATTTAGTTTAAGTATGTGTGGATCACTTCGCATTTGTATTCGTTACTTGTATACTGGCCTTTGGCTCATATTTTAACTATTTCAGGTGACGATCAAGATGTGTTTACGCATATATGGGATATGGTACCAACTTTAAGGATTTTCTTGATGACCTGGAGGATTAGATATGTCTATGGACAAGGATGGAATTCCTATTTTGTAATAAACTAGTTATGGAATCCGTTGATGTTTATATTAGATGATATAGGTTGAATTACCTTTTGTGGCTTTTATATATGGCTTGTAAGAAGCCTTTGTTTGTAATATCTAAACCTAACTAAATGTATATCTAGAACTCATTTCCCTTGTAATATATGATAAATATGATGTTATGTTTTTATTACAAGATTTAAAAAAAAAATCAATAGTTTTCAAATTTATTAGTTGAGATATTGCGGGTTCATGCAAATAATAATTCAAACACTTCTTCTAAGACAACCTTACATATAATTCTACATATTATATGTGGTTGGGGAGTTGTTATCACCTGTTTTTGTTATAGGGTTGATAGCGGGTCCTTACAAGAAATTAAACTAGAATTGAAAAATCCAGACTCTATAGAAACTCTCTCGAAGCACTCTCTATGAACAAGTATAAATTGTCATGAAATTAACTACATGATGTTTGAAGGAATGGGTGCGATATATTTTATACCTACAACATTTCTTGAAGAGGTTTTTTGTGAAAAAATACGATCTTAACTAGGAGATATACTGCTTGGTAAAAGAAACAAAAAATTCGTATTCGAGCCTTTTCAACTATCATGCTCATGACATCTTGTTCATGATGGACTTTTGCTGCTCTAAACTCCAAATCACGAGCGTGACTCATGCCTTAGTAGGCACCGTACTTGTCGAAACTCCCTTAGATCTCGGTTTTCATGCCTCTAATTCTTATTACCAATTTTTTAGTATTTGACAGCTTTCTATATGTCATGGGCATGATTTACCCCTTGGTAGACACTAACCCTAGAGTTTCTTTAGATTCTTCACGGATCACAAGAGTGACTTTACGCCCCAGGTGCTCTGACTCCTCTTCTTTTCACTTATCATGCCCATGATCTAGTCCTTAGTAGATACTGGACTTAAAATTTCTCCTTGCTCCATGAATCACGACCATGATTCTTGTTGTCCTCATGCTTGTCTTTGCTTCCTTGATCTCTCCTTGATACAATTCTCTTCTAATTCCTTCTAATATCTTTAATATGCTTCAATTTGACTTGAAATGAATATGTATACCAACTAAGTACCAATTCTAATATAATCAATGTCAATATTAGACTTAATAGTTAAGAACATGGATAGATCATGCTTATCTGACATGGAGACTCATGGAAAAATTATGAAAAGAAAAATAGGAATTGAGAATAAAAAGAAACGAAGGTATCAAAATTCTGCAGTAATGCATTTATGTCACTTTTTTTAGTTAGATGTTTTAACTCTAAACAACATTTTCCATCACATAAACAAAAAATTATAGGTCACAAAAAATTTACACTGTGACTGAATTGCATGCTCTTTGAAACTATGAGCACTTAATTGCCAAAATTAAAAGTCTAGAATAAAATGCCAAAATCCAAAAATACAAGCATTGGAGTAGCCTTTGTCTCGAAATATATGTAAAAGTGAGGAAATAATTTCATTGGTTCATTTTATCAAAAATTTATAATAGTCCTTTATAAACACGAGAAGGAGATAAAAAGGAAAGATACCTGGAAGAAAATATACATAGAAGGAAACTCATTGATGATTAATTATGATATATTTACTATATTAAATACTGATTTTCTTGATGGACAAGAAGTCTATTAAAACTACCATGAACACTCTAAATACATTGACTAAAAATAATTTTAAAGAAAACATCCAAGAACGAAATCAAAATCATAAAAGTGTAATGTCTTTCTTAATTGAAACCATATCATCAATTCGAATCATATTTACAAGACATGAATCACAGTATTCTAAGTAGAACACAATCATGATCCCATGGTGTTAATCATATAGAGTCACTCCTAACTATTCCTTAAAATTGTTTACTTTAGTTTAAATAATTTTAATTCTTAAACCAAAAATTTGCAATTATCATCAATTTAGATTAGAGTGGATTATCACAGTCTAATAGTTAGTCAACAATTTCCTTATGGATCATGACTTTGTATTTTCTATTATAATGCATTTATACGTTTAAAGCACTTACCAACTACATTTAAAAGAGGATCCATATTTCAATTTCATATAATTGCAAGTGATTGACAGCTTTTGATAATATTGAAGACTAATAGCAAGTAAGGGTTGCATAATGTGATTCGATCTGATTTGTCCCCCAAACCGAACCAAACCGTATAATACAATTCGATTTTTCTTTTGAATTTGAACCTAAGATTATGGATCAGCTCGTAATTTTTTTAAATTTGAATAACAACACTTCGATATAATTTGATTTGTAGTTCAAAACCATGTTTTATTCTTAAAATAAAAAATACATCCTATCAAAAAACTACACTCGCATATTTCTTATCACCAATATAAATATAAAGAATAATATTTGAAGATAATCATTTACCTAAATAAATATGTAAAACTTATAGTGGGAAAGAGATTTTATATATCATTTGTAATCATATTGAACTATAATGATATACTAGACTCAATAAAATGAGAATATGTTATTCTAATATGAGGTGCAAATTTTTATTTGTTGTATACTTTTAATTAACACACTATCAACTATATAAACTAATAAGTAACTAAGTAATAGAAGTGGATTAATTAGTAAGACAAAGGAAAAAAAAAAAAAAAAAAGGATGCTTAGGGCACTAGAGGCTAAAATCTAAAAATTATTTTGTTTGTTGACACACTACAACAATTGAAACATGATACGACCATTCTGATTTCATTTTCATGAATCATACATATCAAAATAAAAATTTTTAAAAATAATTAGATTTTTATAATAAAAAAAATTAAGAGAAAGAAAATGATAACCTTGATTTTTTTTTTTTTTAAATATGTAAAACTATTCAATTTGGTTTGAACTAAACTATGAATCATTTACTCTTAATGGAATTGAACCACAAATCGAACTACTTTGAAAAAGAATCGACATTTTGGTGTGGTTTCGTTCACAATTTGGTTAGATTTTTTGCATAGCCTTAGTGGCAAGTACAATAAAGAATAAGTAGAATGTATTGAAATTAATGAGTTGACATAATAAGAGAATGACAACTTATGTTAGGTAAGATAAAGATAGAAAATTTATAATACATGGCATCAACATAACAAGGGAATGACAACTTATATTAGGTAAGATAAAGATAGAAAACTTATAATACATGGCGTCTACACAATTAAGATGAAAATTTTGCAAAGGGAAGGTACCTTGCCTAAAGAATATCTAGACTACATGTACAATATATATAAGTGTTCAAATACTTTGATTATGATGGCATACAAAGGTGCATATAATAGCCTTAGAATTTGCTTAGCGAGAACTCCTATTACATCTAATATGTGGAAGTTAAAGGAAAGAAAAGCTGGGAGAGAAGTATGGATGTGAAAAATTTCAAGGTTTCCGTTGTGGATACCTAGTTGTATAGTATCTAAACTGTTAAGTGATGGCTACTTGGGGTAAAGTTATTAAACCTAGTAGTGAATAAGAAGCAAATGGTAAACGTTGAAGAGAGAGTAAATGTATAGTAGGAAAAGCAAGATAAAGTTAAGCACAAGTGCAGACCATTACTTTAGTTATCTTTAATGCCAGGTTTGGTCCATAGGAATCATTTGGGATATAATGGATTGGAATTGATAGGACTATATTACTCTATTCATTCATGGATTATTTGGTCTCAATTTGCATATATTTTTATCAATAGTCCTAACAATTAGTACTTAGTATTGTTATTTATTGATCTTAGGAAAATGAATCTCAAGTAGAAACTCAATCAAAAATTGATGAAGAAATAACACAAAGGATAAACAAAAAAAAAACCACAAAGTAAGGAGACAAGGGGATCATGTAGTAGTGCTTAAGACAAGGTAGATACATTTTCATTACAGTTGACAAGATGGGCATTGACACGACCATGTGAAAGGACATGCTTGGATTTTGTTAGTTTCTCTCAATATGGATTTTGATGATAACAAAAAGAGTCAAGTGGTTATTAACAAATTCATTAAGTGTGCAGTATTCAATTAAAGATACTCAAAAGTTGTATAACAATGCTTTACAAAAGGATACAGCTCATAAGGTATTTCAGAATATTTCAGAAAGTATTAAAGAATTTTCTCAAGAACAAATGAGTAGTCAGAAAGTAATTTAGAAAGTGAATTAGTACTATGTACTTTTCAAAGAAACTTAAAATGATCAGAAAGTAACTCAGAAGGCAAAGCCGTTGCTTGTCAACAAGACAACATTGCTCAAAATGTAAATCAGAAGGTGACCTGCAATGTGAAGAAAAAAGACAACATTGCTCAGAAGGTAAATCATAAGGTGACCTGCAATGTGAAAAAAATTTGCAAATTACAAACAGATTTTTAGATATCGAATTTTCTTTATGTGTTTGGTTAATTTGAAGACCCAGCACCAAAGTGAGTGTATTTGGTAATACATTCAATTATGTTCCACAAAGTTTGGTCAATATCCATGGGGATTCAAATTTTGTTAGATTAAAAGATCAATTTTTGGGAAACCTCTGACAGCATAATCCGAAATGTTGATTCACTATTTGGAGTTGCAAGGGAATTATCTGATTCAGAAAATTCGGACACTATTTATTAAGAAGGGATCTGATTTTTCATAACAAAGTGTTATTACAAGTAATGCTTATAAGAGAGCTAATAAGGTTGGCATTCCGTTTGAAATCATACAGCAAATTATATTTGAAGAGAAAGTTAGTGTGCATAATATGAAGTACTTAGAAAACTGATACACGAACAAAACGAACCAGATTTACATGGAAATTTTCTAAAGAATGTTTGTCTATTCAAGAAGTTCGAAAATCATCTTAATTTTGCATGAATTGTACCAGATATTGGAAAATGTCAACTATGGGTTAAATCAAATTCAAATTTCAAGTTCAAGATTATCATACCAGCTGTTGGGTATACAAACCTATCCATTAAAGAAAAAATTTCGAGATAACCACAATCGGATATCAAGATTCAAATTTTGCAGATATTGCAGATAAACATGAGTTGATATCACACGCAAGAAATCTGGAACAAGCTTATCTATTTCATCTTCTAGCCATTGGAGAAAATAAGAATAAAAATGCACGCCCAAGACAGATCAAAGACAACGTTTTATGAGAAAAATAGCAGCAAACAAAGAATCATGAATTCCTTCATCTTTTGCGCAAATCACTATCAATTTTTAATTGTTCTTACATGTTCAAAATTTTGAGGATACTCATTTTATTTTCTCTGATTTAGATTTACATATTTGAGTGAGATTGAAAGTCACAAGTAGGCTTAGTAGATTGATTATAGCTTGAAGGAAGCTAGGAGGATCAAGTTGAGTGCTTTTGTAGCCAATTGCTTTAGCATAGACAACTTGTAACTAGTTAATTGATTGGATAGTGGAACATACCGGTGTGGAAAATTGGATCCCCGGCTTGGTGCTGGAAGAGAAGACTGACGCTCAAGGTGAAACCTTTATAAATCGCTTTGCACTCTTCTCTACTCCATCTCTGTAAATTTCATGCAAATTTTATTGTTTGTATGAGCTGCAATTTAGATTCAGAAACTAAATAAGAGAGTAACTGGAAGTGCTGTTACTAATCAGAAACTAAATTAGAGACTAAAACTGGAAGTTTCACTCTTGTTTTTGTTGAACGTATAGTGATCATTTTCAAACTGTTTTCATCCGAATTGTGAAATAAACTTTTGTTTATTAAGTTTATTGTTTTCAAGTGAGTTTAAAAAGCCATTTTAATTTGATTGACTAAGTTTGTGAATTTGGTTAAGTTTTTGAAAAGATTAAATTTTCATTTTGGAAAACCAATTCACCCCCCTTCTTGGTTATCTTTTTGGACCAATAGATTTAAAGTGAATTGCTCTAGATTTTAATACCATCAGCATCGTAGGTACATAAGTCTAAAGCCTACATTCATAGTTAAGAATACCATCGATGATACAACTGTATGGACTCCATCATCACATTTAAAGAGAATCTATAGCCGAGTACGTAGGCTTAAGTGCAAGCGCAGCTAGGATGGATGCTTGAACACAAGTGATAATACCAACCTTATGTGGCCTTACGAAGAAGAAGATGTATTTGTAATTAGGGCACGCAGCCCAAGGTACAGCCCTATGGTTGGATGTATCGCATTCGTCTAATATGGATTCCGTTATTTTTATATCTTTGTGCTATATTAGCTTTCCCTATAATATAAATAAACTTGTTTGCATGAAACCCTATAGTATTTGGAAGAGAGAGAGGATAAGAGTACATTTGAGTAAAAAATATACAAATAATTACATACTTTTGCAGGAAGTGTACATTATTTTTGGATTCATAGTTGATTTCTAAGGGTTTTCAAGAGAAAATTCAAGGAGATCATTCACTAGATTTTAGTGAATTCTAAATTACAAAGGATCTTCAATTTAATAGGCTTTATTCTTATCATATGTCACGCCTCGAGAGGCATCCTAAATATAGTAGTCTGTTGTACACAACATTAAAGCCTACGAATGACTACCTTATTCACGCGAAGACTTTTATATCATGTACAAGGCATAAAACACATTAGAGGAGACACATTAGAATAATGCAATTTACTTTGATAACAATTAAGTAACAAGGAAAGAGAAATACTTAACATAAGACATAAATAAGGTTAATTACAATTCTTAGAGTTATACCCCTGTTAATGTCCTTAAATTTATGTAAGTACACTTCGTAGTAATCTCCAAAATATTAACATAACACATATTACTCATAAAGAAGTTTCAAGATGGTAAATTCCTTCTATGCTCCCACTTCTTCTGTAAAAGCTCAATAATCCACTAATGGTTTCCTTAATCACCTTTTCTCGAGTGAAGTCTCAAGCATACTTATTTCAACTAAAAACTATAGGGGTATAAGCTTGCAACGAGTTTAGTGAGATGTTCTCTTGTCATTCGCACTGACAATCATAGACAAACAAGTTGGTTAGTCAAGCATATGCAATGCTTATGCAACAATCATATGAAGAACACATGCGTACAGTTATTTGAAACCTATACATAGAATGGATTTATGCCCTTCATATCAAGGGTTAGTTAATTGTTGATGAAGGTCTTCTTGTTCTTCTACTGCTAGTCCCTAGGCATTTACTTAAAGCGTTCGGTTGGCACGGCTTCAAACCTAGAGTTGTATTCCCTGAGCGATGTGGATTCTCTAGGAAGGAGCAAGGCCTTTATCCCAACACACTCGCAACTCATTCAATACTACGTGTAGGAGTAGCAGCCTTCGAAAAATGTGACTCTATGGATGCTATGCATGACCTTTTTTTTGGTTAATTCCATTCCATATTATGATTCATTGAGGACGATCGATCAATTTAAATACACATAGTAATTAATCATACAAATGAATAAACATAGTTAATCAAACATTCTAGTGTTGTGATATGCTTAACATTTACTTAATCACACAATCAAAAGAAACACATGCTTAACCCTTGACAATCCCTAATACATACCCATTTTTATCTTTTCTTATCATGCTAGTGCACCTATGTTAGAAGCACAAATAAGATAACGAAATTAGGAGAAAACACTCACTTGTCTATATCGTAATTTGCTTAATCGTAATAATCCTCAGGAAAGTAAGTCTCATATTCCTTATCACCTAGATAAAAGAAATACCTAGAATGAACATTTCATAGAGTTCTACTCAAACTTCTTAATGCTATCTTGTTATTTTCGTCAAAATTCGAATGAAGAGAAATTCCAACTTAAAATAGCCATAACTTGCTCATTTTAACTGGGAATTTTGCATATTAGATGTCATTTTAACCTACTTGAAAAGATCTATCTATTTGTAAGGTTATTTTTGAAATTTAACTCCATTTGGGTTCCCAAATGGGTCAATACAAAATAGACACAAAAATTATAGTCCTTGAATTTGAAAATTTTCCTAAGTTTTACTTTACTTAGTCACTTTATATAAATCATATAAATATTTATACCTTTAAAAACCATTTAATATAGATAGTAACTCATATTATATGTATGATCCTAGTGATGTTGTCTTAAAATAAATTTTGTAAACAATCTTTATGAAAGATAGAATTTTGTGAAATGTCATTCTTTGGCTTGTGATTAAATTTACTATTTTGTAAATATGTGACTCAACAACACTAAAATAAGAATCATAGCTCAACATATATATAATATATATATAATATATTGAAATCTCAAAGGTCTCATGGTTTACTCGATGACATGAAATTCAAGTGTATTTTCTTATAGAAATTTTCTTAAGTTTGATTCTCAGACAAAGTTTTAATTCTTAGATTTTATAAATATGAAACTTAATTAAATAAAATCATGATTTTATATTATTTTGAGTTCACGAATATTTTTTTTTTCATACTAAACTCTTTTAACTAACTACTTTTCCAAAACATGAATCTTTATGTGGTTATGAAGAAAAATGATTCTATGTCTTATTACTTCCAAAATGTTTTAGATTTTAGCATAAGAGAAATTAGGTGAATGGCTTAGTCTAACTTTTTATTCTCATAATAACTATTTCTTTGTTAATAGTTTTTCAACATTTTGGTATTTAAGGGGTTGTTGGAAGAAAACTAAAATTTTGAGTTGTTATAAATGGGTGTCTAATTATTACAACTATTATTTATATTTCCTTGATTTCACAAAAGGAAATGAATTTACTCCTTAAAACTTAGTTCCTTAAGTTTTATACCAATTTTACTTTTGAGCGGATGTTTAACTAGTGGGTTAATTTTAATCTTGACTTAGAAAAAATTTGTTTGGTTCTTATTGTTTAAAGTGTTGGTATAAATATCCTATAAATAAGTTTGTTGGTCCCAAAAGAATAACCAAGAGGAGGGGGTGAATTGGTTATAAATAAAAATTTTACTTTGCAAAATTTCAAACAAATTCACACCACTTAGTTACTCAACTTTAATGGCTTTAAAAATTTCTTCAAAACAATAAACTTAATAAGTAAAATCTTTAAACAAAATTCGGATTAATCAAAGTCACTTAAATCCACGAAAGATTAAACAATACATTCAAAGTTAAATTCCTAAATTTACTTTTTGATCTACTCTTTGCTTAATAAAATATATTGCAGTTACTCTCTGATTTACTTTCTGAGTATAGAACACAGCTAAGAAAAACAATTAATTATGCACAAAATAAAGAGAGATAAGAGAGTAAAGAGTGTAAAATCGATTTATAGAGGTTCTGTCTTGAGCGTCAATCCTCTCTTCCAACTCCAAGTTAGGGACTTGGTATTCCACACAGGTATGTTTCACTATATCCAACAATCAACAAGTTACAAGTTGTCATTGCCAAAACACTTGACTACAATGCACTTAGCTTCATTCTTTAAGTTTTCCTTAAGCTAATAATCAATCTATTGAGCCTACTTTTAACTCTCAATTTCACACAAGGTGAATAAATCTAGATCAGAGGAAATAGATTGTGGATCCTAAAAATTTCGAACAAATAAAAATAAAATGACAGTAATTTGCACAAATGAAGAAGGAAATTCATATTCTTTGTTTTCTCTTTGCTTTTCATGTTGTAGTACTGTACTTCTCTGTTTTTAGGCGTCTATACTTATCCTTGTTACTTCCAACGGCTAACACTTGAAGTGGATAAGCTTGGTTCCTGATATTTTGTGTGATTTTAGAATAGGATCAGCTTGTTTTGGTCTTCTTCATCTATAAAATTTGAATGAGTTGTTATCTTGTTGTTGTTATCTCATGATTTACTCCAATGGATAAGGTTGAGTACCCAACAATTGATATAATAATCATAATCTTGAATTTTTTAATTTGATTTGAGATGTTGTTGACGAATTGTAACTCCTGGTACTGTTCACATGATAATAGGTGTCACGCCCCAAGAGTACCCTAGTAGTAATATATATATTATGACACAGCCTGATAACCCAAACAGTATCACATACACATATTATTACTAGATCTATTTTGGAATATGACATAAGTTTAACAAAACAGGATCTTTTTGGTTGTGTGATAAGAAATGATGAAAGCCAATAAAATCACAATACCATAAATAAGTTTTACTGTTTGAATAATAACTATTACAAACCATGAAACTTTCTAAGTTCTTAGATAACAAAATTGATGTTCTAACATCAATTAATACATATAAGTAGTAAAAACTATTCTCCCTGTTTCCAAGACTCTTCCAGCTTTAGTATCATACCGGCTCTAAACTCCTAGAAGCCACTAGTCAAGGCTTAAGCGTCATCCTGTAAGGATTGTAGGAGTGTGAGCATAAACCACGGGCTCAGTGAATAACCAAAACTTATCACATAATAAGCAAGTTATTATCAATCATATGTAATGCAACAATAAAACACATGAACAATTACAAGCTTGGACAATTCGGAATCCAAATAGGATGGAGATTTACGCCCTCTCATCGGGGTTGAAGGAAAACCAATCTATGAATCACCTACCTAGGAGAAACTAAGTACATAGGAAAACCCTAATCCTCACAATTATTATCTCTTTGTGTTAATGTTGTTTTAAACACTCATTTCCTGTATAAGCCTTAGAAATTCCACTAAGTGTTAGATATTTTACAACGATACCATGGGCGGCATCCTTCATTACCAGTTAGTTCCCATAGAACCGATAGAACAAAGGTAATCTTGAGTAGAAGTACTAGCCTCTTGCCTAGAAAAACCAAGTATTACCAGATAACCGAAATTCTAACACATAGTAGGCAATCACATAATTACAATGGAGTACATGCAATTAATGCCATGCATGTCTATTTTATTCGTCATGCCAATATTTATTAGTCAAGTTGAAGGTGCTTAAGCTTCATACAAACAATCAACATGCCATGCACTCAGCAAATTCACATGCATTCCATTATCACTTTTATTCAGTATTGTTTAGCAATCAAGTGATTCCAAACAGCAGGCAATACCCATAACCTATATACACACGAGTTCATCATTATTATTCTTGTATTATAATGCAGCTAAACTACAATCACAAATAATATAATAAGTCTGAGTTACTCACCTGCTCATATTGATCAATCGTAGTAATCGATCGGGAAGTCCTCAACAGTATCGAAATTACCTATTGAGATGAAAATATTCATCAATATTGCTTATAAATAGAACATTAAATTCCTATGAGTGTCTAAGCATCCTATATCGGTATTTGATATTATTTCTACTGCTTATATCGATTTCTTAAGGTATTGATTCTTATGGAAAAAAGATATCTATTATTTAGTTCCACTGAATTTCTTTTAAATTTACATATTATTCATTTGGTATCTAAGATAAGCTTAACTAAATTTTCTATTAGTTTTATATTCAAATCTTACATTGTTTAATGTCCTTGTTAGTAGTAGTCATTTATTTATCTATTTTACTTTGCCTGTCAATCTTATCTGCTCTCTTGGGTTAGAATTTGTATTATTTTAGAGGATCTCATTTCATCATCTAAACCTTTATTCATATTCTAAGCTCATTCATATCTTGTAGTAGTATCAATATGTGTAATTTCTATGAGTTTGTTCATAGTATTTTCTTGTAATGTAGAACTCCTAATCATGCTTTTAAAGCTTGTTTTATCAAGTTTTATGTTCATATAATGTCTTAGAAGCATTAGACATGAATTTAAACTAGTTTAGATGAAATTTGAGTCTTGTTTTGGCCACTTCATTCCTAGATCCGAATTTACTATTACTATATTTATAACACTTCTAAGTTGTTGTCTTTCTTAACCAACAACATCTAAGCAATTCTAACACAACAACAATCCATCTACTTGAATTCACCAATGGAATAACCATTTCTCCTAACCACATAATCTCTCTCTAATGCCACACATTTCATCCTAACGTCTACACATAAATGTAATAAGCATGTATTGATAGTTTAGAAATTACCTTAGCTTGAAATGGAAAAGGATTCCCAACTCCCTTTCTTAGCAAGAATCAAACCTATATTAAAGGTTGATTAGTGAGTTTCTAACTAAATTATAAGTTAACTACTTTAACTAAATTTTCTTACCTTATTGAGCTTGAGTTCTAGCTTGGTGTTATGACAAACCAAGAGCTTATTCGGATTGGTTTTTTATGTTGTTTGAAAGAGAAAATGAATGTTTTTTAATGTGGTTGATGCTTGGATAGGATATAGGAAATAATACAAGGGTTATATTTACTTTAGAGCTCCTTAAAGGTTATCTAGGTGGAGAAATATCTAAGGAGAAGAGGGCTGGTCGCTATATTTTCAGATTGTTTTTGTGAGGTTTATGAGCTAATTTAGTGTCTAAGTTAAGGCTATATATATGTACTAAGGTTAAGATAAAGTTAGGAGGCTAAGAAGGGTGTTTTGGGCTTGTAAAATTTGCAAATTTCAGCTGGAAAGTTTGGATGAAAATGGGGTTGTTTTTGGATGACGATTTTTTATTTTGTTTTGACAGATTTTTGTGGTTGATTTTTAAGGGCATTAATTGTGTTTGTTTGGTAGTTAATTAATATCATTTATATGTGTAAATTAGGGGCTCAACTTGCTTGAAAATCGGATCAAAATCGAGCTGAAATGGCGTGTGTGCTATTGCTGTTTTGTGTAATTTCTCTTTTGCAGCAGCTGCTGGTTCGGAAATTTCAAGATAGATTTGAAGCTGGTTTTGGTTGTTTATTTAAGCTAAAATTCTTGGCATTTAATGTTGATTATAGGTGAAGCTTTTGGATTGGTTGGGGTGTCTTTTTCAAGTTGAATTTGGGTGTTAAATTTTGGCAAAAGTTGGATGTCAAATGGCCTTTGCTGCAGCCGAGAAGTTCAATTGCTGCACCTTCCTTTGTTTTCAACCGAGAACTGTTCCAGCGTGAAGACTCCTCTGCTCGTGAAGAAATTTTTGCAACTTCCGCATGCCTTTGTTTCGTGTGTGAAAATTCTACAACCGACTCCTCCGTATTCCGTGATTCAATTCCAACGTGATTCCAGTATGAAGAATTTGGCTGATTCAGTTTTCATTTCATTTTGTTATTTGTTTTATTATTTGATTAATAGTTAACTAAAATATTCTAACAAATATTAATTTTATAAACGTATGTCTATAATCATTACATATGAGTTTTATCTAGATAAAATTATCTAAGTTGCTATAAAAACTCTAGATTATTTATATATTCAAATTTTTAGTTTAAAGTTTATACGATTAATTATTTTTAGTATTTTAACTTACGTGATTAATTTTTCAAGTTCAAAAATTAAATTAGGAATCAAGTCTTAATGAATTCAGTATTCCTTATTCCTTAACAAGTATAACAGGGGTTTGAAATTTTTATTTTGGATCTAAATTAATAATTATTGATCGGTATTAGTATCTATTATGTATTTAATCCGAGTGATTCATCTTTGGATTATTGTTTATACCAACAAGTTTTGTTGATAGACTATATCTTATTGGTTTTGAAATTTAGAGCTACTCTAATTATGTCTTGAATTATTAGTTTAAGATACGAAATCTTGTTTTGGTATCTATTAAGGTTAAAGAAATTTTTATTCAGGTTTTTGAAACTAAGAATGAGTTTATTACTACTCATAGATCTATTCTAGGATTTTTATTGGTTCTAAATTCACTATCTAATTTACGTTTTCTATTTTATTGTCGTATACTATTGTGAAAAATCTCGGGGTTTACAATAGGATCGTATCTTCTATAATTTTTGAATTCATTGTATGGACAAATATTCATTAGAAAAATTCCTTGCATAACTGGATCATATATTCTATATTTCCAAAAAAAAAAAAATTGAATAACTTGTAGAAAATCTTTCTTATAGATCACGTGATTTTCCTTACTTTCAAAAACATTAATTTCCCAAAAATAAACTTTAGTCCAACAAAACCTTGAATCCCCATGGATATTTAAACCAACTTAGTAGAACATAATTGAATGTATTACCCAACTACACTCAACTTTGGAGCTGGGTCTCCAAAATAACGAATTCATCAAGAAAAATTAGATTTGGAACTTGTTGTCATATTTTGCAGCTTTTACAAGTTTGCACGTGTAGTCTCTGAAGTGCTTTCTGACTATTTTAAGAATCTTGTAAACCAGCGGAATACCTTCTGAGTAACCTTCTGACTGTTCATTTGTTCTTGGAAAAACTTTCCAAACTTTTTTATATATGTTCTGAATTATGTCTCTTTTGAAACTCATTTTCATAAACCAACTTTTATCATATTTAAGTACTGCAACACTTCAAAAAATTTGTTAGTAAATACTTAATTCTTTTTGTTATCACCAAAATCATTATTGAGAGAAACCAACAAAGTTTTTTATTTTTAAGAAAAGTTTGCATAACAAAGAATTATCAACCTTAAGATTTAATAATAAATTTATTTTAGTATTTGAAAAGTGAGTAATAGAACCACATAATTAAGTCTTGAAGAATCTTTGCATAAAAACTACACTAAAATTTAATGATGAACCTATTTAAATATTTGAAAAGGAGGTTTTTGAATCATGATCATAGGTTTCAACGAAAATTTTTCCTAAGTGTAAAAAATTATTTTTACAGAGAATTTAGTTTTATTTTTATAAAAAAAAAACTCCTTTTATTTCTTTAAACAAAATTCCATTAAGACAAAAACATTATGATCATGCATGAATATGAACTTATAGCTATGCTGAATGATAAAAGAAAAACAAATCATATAAAATATAAGAGATATAGAAAATTAAATAAGCATATATGTAAAGTCAAGTATTGGGAAGTTAGCTTGTATCAAGGCTTTTCAGAACTTAGAATAGACAAGTTCCAAAAAGAGAAAAGAAGATACATAAGAAACCTTAAGAAAAAAAAAGAAGAAAATTTTGGAAGTTTTAGATGTTTATTCAAGTCTTCCAAGACTTAGACATGGGAAAGTCCCTCAAGAAAAACAAGAGAACAAATAAGAAAAAAAATCATCGGAGTCTTAGATTTATGTCAAGGCTCCTCGGACTTAGATTATGGATAAATCCAAAAAGAAAGAAGGAATTATTTTAATTTATGAGGACAAGTCTTAGGTTAAAATGTGTAAACCCCCAAAGTTTTGTGATCGGTTTAGCTTAAATCCTAATCGGAAGGTCAACCGGAAACCCTAAAGTCATTGAAACCCTAATTAGATGTAATAGTTTAAGTCCGGAATTCCTATGTTCGCAATCCTAAGAAAGTAAGTAAGAGATTAGTATGTAGAATAGTTCGTAATAACTTAAGGAAGCTTGAAAAGATCATATTAGTAAAACCGCAAATCGTTTTGAACCTGAACGGATACACTCCTTGAAAAATGTGTCTCGAGGCACGGAATAGTAAAAATATTCCAGATATACCATTAGACTCGTAAAAATATAAGATTTTCAAAAATATCAGTTTTATAATTTTTTGGTTAAGTAAAAATAGCAAATATCACAATTATACACGTATTTTCTTACTACCGGTACTTTATTAGTCATGTCTATTTTACATTACACTATTCATTACTATTCTATACTATTCATTTATCTCCACTTTTTCTAACATCTATTCTTACACTCTATACACCTATTATCTTTACTTTTTACCTTTCTCATAACTTTATCTCACATCTACTTTACTTATTATTATATTTAATCAACAAAAATACAAAAATAAAACTCTCTCTCCCCTCCTTTCTTTGATGGCTGGCGCCCCCCTTCTCTCTCCCACTCAATTTTTTTTTTATTTTTCTTTATTTAAAACATACAAAATTCACTCTTCATTTTCCTATAAATACCCCCCTCCTCTTTCACTTCATTCACACATTTACTACCCATAAATTCACTACCAAATCTCTCAAAAATTTTCCTCTTAAAACTCTCTCCATATACACTCCAAAAACTCTCTCAACATACTCTCAAACCCCCTTCTACATACACAAAACCCGTTCATACATAATACTCCAAAACCCTCTTTAGGTAAAATTTTCATTACAAATTTCTTCTTCCCATGTCATGTAACTTTACATGACCATGGTGTGAGTTTTCAAAAACTAAATGTTATGGAAGCTACACTATGTTCATGTATTGTTCTTGTTCATGAATATCTATTTATATATTTATGTTGTTACTTTACCTTGCTCATATTATTATTGTTATTATATCTAACTAAGTGTAATTATGTATCTACATATATATTATATATATTCTTTAGAGCATATAAGCTGACTTGCAATTTATTTACTCCTTTCTTTGTAATTTCTTTATTTCATATTATTTTAAGACTAGTCTCTAGTCTTAGACTTGTCCTCATCAAGTCAAAACAATTTTCTCTCTTTTATCTTCTTTTCTTTTTCGGACTAGTCTATTTCTTAATCCTGGAAGCCTTGAGAAAGCTAAGACTCTCAATACTTGACTTCATTATCCATTATGATATTTTTGCTTGTTATTATTCTCATGATCATGCATATAAAGATTGTTGTCTAAACCTTAAAGCTTTAATTATACTTTTTGCAAAAAGGAGATTTTATCACCTAAGAATGGTTTTATATGAAATTTGGAATCTATGATTTAATCTATTCTTTTCAAAACTTTAAAAAGAACTCACTATAATTTTAAAGCTATCTTTGTTTTGAAAAGATTTTCTTAAATCATTTTTATATTAAATTTTTTTAAAAGAATATGACTTTTGATGCTAATATGTTTCTCCATAAAAAACCCCATAAAATGGAAATGAGAGTTTTCAAACCAAGATTTTTGAATAATGGTCAAAGAAAAATTATATAGGAAGCTAATTGGAAAAGAGACACTAATATTGAAAAATTGTAGAAGGAAAATAGAGAAATTTATTTTTCATTAAAAAGTTATTAAGGAAAATAGTAAGATAAACATTAAATAATCCTTTGGAAAAAAAGAATCAAAATATTAATTCCAAGAATTCACAAAGTGGATTTCTTGTAAATAATGGTTTTTCTAAACTTCTAACTAAAATTGTTTTACTAAAGAATTTTAGTTGGACAACAAACACTTGAGCATGGATGAAATATGAGCTATATATCAATAAAAAGGGATTTCTTAACTATATAGATAACTAAGTATTTATCAAAGCAATTTTTGGATGATTTAACTTTTGAAACAAATGCTTTTGGGATCAGAAAATTCGTGGTGAATCTGATCGCCACTGTTTCGGAAGCTAAATAATCTAGTTTGGTAAAAATAGTTTTAGAAATAGATATATCTTTTCCAATAGATAGAAATTGGTATATTATATGCGCAATTCCAAGCTAAAATGACCAAGTTATGGCCATTTTAAATTGGAATTAGTTTCTATGCGAACTTTGACGTTCTTATGACATCGTTTTGTCAAATTTCAAGAAGGCTATCAAGAAATACTCATTTCGAGTATTTTTCTTGACTAGGTGATGCCGAGGAGGAATATTTGTATCCCAAGGATTATTTCGACTAAGTGGATTGTTTATTCGACTCATCCATTTAGAAGACTTACTACTATGGCGACGTGAGTTTATTTCCTTAAAAATGCTTTACTTGATTGTGCTTGTAGTTTAGTCGCATTAGAATTAAGGAAAGATAAATTGATATTTATGTGAAAATTATTGAAAGGATTCTAAGAATATCGAGATGAGAATTGATTGTAAGTAATTGTTTATTTTAGTATAGTACTTGATATGTATGAATTCTATGATCACCTTAAAATTGATAAAAATAATGCTATAATATTTTAAATAAAATGATTCATGCATATCATGAAGTGAGTCACATTGCATGGGGTTATTATCCTTGGGTGAAAAGGATAGTAGCACGGTCGAAAGCAACACTTATAGGCTATGATTGAAAGCGATTGCTTGGCGATAAGGAATCAAAACAATCCTTGGTAGAAATCCGGAGGCATGGCTCAAACTGAGTAGACCTTATATGGTTGGCGGTAATGATCGAAAGCATAACTTAACTAAAACTACTCGTTTTGAGATTATACATCACCAAACCGCGAATGGAGGGCGTAAATCCATTCTACATATAGTTCCCGGAAAACTATATGCCTTCTTTGTTCACGTGTATGTTGCATTTCACTTGATTGCTTAAATAACTTGTTTGAATTTTCCTACACAAGAATTTACTTATGAAAATAATTCTCACTAAGCCTATTAGCTTATACCCCTATAGATATCTTTTGCAATTTAACTATTTGTGGTTAAGGCCACGTGGACCTTGTAGCCAAGTATTTTCCCATTTTGGTTAAGAAATTCTTAGATGAAGTTTAGCATTAGTTTAGATGTAGACTTCATAGAAAATTTCTTGTAATAGATTATAGTTATTTTTGGCAGGGGAATGCCCCTAAGACTTGCAAGACAATTATTATGAATGAATGAATATTATGAATCCTCTTTTCTTAATTTGTTATTATATCTTCTTAACCTTCATATTTCCTAGCATGGTCCTCTAAATTTGTGAGAGCACGCCTTACAGTTAATACCAAAGCTTCTGGGAATGATTAAAGTTATCATACTTAAGCTTTAATGTTGAGTGTGGCGGCTGCTACGTTTAAGGTATCCTTTGGGGCGTGACAAAATGACTAGTCTTAATTATTTGAATGAAATAAATAAATGAGCAGGGAAATAAAAGCATAAATAAAATGTTAGATTAGTGAGCTTTAGGCTCTAAAATATACATACATATATTATACATACTACCTATAGGAAGATATGTTAGAAGCAAGAACATAACATAACACGAATAGATTATGAGGTTGAACAATGACATGAATAACATGTTGTCTCTATATTTCCATCCTCTAGTGTAAAGCTCATGGAGTTTTAGATGGAAATAAAACACAATAACATGAACTTAGGTGGAAGGTTTAATAGTTTACCTAAGATGGATGATGATGAAGATGAAAGAATAAAACCTAGAAAAATCACAAAGAGGTAGAGGGAATGAGAGTCACGGTTTTGAGGAGAGAAAAGAGAGGATTTGAGAAAAAATTTGCAAGAGTTTTATTATATTTGGAAAGTGTATGTAAAAAATGAAGGAGAAAAGGGGTATTTATAGAGTTTTAGAGTGGAATTTTGAGTGAATTAAAATAAATGAAAAAGAAAAGAAAATATATAGAAGAGAGAAATGGGGTAGATGACAATGAAGAGAGGGAGAGAGAAAATGTGATTAAAAATTAATTTTAGTACAAAAAAGTAAGTAAAGTGTAAGAGAAGTTTAATAAAAAATAATATTGAAAAAGTAAATATAAGAAATAGGTATATAGATTATAAAAAGGAAGTAATACGAAAAAGTAGAGATAGATAAATGGTGATGAATAATAGAAATAGTATAATGAATAGTAGACTAGATAAATAAAATACCGATAGTAATAAAAATACACGTAAAAAGGTTGTATATGATATTTTTACATAACGAAAAATTATGAAACTGATATTTTGTGAATCCTTATATTATTAAGAGTCTAAATTGTTTTTGGAATATTTTTATTGTTTTACATGTGGGGGATCGTGATTTTTGAAAACTGATCCCGTTTAGGTCCGAAATGAGCTAATTTTTTATGAATCTGATCTTTTTAGGTTGTAACATTATTTTGAACTAGAATATAATGTTATCTCATTTTTACGCTTTAGAGTTTTATGTGCGGGATTGCCAGATCTAGGTTCACTAAGTTTTGTTATTGCTTTAGGTTGACTTTAAGGTTTTAGTTTGACTTTCGACTTCTAAGATTTATTTGTAAAATTTTAAAACTTAGAGGTTTATGTGATACTTGTATTTTTGCTTCAAAATTTACGTTTTACTTTATTTTTTGTGGTTTATTTAATATTTTGAAATTTCTCAGGATTGTTTAATCGAGTCAGAGTTTTGTGTTGACTTGTGTTGACTTTTGGTATTAATTTAAAATTTTTATTCTAAAATTCACCGAGGGGTTTAGGGTTTTAAATTTTTTTTCATCGAATATTACTTAGAAATATTATCTCAATTTTTGCATTAGAGGTAGAATAGGTGAATTGTTTAGTGTACGGATTTTGAGTCGAACGATTATTGATTTTTTTTTTCTATTTTGTTTTTTTAAGGCTCTCATTTTCTTAAAGTTAAGAAATTTCGTATTTGATCCTATTTAGAATTTCCAGAGTTTAGTTTTAACTTGGGTTGGTTTTAGGATTTCAATTTTGGCTCTTAGCTCTAGAATTATTTTCTAAGAATTTTGAAAATTTCAAGGGTTTACATCATGTTTCTCTTTTACTTCTTTAAATTGTTGAAGTGTATTAATAAACCCATAGAGGAGTAATTGTTTAAGTTAGATCTTATGGTTTCATGTAACTCCTGTCGTGATTTAATGCAAGTAGTATTGATTTCTTGAATACAATAGGTTGTGCTTAATAGATCTTGAATTTGTATGGTGCATGATATGAATTTACGTCTGATTTCATTAGAATTAATTGAGAAATCATTTTAATGAATAGACCTTGTGGTAAAATCTTTCTGCTATTGATAAATTGATTCAATGAATTATGGTACTGTCACGCCCCAATGGGTACCCTAAACGTGACAGTCCGCCACACTCAATATTAAAGCTTAAGTATGGCAACCTTAGTCATTTCCAAAAGCTTTTATATTAAGTGTAAGGCTTACTTTCACAATTTTAGAGGACCATATATGGAATTATGAAGCCTAAGGAGATATAAAAACATATTAAGAAAAGAAGAATCACAATAATTATCTGTTCATGGCAAAAGCTTTACAACTTAGGGACAACTCCCTAAATTACTAATCTATTATATACATATTAACATGCTAATACTAAGCTATACTTTATCCAGATTTCTAATGTTCAAAGGGATTACCTGCCCGCATGGTCCACGTGGCCTTAACCATAAGTAAGGGAACTGCAAAAGATATCTATCGGGGTATAAGCTACTAGGCTTAGTGAGTAAATCCCAAAAATTCATACTCGAGGAAAATTATCAGTCAAGTTTATTATTCAACATATGGAATGCAACAACCACGTAAGCATACAAGACATATGACTTTCCGGGAATCATATGTTGAATGAATTTACGCCTTCATTCGGGGTTGGGTATTCAGGCCAATTACAGCCACAACTTTTAAAAACACTTTTATAGATCTTACCGGATCCTATACGCCATCGAAAACTTGTAGTTATTACAGGCTCCTACTAGCCATCAAAAACTTGTAGTTATTACATGCTCCTACTAGCCATCAAATTAAGTAGTTCTTACTGGCTCCTACTCGCCACTGACATGATATACCGGTTATGTCTACCACCACTATTATACACTTGTCCCACCAATTGTATAGTAGTGAATGCAATGTGACTCAACATATAAAGTGCATGAATAATTTCTTTAATTAAAGTCTAGTAGCTACATTTAACTTCTTTCAAATGATCAACCAATTTCAAACACTTCAAGATATTAATGCACATACAACTTTATTATAAACAAATCGAGTCTCGATATACTTAGTATTCCTTCAACGTATTATCATACACTTCCTTTTGATTTTTGCCTAAATTCTAATGCCACTAATTTTACAAGCACACTCGAGAGTATGAGAAAATTAACGGGAAGTAAACTCACGATGCCATTGTCGTCTATTCCTCTAAGCGGATGAGTCGTTCACACACTCCACTTAATCGTAATAGTTATTGTGGTAAAGGAATCCTTTCTCGGGGTCACCTAGCCAAAGAAAATACCCACAATGAGTTTTTCTTGATGATTTTCTTGGATTTTGACAAAACAATGTCAAAGAACGTTAAAGTTCGTATGAAGGAATGTTTCAACTTAAAATGGCTATAACTTAGTCATTTTTACTCGGAATCGCGCATATAATATACCGATTTCTACCTACTCGAAAAGATCTACCCATTTCCAAAATTACTTTCAACAAACAAGGCCATATAGGCTCTGAAAAAGTAGCGACAAAACTCACCATGGATTTTCAAGTAAAAACAACTTTGGTTCGAGAAATCAAAATTTGTTTGATAAATACTTAGTTATCTATGTAGTTGAAAATTTCTCTTTTTATAACTATATAACTCATATTTAAGCATCCTCAAGTGTCTTGTTGTCCAATTATTTTTCTTAGGTAAAACAATGTCGGGTTGAAGCTTTTCGGAAATTGTTTTTGTAAATTTCTTTGAAATGTGTACCTTGCTTTCTTTGTTTTCTAAACGTTTTATGTTGGTTTTAATATCTTTTTCTAAGTAACCTTTGAAAATAAAATTTTCTTCTTCTAAAGTTTCATTAATACTATATTTGAAGTTTTCTTAGGAAATATGCTATTCTTCATTTTTCTTGTGTAAATCTTTTGTTTACTTGTTTTGCAAAAATCCTTACTTTGATATTTCTCATTCTTTTTCTCACGTCTCATATTTTTCAAAAATAATCATCCATGCATGAAAATTTGTTTTTTCATAAAACAATGTGGAACAATTAAGGCTTTTTATAGAAAAAACTAATTTCTATAATCTTATTAACTTCCTCTTGTGATTTGAAAAGAAATAACTTTATTATTTTCAAACCATAAATTTTCTTTGCCTATTTGTTTGCAAAGGTCTTTTACTTGAAATTCCTTAGTCATTCATCATCTTATAAAAAGAACCATTTGTTGTATCAACAAATATTTTCTTTTGGAAACAAGGTAGAATAACAAAAATAGTTTTAAATTCTATAGTGAATTCTTTTTGTAACTTGAAAATGAATGAGTTTATTTTTGTTATCTTATATTTTTATGTTTCACATAAACTTATTCTAAGTGAAAAAAGCCTTCTTTTATTTTAATTATCTTTAGAAAATAAAACTTTTGGACAACAATCTAAATGAACAAGATTATGAGAATAATAATAAACAAAATACATAAAGCATAAATAATAAAGTCAAGTATTGGAGTCTTAGCTTTTTCAAGGCTCCCGGGACTAAGAAGTAAACTAGTCCCATAATAAAAAGAAATGAAAGAAGGAAAAGCTTGTTTTGACTTGATGAGGACAAGTCTAAGACTAGAGACTAGTCTTAAAACAACTTGAAATAAATAAATTGCATTGAAGTAAATAAATTGCATGAAGGTAAATAAATTGCAAGATTATGAGCTTACATGCTCTAAATAGTATATATAGTTATATAGATATAGTAGATAGTTATGAACATAAAAGAGACATAAATGAACATAAGAGAACATAATGAATAATAAAGGAAACATGAACATAAAGGAATTATGATTATGAACAAAAACAAAGTATGAACCTATTGTTGCTTTCTTAACCTTCATGGTTTATAAAACACACACTAAGCTCATACTAAGTAGATGAACATGGGAACTTCTTGAAGAACTCTTACCTAAAAGAAGCTAGACTAAGAAGAACTCTTGGAAGGAACTCTTGAGAGAATTTGAGAGGGATTTTGCTATAATAACTTTAGAGAAGGAGTAGTGGGAAAGAAGTGAAAGAGGAGGGGGTATTTATAGGATTTTGAGGAGTGATTTTTGTGTGATTAAAATAAAGTAAAATTAAACAAATTGATGGGCTGAATGTGAGGGGTGGGGGGGTAGCGCCGGCCATGAGTGTAGTGAGGGAGTGTGATTTAATTTTTTGACTTTTTGGAAAGATAAAAGATGTAATATGTAAGGTAGATGTGATATAAAGTTATGGGAAAGGTAAAAAGTTAAGATTATAGGTTATGTAGAGTGTAAGAATAGGTATAAGAAAAAGTAGAGATAAAAGAATAGTGTAGAATAGTAATGAATAGTGTAATGTAAAGTAGATATGACAATTAAAGTACCGCTAGTAAGAAAATACGCGTATAATAGCTATATCTGTTATTTTTACTTACCGAAAAATTACGAAACTGATATTTTTGGAAAACTTATATTTTTACGAGTCTAACGGTATATTCAGAATATTTTTACTATTCCGGGCTTCCGGACACGTTTTTCAAGAACTGTGTCCGATCGGGTTCGAAGGACACCCGAATTTCGCGAAACTAAAACTTTTATAAAACCTATGGTTATTACGAACTATTTTAACTAATAAATCCAACTTTGTTTTCTAGGGCCAAGGAAAACGGCAATGCCGGATTTAGATGGATACGGTAAACTAGGGTTGTGTTGACCTTTAGGGTTTCGTTTGTCTTCTGGTTAGGGTTTTGTGCTAAACCGATTCCGAAAATTTAGGGGTTTACAGGTACTCAATGCAATTCTAAGTTGCTATTGATCTAAGAAAAGATTCCGATTGATAAACTTATAAATTGAAATTGATGATCTTGAGAAAGACATTAATATACAATTGAAGAATTAGCAGTTCAAGAAATTGATAAAAAATTAATGAGAATTTATTAAGTGATATGATAAAGCCTAGTGGTGAAACAAGATCTAAATGCTTTGTGATTTGGATTAATATCTTTGTGTGGATCATGCTGTTAAACATTTCTTGGTCCAGTAGTATATTAGTTGATAGCGTTAATAGTTAAAACTCTCTAAATCTTGAGGCTAGATAATAGGAAAATGGAGAATAAAAGTAATTGTTAAGTTCCTTAAGGTAAAATAACATCTATACTTAACTCAATGTTACAATGACAAGTGCATTTGCCTTCTTGTGTTGACTATAATTAGACTTTTACTTATAGATTTATATTTTTAAGACTTGGTTTGTGGATTTATCATCATGTATACACATAAACAAATGAGGAATCAATGAAATGAAATGGAATGAATAAACAAAAACAAACCTATTTCTATGTTTTGATATATCACATAATGCAATGGAATAAAATGTCAATTTATTAAAAAAAAAAATACCCTTAGTAGTAAATATGAATACTAAGCATGTGACTGGAAAAAAGAGTAATTCAAATAGTTGGTATTAATGATGGTAGAAAGGATTTGCATGTCCACCCACTTAAAGGAAAAATTAAACTCTCCATTAAAGCCAGATTCATTAATTCCTAAGAATTGTAATTCTGATTTTTAAAAATGCTTTCAAAAATAAGAGTGAGAATGGGACTTGAAATTGTGATTCCATCCCATTCTATTTCCGCATACCAAACATGGCATAAAAGGAATCGAACTATATTACATGAATCTAAATAGAAACATAGAGTGAATTTGTTTTATATGCAATGTTTTATGCAAGGGAAAAGACATAAAGTAATACAGATAAAGATGTACGTGCATGTAATTTATACTGCCTAGAGTAATTAGTTGGTCACTAAAGCTTCTACATCCAAAGCCCAATGGTTGACAGTAGCTAAACCATGAGGAGTTGTGTATGTCAATTAACTAGTGTATTTTCTTTAATGCATTAGTTAATATACTAATGAAGTTACTTATGATATATTATTAGTGGATGCTAGATATCTATTGTGAGATAGATTATAGTAGTGTTATATATATATATATATTTGTGGCTGAATATTCAAGTTATTTTTACTAGATTAGAGAATGGTTATACTTTTCACAATGATGGCTAGAGGATGATGCTACTAACTGTAAACCAAGAAAAAAAAGTAATAGCGGAGAAAATTACAATTAGGAGTGGAATGAGGGCATGAAAAATGTTTGTTTATCAACTAAGGGAAATTTAATTGTTGAATCTGGATTTTTTGGTGTCTAGTTCAATTTTTTAAAATCAATTCGTATCAAACCTTATGCCATTTGATACAAAACCTTAACTAAGAATTAAAACAAAAACGGTTTTCAAAAAAAATTTCAAGATCCACCACGATCAAGGTTTAAAAGAAAAAAGAATCAACAGGTAGGTTAATCTTAATTTTGCTACTAACCTTTGAAAGATCAATTCTATAACAGTCAAAATCTCATGAGTTCATGGGCTATCCTACTAAAATTATATGATTAACACATTTAAACTCTTGAATTAAAACTATACTTTAATACTTAATAAAATAATGTCAATAATTGAAATAATATTTACAAGATAAGAAAAAATAATATTTACAAGAGAGCCAGTAATAGCATTAATATTTCTAAGACAAGGGTAAAGTTTTTCTTTTCATTTTTTTAAGTTGTTCTATAGGTGTCTACATACTTGCTAGTTGGGATCAAACTAAAATAGTTCTTTTGTGAAAATTTTAGTGTGTTAGTTTCTTTACAAGCTTTAGATGTCTTTCTTTTTATTTCTTATGTTGTTGTTGTTGTTGTAAAATAGGTTTTTGATGTGATAAAATCCCTAAAAGAAGACTAGCAATTTCACTTTTTTACTTTTTAGAAAATGAGAATTTTCCTAAGTGTCAAAAATAGGTTTATAATGAGCTTATTATATATATGCATATCATTACATTATATCTTATTGTTTCCACATAATATGTACACCTATATTGTATATATTTTTCATGTCATATTATTATTAATTTTTATTTGTAAGAATATTAAAATTAAATAAGTAATAAACAAGAGAAAACAAACAATACTTACCAAAACGAAACAGAGCATATGGGCCAAATGATGGAGCAGGTTGGTTATGTGAGTCAGTTGGAGTCAATTCCAGTAACCTTGAGAGGAGCTTTGAGCTATCAATTGATAGCTTTCACCTTTGGAAACCAACAAGTGTGAAGATTTGCAACCACAACATGCCAATAAGAATAGTTTTAAAAGATTGAAATTCTTCTCTTATTTTGTAATCTTAACTCTTTTAGAACACCACTAAAATCTAAAGGAGGCAAAGCACACAGTCAGATGCTAGAGTAGGTTTGTTACATGGGCTGGTTGAAGTCAATTTAAGCAACCTTGAGATGAGCTTTGAGCTATCAATTGATAGCTTCCACCTTTTGAAAACCAACTAGTAGTGGAGGTTTGCAAATACGATCTACCAAGAAGAAGGGTTTTCAAGATTGATGTTCTTCTAATTCTGAAACCTTAGCTTCACAAGAACACCACTAGAACCCATGAATATGAGAGTGTTATGATAATTGTTGACAATCTAAATGGCTTCTAAACTTCCTATTTGTGTTTCGAGGTTCCATTTCTTAGGGAAGCTTAAGAAAAGTCTGATCTTTAATTTACTGTGATATTTGTTTAAAATCGATATTTTCTTTAAAAATGTGGTACTTGTTTGATTCTATGATTAAAAATGCAATTTCAATTTCAAAACTTCCTTAGATTACAAGATTTAGCAACAAATTATTATCCAACATGATATTCCCCAAATAGAATCCATATGTGTATATTTCTTCTAATTTTTGCATCTTGATATTTTTTTATTTGATTTAAATCTAGTGAAAAAAAATGTCCTAATTCATATTGTCTTAGGTAATCTACAAGATTTCACCAGTATTTTTGTGAATTCCCTTAGGACTCATATACATATTATGTGTTAAAAATCCTAGATGGACAAATATAGGGTATATACTCTAATGACTAGACAAAGTAAGAACTGATCCACAAATCAAAGTAGAAAGAATATTACAGGCAAACCTTAGATATGATGTGCATTAAGGGCAAAGATGTCGTTTAATATCGGGATAATAAGTAACTGCTAATTAAATTGATAGCAACAAGAAGCTTGATATGAATAACCTTGTTTGAATGTCCCAGAGTGATGCACGATGAGAATGAAAAAGAACTAAGATCACAATATACACATACCAAATCTTATAGTAGCTCGGATACAAGCTAATAATCGACTCAAATGCAAGCTAATTGAGAGCAGCAATGATTTCTTTTGGTTTTTTTATGTAACACAATGTATATGTTATAACAAAAAGCTCTTACATAAAATAACATAAGGTGATGGCACATGCTACAAGTGGCAGGTCACGAATTAGTTAATTAGCTTCTAGAAGTAATTAATAACATTACATTACCACTACTATTACTAGCTATTATTATTTACATACACTATTATCAAGCTCATTACAATTTTAAAATAACAATGACATTAGGTTTTTGGCCTATCACATTCACAGCTACAACCCATTGAGCATGCCCTTTAACTTCTTTAGTTATCCTTACACTATACGCACTTACTTCACCAAATACAAAGCTACTTCCTATCTTGTCTCCTTCTATTATTGACTCAATGTTTAGAAACCCTAGATAAACCTTTCCTTCATAAAAAAACGTTGTTCATAAGTGATGACTAGGATACCTCAACTTCATATCACTAAAAAACTCCTATGTAGCATTAGTAGGAAACCGATTTTATTAAGAGTAAGTAACATAGTGTCCATTCTATATCCTCTTTTGATGATTTTTCTATCGATAATTGATCAAAGCTCTAACTTGTGAACATGTTTACAACAAGTAATGAAGTTAAGTAGTTCGACTGTGACCCATGGTACTTTTTAAGCTATGACACATGAAAGGTGGAATGAATGTTAAATTTGGCGAAAGTGCAAGGCAGTAAGAGATAGATCCTGCCCTATCCAGTATTAGAAATGGTCTGTAGTACTTTGGAGATAACTTTTACAACTTAGTATGCTTTGATGGTTTTGTTTGTAGGGTTGTAGCTTAAGTAGAACCCACTTTCCTATTTGGAAAATCTTATTTGTCCTCTTCCTATAAGCTAATTGTTTCATTTGATGCTACATATGCTTAAGGTGGAACTTAAGATATTGTATTGTCTCTTTTATCTTCACTAATAACAGATCTACAACTTCGTTCTTAGAGTCCCTAGGCACATAAGGTAGGTGTACTGAGGGAAGGTACCCATATAAAGCTTGAATGGAGTGATTTGCACACTAGTATAGTAATTTGTGCTGTACCACCACTTCATCAAAGATAAATATTGGCTCCAGTGCTTAGGTGAGTCACCTGACATGCATCTAAGTATGTTTCAAGGCATCTATTCACTATTTCCGTATGTCCATCCGTTTATAGATGATAAGTAGTAGACAAGTTAAACTCTTCTCCTTGTAGGCGAAAAAAACTCTTGCTAAAAGAAGTTGACAAAAATAGGATCTTAATCGTCGCATGTAATTCTTTCAAACAACCTATGTAGCTTGCAAATGTAATCTAGGTAAATTTGAGCTACCTATGGCACTATACATGGGTGTAAAATTGCCACAAAGTGGCTATATTTTTATAGACCATCCACCACCACCATCACCACATCTTTACTATTAGATTTTGGTGACCCCTCAACAATGTTCATACTCACTTCTTACTGACATTCATTCGACACATTAAGTAATTGTAATAAACCCGGAGTTGGTTCATTCTCAAGTTTATACCTCTAACATATATCACATTCCCACACATACTTTTCAATCTCTTTTTAAGTTTGGGCTAATAAAAAGGCAGTAACTCGCTTATAAGTGGCTAGCATATGTCCTACCTTTTTCCTTTGCTTCATCCATGCAATTATAGCTTCATACCCTCCAAGTAATCTCCAACTATCCTTTACCGCTATTAATATATTAGCAAGAACCAAAGTACTGGTAAGTTTATGTAGTTGTATTATTTCCACCCTTGACAAGGCATCAACTACCTTGCTTGACCACCCACACTTATACTCAAAACCATAGTCAAGACTGGCTAGTTTGCTGAGTCATTTCTGTTAAGTAGGATTTACCAGCCTCTTCCCTAACAAATATATAATGTTTTGGTGGTTACTTTTTATCGTAAAATGTCTTTCCAATAAGTATTGTCTCCATTTTTCAGTGGCATAAATCAATGCCATTAATTCTTTCTCATATACAAACAGCCCTAGATGTTTTAGACTTTAGAGCAAAAAATCTACTAATATAAGCAATTGGGTGATTCTCTTGCATGAAGACAACACCAATCTAGTCACCATTTGCATGCATCTAAATCACAATTTTTAATAATCAAGAAGTCTTAACACAAGAGGTTGCATCAATGCTACCTTTTCAAAGGTGTGTTGAGCCTCTTGGCTCCACATTGTTCCTTCTTCAAAAGCTAAGTTAATGGCTTTACAATCAACCCAAATCTTTGTATGAACCGCCGGTAGAACTACAAACTCTGATAATCCCCTCAATCTTCCTATGTTGCTAGAGTTGACCATTTGGCAATGAAACTAGCTTCTTTCCATGTTTAGAAATGGTATGGCCTAAATATTCAATTTGTTGGACTCCAAAAACACATATGCTCTTCTTTATGAATAATTGTTCTCTCATTGAATTTTGTAAAACACATTAGAGGTGCTCCACATGCTTCTCCATTCCCATACTATACACTAAGATACCATTGAAAAACACCAATACAAATATGTGCAAATAAGGTTAAAACATGCTCATTAGAGCTTGAAAAGTGGATATGGCATTAATTAGCCTAAAGATCATTATTAGGAACTCGTAATGACTCTCATGTGTCTTTAAAGCTATTTTGTGCACATTCTTAGGGTGCATTAAGATTTGATTATATCTAGCTTACTAAACTATTTGGCATAGTTGCGAAATTCCCCCTGCTTGAACTTTTACTTGGGTGTGGATTCACCTCCCCTGAACTTTTAAAATGCCTTTTCTTAACCCCCTTAAACTTTCAACATTTGGTACAATTAAGGATGATGAACATATTTTATGTGCACTTTGAAATTTAGGGTGGTAGGGATAAATCTACATTTAGATGAAAGGAGTAAATCCGCATGTAGGTGAAAGTTCGTAGGAGTAAGTTGTGATTTCCCTTGTTTTTTTTTTTAACTAAAAAGATTAACTATCCTTAACTGTGCCAATTTTTTAAATTTTAAGGGATTTAGAAGTACATTTTGAAATTATAGGAGGTTAATATGCATCGAGGTGAAAGTTAATGGGTTTAATTTGCAATTTTCCTAAAGCATTTTTCCTTATATGATTCATCAAACAAGTCTTCAATGATAGTTATCCAAAAGCAATCCTTAATTGTAAGCTTGTTTAACTCTCAATAGTCCACACACATACTCCATGTGTTATCTTTTTTTTTTTTTTCACACCAAAATAACCTATGAGGCATATGGGCCATGGCTTGGTTGGATGATCCCACTTATCAACATTTTACGTACCATCTTTCCAAGACTGATTTTTGGAGTGTTGAATACCTATAGGGCCTCAAATTGAAAAAGACAGCTTGTTCTTGAAGAGGTATCTAATGATTGTTAGCCCTATTAGGTGGCAAGGTCTTGTGCTCTTCAAAGGTCCCATGATACTCTTCCAGCAACTCAATTATCAAATGATTTTGTCCCATTTCTTCTTCAATTGTGCAATTTAATGCATTGCCCTATATAATCAAACATTGGATGTTTGATAGAGTATTTGGAGATGTTAGTACAACTGTGATAGCTCCTCTCTTTCTATTAAATTAAGCCTTTCAAACTCATTCTTCAACACTTGCTTAGTACCTTCCCATAAAAATTCCATAGTGAAGGTTTGGAAGTCCTGATTGACCCTTCTGAGTGTCATCAACCAAAGAATTTTAAATGTAAGGTCATTAGCAGATAAGGTTAGCACATAAAAAGTAGCCATGAAATCGACTCCTTGCATGCTCGAAGGAAATTCATCCACCCAATAACTACTAACTGGTTATGAACCATCAGCTAAAATTACCTTAATAGGTATTATTTCTACAAGTGGATAATTAATACCCTTCATCAACCTGTCATCAATAAAGTTTGTTGAGCTTCTAGAGCCAACCATGACTTTCATACTCCCTTCACTACTCTTAGTAGTTTCACTTATTGAACACAGTGCCAATTTCGCCATATCTTCCTCTAATTATATGAATTCTAATAGTTTTGCAATTTCACTTGCTACCTCTTCACTTTTTTCAATTATTAGAATATCGAGTCCCTTTTTCTTACATCTATGGCGAGGTCTAAAGGACTCAACACACTAGAAACATTGTCTTTTCTTTTGTGTCTCTTCTAATTCCTCAGGGGTTAATCTTTTCACATTTTGGTTTGGTGGATTGTTAGGTTAGTGGGTAGGTGTAGTCTATGTATGGTTAGGTTGTGTTTAGGTTGAGGGAGTTAAAATGTTATGGGTGATTTAGAGTGAAATCTAATAGAAATTGTTGAGTCAGGTTAATGAATGAGTGATGTTAATTTTCGAATTCTAGTATATAGGTGTTTTCAAGTTTTGATTAAAAGACAATAATGTTGCCTCTTGTAATTTTGGTAACATTCAAATGGAAAATTGGATTTTTGGTTTTAACCCACTAGGCAAGTAGCTTATAAAGTGTGTTTTAGGTAAATGTACTTAAGTAGATAGATGCATGAAATCATCTATATATTCTTGCAATGTTTTGGTCCAATGTATTTCTTTAAGCTCAGCGATTAGATCTTCAAAATTCTGCTTGTTAAAATGAGCTTGAAGAGCCTTAATGAGCTCCTTCTATGTCAATGGTGTAATTGAGTTATGATATTTGAGTAATCAAGGTACAATCCATGAGGCTTTTCTTCTAGATATATAGTAGTTATTTTCACCTTAACATGTTCAAGTATGCCATCAAGAGCAAAAAATTGCTCTGCTTTGATCTACCAATTTCTAATACTTTCTCCATTGAGCATAGGGAACTTGACCTTAGTACTCCTTATGGGTGATTAACTTCTTTACAAGGCTGTCTACACCTTGTTCATCCCTTTGTGATTGTTTTGCTTGACATATTCCACACGAGTAGCTTCTCTGGCAATATCTAAACTTTTTTAATAGAATGAAATCGTACATATAAAAATATCTAAACTTTTTAAATCTTGCACCGTTGTACCTTTCGTAAGAATTCAACCAATTTTCCAGTAAGATGTTGATATGGACGAGAGCCTCCCAGTTGGCATATTTATCCTTTTTATTTTTTTTACACTTTCCTCTCTCTCTCTCTCTCTCTCTCTCTCTGTCTCTCTCCAACCTCTACTTTCACTCTCTCTAATCTCTCTTTATTTTTCTCTCTCTGTCTCATCCTTAATCCGTTAAACCCCATAATTGAGACCTTCACCGAACACTAAATGCTAACCCAAATCTAAAAACTTAGTCCAAACCACTCAGCTTCATTGTCACCGAATTGTCTATAACCTTCAAACCACGCGAGCCATAAACTCTACCACTCACCATCACCTCCTAACCATTAAGTTGAACTGATCCCACAGCCACTTCCATTGGTCCGAACCTAAAAACTAACTTTTGTGAACCTCTTCACTTGAACTATTCACGTGCTAAACTCGCAAATGCTATCACCATCTCCATCTATCATCAACTGCGGGTTAAGCACCAACTTCATTGAGTTACCACATCAAAGTACCATGGCCATACCTAATTTCAACCTGATATTCTCCAAATTCTCTCTCTCTCTCTCACATGAGATCGCGATTTGCGTACTGATAATTTTGTTAGATATAACATGTTCTATGAAATTTCACAGTGAAAGGTTTTGGAAAAAAAATAGAGAAAAAAATAAATTGGACTTTGATTGGAGATTACAATGGCTTGAGGAGTTTGCATAATTTTCTTTTTGCTCTTTTATTTTAGTTATTTTGAAGTTTATTCATAGGTTAAGGCAATAGGTCTTTTTCCTTTTTCGAATTAAGGTCTAGATTTGTGTAATGTGGCAAAATGGCCTAGCTGTGATTTGGAAAATTGATGCATTGGGATTAATGGGTAGAGATTACTTGAGAAATTTATAATTAGGCTTTGCTTAATTTTTATTGCTATATTATCGAGATATACAAAAATGGGGTTAATTTTGGTTACTTATAATTAGGTTTTATTTATTTATTTTTATTTTTATTTTTATTTTTTTGTGGGGAAAAAGAAGAAGAAGATGCATAGGGGTGAAACACAGTGAGAAGAGGAGGAAAATTAAAAGAAGGATAAAAGATTTTTTTTTTTTCTAGAAGATGAACTTCATTTACTAGAAAGAAATTACATCTATTACAATCATTTATACAAGAAATATGACAAATGGAGAGTTAGAGGTATAATTACTCAATTGTATAAATGAGTGCATCTCTTCTATAGTCAAATTGTCCTACATAGGGGATGGAAATTCTCCCAAGAGAATAAAAATCAACTAACTAGTGAGTAAACTAGATCCCATAAAGGGATGACAAAATTCCATATAAAGGATAGAAAAAACGTAAAAAATGCAAACAATAATACATAAAAAATCTGCTTATTTTAGAAGTTGTCGACAAAATAATATCTGTTTGATCTCCATACTCTTCAAATCATCTAGATTATCGATGATGATGGAAATGATATAATACAACCTGGATTTGGTGTTAAAGAGGGTAGATTTGTGACTCAACAATATAGATGGATCTGTGGAATTAATGCAGTAAATAGTGAAAAGAGATTTAAAAGAGAGGAGCGGTCTAGAGTTTGTAAAAGAACTTAGAGAAAGAGAGAAATAAAAGAATTAATATGTCAACTAGGAGAGAGAAATTATTTTTTTAAGCAATAACTGTCTACGTCAGCATCTGGTTGAAAAATTAATCGAATTCTAGTCAAAGGTACAATGGGTGCAAGATTTAAAATGTATAGGTATTTTTATGGATAAAAATTTTGTTTAGGTATAATTTTATTATATTTAAAAAGTTTAGATACTGCTAGTGAAACTTATCCAATTCCACATTTATTGGTCTAATTATGCACGCTAGTTGGAGACCCAGTACTAGTTTATTTTCATTGAAATCGTTGTCATAACCCTCATTTTTTTTCAATTCGCTCCTTAAGCATGGCCCACATAGTATCTTCCAAGTGCTTGAATTCGTGGATTTCAACCATCACTACTATTGGCTTTCATTCTAGATGGTCTGTAATGATAATGAAAAAGAACTAAGATCGCAATGTACACACACAAATCCCACAATAGCTCGGATACAAGCTAATGATTGACCTGAATGCAAGTTAATTAGGAGCAATAAAGTTGTATTTTGATTTCTTCCGATTCTTCATGTAACATAGCATGCATGTTATAACGGAAAGCTCCCACACAAAATTTAATAAGTTGATGGCATGTGCAACAAGTGCCATGTCACCAATTAGTTAATTAGCTTCTTGAAGTAACTAATAATATCATGCTATTGCTACTTCTAGCTGTTATTATATGCATCCACTATTATCAAGCTCATTAAAATTACAAAATATTAATGATATTAGGCTCTTGGCCATCACATTCATAGTTGCGGCGTAAGTTAACTTTGCACCAGACATGTTCACTTTACCAAACATAGAGCTACTTCCTATCTTGTCTTCTCCTGTTGTCGACTCAACATTTAGAAACCCTAGATCATAGAGGGAGATATTTAAATGAAGCCACTTCATGTGAATGATTCTTGAGATAACCTAACAAAGATGTCTAAAGCAAAGACCTAAGGCTATTATTTAAGTTTATTCAAATGAAGTGACCACCCATTCAAACAAAGCTTCATAAATTCAAATGTCACAAGCTAATATCCCAATAGAGTACACACTTGCAAGATTTACATTTCCTATTATGTATTGTATTTATATTATTACCCTCATTGAGTTAGGCCATATAATCAAGTATTATCAATTATAATTTTGGTAGTTGAACAGTATTGTTACACTTTACACTTTTTAAGTGTTTTACAAAATATTGAGTATTTAATTATTCTTATTTAGTGTTATTTGATTATGGCAAACAATTACTTCAACAAGGACTATAATTAGAACACTAGGGCAATATGGGTTTTTAGGTTAAATTCCTTGATTATCTTAGGCATTATGTGTCATACCAATCCCTCATTTAATCACTTTTAGTCTAATTCTAAGATTGGTATGTAATATTCGATTCTATAATGATCCTTATTTTATTTTTTATTTAAATGCACATCACCGTCATCGTCGTCGTTGTCATCATAAAATCACATATCCATTATATATTCTGATTTATATCATCTCATTAGACGCGTTTAGATTAAATCCTAGAATTTAGAAACATCATAGTGTGCTCAGTAATAAGACATTATCATTAGCAGATTTGGTGAAATGGAGTGTAGAACTATAAAGCTATGCACATTCTATAAGCACATCCTTGAGAAGTGAGATAAAAGAAAGGGATATCTTTTAAATTGTCTTAGAAAGTTTCAGATCTCTTTTAAATTTAATAATTATAATTATTCTTGTTGCCACAAATCGCATAATTATTTTAAATTTATAGAATTTGTGATGGTATCTAAATAAGTGTGTCGAGCTTGGATTTTTCATTTTTCATTTAATTTCTTTTAATTCGATTTATATCAACCCTAACCTATTTGATATAAACCCTCAACTAAAAAATAAAAGAAAATTTTTTTTCAAAAAATTTTAAGTCACTAACCAACTAAAATTGGGAAAAATTGTAACTTATGACGAATGGGTTGGTTGATCCTAATTTAATGACTTATAGTCTATAGGAAAATTTATTTAAAATCGATTCTTAGAAACTAGAGTTTTCGTGGATTTTAGGGCTATTCCATTAAAACTATATGATTACCACCCTTTAATTCTTTAATCTAAGTATCAATCCTTTAATGTTGTAAAAAATGTTGATATTTAAGACAGTTACAAAGTGGCAATTATCAATTAAGGTAGTATTCACAAAATTTCATTTATATTAAAAATATCTAATTTATTTTACAAAGCTATATTACTTAAATGCTAATTAGATTAATATTTACAAACTAAAAGGCAAAAGGAAAAGATTTTTCATTTTTAAGTCATCCTATAAATACCTACGTACCCTTTAATCAGTATCATATATCACTAGTTCTTTTTTAAAAATTTAGTGGGTGAGCCGATTTTAATTTTTGAACTCTTTCATTGCAAGTTTATTAATTTTTATGACTTTGGCAAAATGATGGATTTTTAAGTATTGTGAATCCTATAAAACTATCAAATTTACTTTTATTTTAGAAAATAGGGTTTTCTATATGACAAAAGTGGTTTTTTTAACTAAATTTATTGCCCATTCCTTTTTTATATTTCTATTTACTTATTTTTTTTTAATTTTTTATTTTCTTTCATTTCAAGCATACCGTTTATCATCATCATCATTATTTTTCTTTTCTTACTATTAAAAAATTTATTATCACAGTTGCTTTCAAACATTGTATATTCATTTCATAAAAACAATAATGCTATGCATTTATTTTATTACCTAAATTTTTATTTATTTATTTTTATTGATTTTTTCATGTAATTAACTAATTAATAAAAAGAAAAGAAGAAGGTTGACTTAGCTGGATTGGGTACACGAGTCAAAGCAGGGTGCGATCGCAAATCGGGTAGAGTCGAACTTAGGTAGAAAAGTAGGCAGCGACTGGCGGAACAAGATAGGACGGCTCCGATGGTGTTTTTGGTTGAGGATGATGTCGGACGACAATTTTGGAATGTGTTAGACACTCCGATGGTTTTTGCCTTTGCAAAGGAATAGCTGAAAGTGGCTGTTAGCTGTTCAAAGGTCAGAGGGGCGATCGTCATTGGTGGTTGTCGTTAGAGGTGGTTGTGGCAGTTCAGACTTTCCTTAACCTATCAATTGGAAGCTTGTGATGTCCGAAGCACTCCTGTCACTTCTAAATCTTTTGATATCACCTGTAAAAGTGGAATTTCAAAGAAAAGCTTTGAATAGGGATGCAAGCGGGGTGGGCCGTTATAGGGTATCCGACCGTCCAACCCGCTAAAATCCCTATAGAGTTTTGGGATGAGTTTCAAGATTAAAAAAAACTGATAAGTGATAGGGTCGGGTTTTGGGTTTATTATGTAACCCGTTGGGAAAACCCGACCCGGTATAAATTCAAAATGTTAAAAAATTAAAAATATTAAGTTATTAAAGCAAGGATCCTATTTATATTATATGTATGTGAAAATAAGTGGAAATGAAGTGTTTGCATCATTTTATATGATATTATTATCTAAAATTTATTCTTTCAATATAAGTGTTTGTATCATTAATAACTTAAAACAAAATTCTTTCTTTTGATTTTTTTTAAAGAAAAAAATTAAAAATCTTAGAGTCGGGTCGAGTCGGGTCGGGCTATGGGTTCCTTAAATCCAAGCGGGTTGGGTTTTGGGATTAACAAAAAACCGATAGGATTTTTCTCGGGTTCTGGGATACCATTAAGGACTCGGGTTCTGGAGGTATGCTAACATCAACAATCATGGACTAATGGAACATTACCACGTGTCATCCACTAGTCAAAAAAATAAAAGGCATTTTGCCTTCCTCCCAATGCAAACTCTTGACCTCTTACACATGCATTAGTGATTTATCTATACAAGCTATTAATTTATGCCTTACCAAATTTTGCAAGCAAATTGATTGTAACGATTCATGTCTAGGCCCAATTAAATAGGTTAGCTTATTATTGATCATTTAATTAGGTCCATAGTTCATATATAATTAAAATTTATATTACATTAAGCCCAAAATTAATCTTTTTAGTATTAATTTTTTATTATATTATTTATATATTTTTAAAATCTTTAAAATTTGGGCTTAATGTAATGTTCATTTTTGTTACATATGTAAAGTCTTCTTAATAGGAAAAATTAGGGTGTCGAACAAAGTGATATGACATCTACAATAGTTTAATTATTGATAATAATTTAGAAAACTATAAGCCCAATATTAAGAAGGAATGCTATATTAATTCACTAAATTCTATTATCTTTAGCAAATGGTATTGTAGCCTAGTGGTATCTCCTTAGTCTCTCAAGTGAGAGGTCTCAGGTTCTAATCTCTCATTCCCATTGAAATGGTTGAAAAAAAAAAAAAATCTATTATCTTTAATTATATTTCCAATTGCAATCTACTATAACTTTTAAAAGATGGAAATTATACCAATGCTCCAATCTTATTGGGAATCTATGTTCATGCCACTTGATTATAAGACTTGCATTATCTTTAATTATTTACTAGCAGATATCCCATTTGCATTTATGCGCTTAATAAATGATAAAATTTAAATAAATAGATTATATGTGAGGTAAAGGAAAAAGTTATAGTTTCTTCCACATACATTAGTATAATTGAAGGAAGAATAGCACACATTTTGACATTACCATCTAAATAAACTTTTCTCCAACTAGATATCTATTTTTTATATTAAATACGTAATATACAAAGTAATTATAAATGATAAGTATTCATAAGCTACCAAATATTAAGAGGCCTTTATATTGATGTTAAAAATAAGTTAAGATTGATCAATTATGTGTTGAAACAGATTGGCCTCAATTGGATCAATTTTATTATTTTCTGCAATAGAGGCCGGCATCTCTGATAAAGAACGCCGCCAGCCTAGGTTTTAAATTTGCCAGCGTACTCTGTAACAGACTGTACACCGCTTCCTGGAGAATCTACGCCACTAGCATAGGGACGGCGTAGGATGGGAACAGTAGCGTTTTTCTTAACGCTGGGAGGAAAGCTATCGGCATTCATTAGGGTTTCTTCTCAACACCGGCATGAAAGCCGCCGGCGTATGAAGGGAGTATTTGAATTCTGGGAATCAAAGCTCCGACAAACGCGGCCGGCGTTCGTGTAAGTTGTCAGCGTATGGTGTAAGCCGGTAAGATCTGCAGGTACGACGCCGGTGTAGGGCCGGCGTATGACCAAATTTCTATAAATACGAGACGCGAAAAACATTTTCGACAGATTTTCTTTATATCATTTTCTCCTTCGTATAACCGAGTTTTGAAGTGTTCTTGGAGATCTATGGTTGGAGAATCATTCGGAGGGAATTGTTAATTAAAAGTAAGTGATTTTTAACCTTCTCATTTTGATTATATACAAATTTGTATAAGTTTCTTAGGGTTTGGTTGAATATTGCATGAAGGTTTTTGAAGAAAAACCCTAGCTCGTGTTTTGATCAGTATAGGAAGAGAAGAAACAAGTATTATACATTCCATATCAGTAAGTATAAGTTTTGAATCCTTTTTATACGTATTGGACAGCCTTGATATTACGATATTGATCATATGATATGTTTTATAGGGTTTTGGTGAAGATTCTGATTTAATGATTTGAAATATCTATTCTTTGATATTTTTGGAGGTGCTTGGGGGTTATTGATCAGTATAGGTCGAGTTTGTGAAGTTCTATATCAGGTTAGTTTAGATAAGTTGCTTTATGTTAAGTTTGAATTATCTATGAATGTTGGTGATTTGATATATGTTGATATGTTACAGGTTGAAATTTTGAGTTGTTGTTTGACATTGGGTTTGGGAGTTTGAGAGTTTAGTGGTAGTAGTTAGAAGGGTTGTGGTTCGGTTTTCTAATAGTTGTTGACGGTGGTCTTTGAATAGTTCAAGTGATCTCCTGAATAAAAAGGTACGACCAATCCATTGTTTGATGTATGTGCTTGTAGATTAGAATTTGTGAATGGATGTAGGAACAGAATTACATAATGAACTTAATAATATTCGACTTAATAATTGTCTGTCTGGTTGTGGTTGGCTTAGACCAGTAGAGACTTGACAGACAGTGATACTAGTGAGGCACCCGATGATCTTAATGTGAGGTTGTCCCGAGTGGACTCATGCTAAGATTCTGGTAGAATTTAGGTGTTCAGGAATTGGGATGTTTGGAGAGTACCCACTCATTCATATATATATATATATGATTACTTTTTCAAATCAGTTGGTTGTTTTTATAGTAGAGTCTAAGTTACTCTGAGTTCAGGATTTATGTATACTGGATTCTGAACTGTGTTGTTTTGCAGGACTAAAATAGATAATAAACAGTTGTATACATTTAGTTCAGTTGCATTTATTTATACATGTTGTTTGTGCATAACCTTATTTAGAACTGGATTGGATTTTATCGTACTGGGCTTCGCCGCTCATTCTGTTATATTTCAGGTGCAGGTGATGATAATGTGATTTATGACCTATCGGGTTTTGATATCGTCTATGAGGATGGGGATGGCGTTAGCAGTCCTGATTACCCTGCTGATGACTAGTTGTATAATCATAGATGATATAGGATGGATCAGAGAAGACTTTTTATGTCTGATTTATATTTTGTTATTTGAAAATTCTAAGTTGTATTTGGAGTTTTCATGTGGTGATAGTTTTAGGCTATGGTTTGACTTGTTGACCTGCAGTTATGTCAACAATGTCTAATTTGCTGATTATGGAGATTATATTCTTATCATATGATTTATTTATGAGGATCACATGTTTTCTTTTATACCTTGTGAGTTATTCAGGTAAATTATGGAAATTATAGCCTTAGCGTGTCCTAATCAAGAGAGGATACGTGGCGGGTTGTAATGCCTTATTTTAGGGTGTTACAGCTTAATTGGTATCAGAGCAATAGGTTTGAATCTGGTAGACCTAAGTTTTGACTCCTTAGGACGGTGAGATGAGATGAGAGGGGTAGATAAATAGGGTTGTTGTCTAGTTAGACTATTGATGTTTAGATTTAAGTTGTTGTATCAAGTTGGATACTCTTGTTCTAATCTATGAGGTTTTTTGTTTTAGAATGCTGCCCAGGAGAAGAAATACTGAGGAAAATGAGGATGAACATCAAGCTCACGATAAGAATCTACCACCTCCACTGGCAGGACAAGCACCAGTGGATGTAGCATAGCTTATGCAGGCTGTGAATGCCCTGATAGGGGTGGTGGGTTAGCAGCAGCAGGATATGAGGAGGGACATGCAGATAGTCCAACAAAATGCTGATGCTTGGAGGCAGGAGACACAAAGGCTGAATGGAAATGGGGGAAATAGAGCCCGACATCCAGACGTGCTGAGCCTTAACAAGTTTGTAGATTTAGTGCACAAGTTTGAGCTAGTGCCAGGAAAACCATTGGAAGCTCAGGTGTGGATAGAGGAAGTGGAGAAAACATTTGCAGCATTGGACATTCCTGAGAACAAGAAGGTGGAGTATGCATCATATTTGCTGTCTGGTAGGGCAAATAACTGGTGGGCGAGTACTAAGAGGCACATGCCAGGGATGATCACATAGCAGATGTTTCACCAGGCTTTCTTCAGAGAATACTTCCCCGACAGTATTAAGCAAAAGATGTTGCAAGACTGTTATATGCTGCAACAGGGGAAGCTTTCAGTTGAGGAGTATGAGGCCGAGGTACACAGATTGATGAGGTTTTTACCTGATGCACTGAAAGAAAGTGAGGAAGCCAAAGTTAGTCGATTCATCACTGGATTGGAACTGGAGATACAGTATCGGGTGAATTTGATGGATCTGAGCAATTATTCAGCAGTTGTGAACAAGGCTAAGATGATTGAGCAGGGTTGAGCAGAATCAGGAGTCGGGAACCCGAGGAATCAGGTATATCTAGGGAAGAGACCAGCTGCCAGTGCTGTTACCTAGGATAAAGGAAAGGGACCATTTGTGCAGCAGTATAGATCTGTAGGGCAGAGTTCTGATAAGAGATGCCCTAGGTGCCTTGGGCCACATGACTTGAGGGACTGCAAGTGGACAGAGAACGCGTGTTTTTCATGTGGAAAGTTAGGACATAAAAGTAATGTTTGCATAGAGAAAACAGTTCCACAGGTTTTCTGTTTTAAATATGGTTAGAGAGGACATAAAGCAGTGGATTGAAAGAGGGACAATTGGGCAGAGTTTTCTATGGACAGAGTCAGCAAGCACCAACTAAAATTTATGCTCTTCAGAGGAATGAGACAGCTTCTATAGACACTGTTGCGGGTATGTTATCTATACTACAACATAATGCCTATATTTTATTTGATACTGGTGCTAGCTTCTCATGCATATATGAATCTTTTGTGAGTACATGTGGTTTATGTGTGGAAATCATGTCTGATGTATCTGTTCGTACTCCTTTGGGTTCTGGATTTGTTTTGGATAGAGTTTGTAGATCTGTAGATATTGTGATAGAAAATAGATATCTACCTGCTAATGTGATTGTGATTGATATGGTGGATTTTGATATTATTCTGGGAGTAAACTGGTTAGCAAAATATCATGCTGTTATAAATTGCCATCATCTAGTGATAGGGTTTGATTTACCTGATGGAGATCGGTTTGAGTATAAGTTAGTGGTACAAAGACCCCCAGTACTACCAACTTATGAGTTGTGGGGTAAATTAGTTTTCGCATCGATGATAAAGGGAGATAAACGGATAGTGGAAGTGATAGATATACCAGTTGTAAGCGAGTACCCAGAAGTTTTTCCAGATGACTTACCTCGATTACCACCTATGAGGGAAGTGGAGTTTGGAATAGATTTGGTGTCAGAAACTACACCGATATCAAAAGCACCCTATAGGATGGCTCCTACCGAGTTGATAGAGCTTAAGGCGCAGTTGGATGATCTGCTAAAGAAAAAGTTTATACGACCGAGTGTATCGCCATGGGGAGCTCCAGTATTATTCGTTAAGAAGAAAGATGGAAGCATGCGGTTATGTATAGACTCAGGGAGTTAAATCAGGTGACAATAAAGAATAAGTACCGTTACAAGGATTGACGACCTGTTTGATCAGTTAGCAGGAGCTTCAGTTTTCTCTAAGATTGATTTGAGATCTGGATATCATCAGTTGAGGATAAAGGCAGGATATTAGAAAACTTTTAAGACGAGGTATGGACACTATGAATTCGTGGTCATGCCTTTTGGATTAACGAATGCTCCACAGTGTTTATGGATCTAATGAACCGAGTTTTTAGAGAATACCTTGATATGTTCATGGTAGTGTTCATAAATGATGTTTTGGTATACACGAGGAATAAGGAAGAACATGAAGAACATTTGAGATTGGTTTTGAACAGGTTAAAAGAGGAGCGGTTATATGCCAAGCTTTCTAAATGTGAGTTTTGGTTGGAACAAGTATCATTCTTGGGGCATATAGTAAATGGAAATGGAATATCGGTAGACCCCGAGAAAATCAAAGCAGTGGTTGAATGGCCAAGACCTAAAACTGTGTTAGAAATCAGAAGTTTCCTGGGAATGGCAGTTATCGGCGATTTGTGGAAGATTTTTCCAAGATTGCCAGTCCTTTGACAAGGTTGACACAGAAAGGAATTAAGTACGAATGGTGAGAAAAGTGTGAAAACAGTTTCCAGTTGTTGAAAGACAGATTAGTAAAAGCACCAGTATTAGCATTGCCAGTAAGTGGTAAGGAATATGCAATCTATAGTGATGCTTCAATTCAGGGATTAGGATGTGTTTTGATGCAAGGGGGCAGGGTTATTGCATATGCCTCGAGACAGTTAAAACCGTACGAGAAGAATTATCGTACACATGACTTGGAACTAGCGGCAGTTGTACACTCTTTGAAACTTTGGAGACATTATCTATATGATGAGAGATGTAAAGTGTACACAGATCACAAGAGTCTCAAGTATATATTCACACAGAGGGAATTGAATATGAGACAACGTAGGTGGCTGGAATTGATTAAAGGACTACGACATCGACATACAGTACCATCCAGGGAAAGCAAATGTCGTGGCAGATGCGTTGAGCAGGAAGCGAGAAGAGAATTTGGCAGCTATGGTTACTATAGAACGGCATCTGATTGATGATATGAGGAAATTCATATTAGAGATATCACAAGACAAGTAGGCGAAGTTTGGCTAATATGAGAATACAGCCTACTCTTGTGGATAGAATAAAACAGGTCAGTCAGATGATCAAGTATATTGGAATCAAAAGAAGAATGGAAATGGGACGAGCACCAGAATTTTATGTTGACGATGAAGGTATTTTGCGGTACAAAGGAAGGTTATGTGTGCCGATTCAAGGAGATTTAAAGAAAGAACTGCTAAAGGAAGCACACTATTCTAGTTATTCCATACATCCGGGAGGGAACAAGATGTACCAGGACTTGAAAAAGTTGTATTGGTGGAATAACATGAAAAAGGAATTTGCAGAATACGTCTCTAAGTGTCATACGTGTCAAATGATAAATATTGAACACTGGAGACCGGCAGGAGAGTTGAAACCGTTGCCAATACCACAGTGGAAGTGGGAACACATCATGATGGATTTCGTTTCCGCTTTACCCAAGACGAAAGAGAAGTTTGATTCAGGGTTATTGTGGATCGTCTCACGAAAGCAGCTCATTTCATACCTATCAAGACCGGGTATAAGCTGGAACGGTTAGCTCAGTTGTACATTAAAGAAATTGTGAGGTTGCATGGAGTGCCGGTATCCATTATATCAGATCGAGACACGAGGTTTGTGGGAAGGTTTTAGAAGAGTCTACATCAGGCGTTGGGAACGAAAGTGGTATTTAGTACAGCTTAACACCCACAGATAGATGGTCAGTCGGAAAGGACTATTCAGACCTTAGAAGACATGTTGAGGGCGTGTATGTTGGACTTTAAAGGATCTTGGAATGAGTATCTGCCTTTAGTAGAGTTTTCGTGTAATAATAGCTATCAAGTTTCGATTGGTATGCCTCCATTTGAAGCGCTGTATGGTAGGAAGTGCAGATCACCTATTCACTAGGATGAAGTAGGTGAGAGACAAATGTTGGGACCCGAGTTGGTTCAGGATGCAGTCGATAAAGTCAATTTAATCAGACAGAGGTTACAAACTGCTCAGAGTCGACAAAAGATCTATGCGGACGAAAGAAGAAGGCCTTTGGAATTTGAAGTGGGTGAGCATGTATTGCCTAAGATATCACCAACGAAAGGGGTTGTCAAATTTGGACTACGAGGAAAATTAAACCCTCGATACGTAGGACCGTACGAGATATTAGAAAGGATAGGCGACATGGCTTACAGATTGGCCTTACCGCCTGACCTAGAAGGGGTACACAATGTGTTCCATGTGTTAATTCTTAGAAAGTATGTCCGGGATCCGAATGAAGTCATTGCTCTTGAACTGTTAGATGTTTAACCAAATCTTACTACAGTGGAAAGGCCGATAAAAGTTATTGATTCTAAAGAGAAACTTTTGAGGAACAAAGTTATCAGATATGTTCGGGTACAGTGGACAAATCAAACAGAACATGAAGCTACTTGGGAACTGGAAGAAGATATGAGATCCAGATATCCTGAGATATTTCAATGATTCAGGTAAATTTTCGAGGACGAAAATTCTTTTAGGAGGAGATAAATGTACTATATAAAGTAATTACAAATGATAAGTATTCACAAGCTACCAAATATTAAGAGGCCTTTATATTGATGTTAAAAATAAGTTAAGATTGATCAATTATGTGTTGAAACAGATCCGCCTCAATTGGATCAATTTTATTATTTTCTGCAACAAAGGCCTGCATCTCTGATGAAGAACGTCATCTATAACAGACTGTATGCCGCCTCCTGGAGAATCTATGCCGCCGCATAGGGACGGCGTAGGATGGGAACAATAGCATTTTTCTTAACGTTGGGAGGAAAGCTTTAGGCGTTCATTAGGGTTTCTTCTCAATGCCGGCATGAAAGCTGCCAGCGTATGTCAAAGATTTACCGGCGTATAAAGGGAGGATTTGAATTCTGGGAATCAAAGCCCCAACGAACGCTGCCGGCGTTCGTGTAAGTTTGCCAGCGTATGGTGTTTGTAGGTACGCCGCCGGCGTAGGGCCGGCGTATAACCAAATTTCTATAAATACGAGACGTGAAAAACATTTCGACAGATTTTCTTTATATCATTTTCTCCTTCGTATAACCGAGTTTTGAAGTGTTCTTGGAGATCTACGGTTGGAGAATCATTCGGAGGGAATTGTTAATTAAAAGTAAGTGATTTTTAACCTTCTCATTTTGATTATATACAAATTTGTATATGTTTCTTAGGGTCTGGTTGAATATTGCATGAAGGTTTTTGAAGAAAAACCCTAGCTCGTGTTTTGATCAGTACAGGAAGAAAAGAAGCAAATATTATACATTCCATATCAGTAAGTATAAGTTTTGAATCCTGTTTATACGAAATTGGACAGCCTTGATATTACGATATTGATCATATGATATGTTTTATAGGGTTTTGGTGAAGATTCTGATTTAAGGATTTGAAATATCTGTTCTTTGATATTTTTGGAGGTGCTTGGGGTATTGATCAGTATAGGTCGAGTTTGTGAAGTTCTATATCAGGTTAGTTTAGATAGGTTGTTTTATGTTAAGTTTGAATTATCTATGAATGTTGGTGATTTGATATATGTTGATATGTTATAGGTTGAAATTTGGAGTTGTTGTTTGACATCGGGTTTGGGAGTTTAAGAGTTTAGTGGTAGTGGTTAGAAGGGTTGTGGTTTGGTTTTCTAATAGTTGTTGACGGTGGTCTTTGAATAGTTCAGTGATCTCCTGAATATAAAAGGTACGACCAATCCATTGTTTGATGTATGTGCTTGTAGATTAGAATTTTGTGAATGGATGTAGGAACAGAATTGCATAATGAACTTAATAAATATTCGGCTTAATAATTGTCTGTTTGGTTGTGGTTGGCTTTGACCAGTAGAGACCTGGTAGACAGTGATACTGGTGAGGCACCCTGATGATCTTAGTGTGAGGTTGTCCCGAGTGGACTCGTGCTAAGATATGATTCCGGTAGAATTTAGGTGTTCAGGAATTGGGATGTTTGGGGAGTACCCACTCATTCATATATATATTGATTACTTATTTTCAAATCAATTGGTTGTTTTTATAGTAGAGTTTTGAGTTACTCTGAGTTCAAGATTTATGTATACTGGATTCTGAACTGTGTTGTTTTGCTGACTAAAATAGATAATAAACAGTTGTATACATTTAGTTCAGTTGCATTTATTTATATATGCTGTTTGTGCATAACCTTATTTAGAACTGGATTGGATTTTATCGTACTGGGCTTCGCCACTCATTCTGTTATATTGCAGGTGCAGATGATGATAATGTGATTTATGACCTATCGGGTTTTGATATCTTCTATGAGGATGGGGATGGCATTAGCAGTCCTGACTACCCTGCTAATGACTAGTTGTATAGTCATAGATGATATAGGATGGATTAGAGAAGACTTTTTATGTCTGATTTATATTTTGTTATTTGAAAATTTTAAGTTGTATTTGGAGTTTTCATGTGGTGATAGTTTTAGGCTATGGTTTGACTTGTTGACCTGCAGTTATGTCAACAATGTGTAATTTGCTGATTATGGAGATTATATTCTTATTATATGATTTATTTATGAGGACCACATGTTTTCTTTTATACCTTGTGAGTTATTCAGGTGTTATTCAGGTAAATTGTGAAAATTATAGCCTTAGCGTGTCCTAATCAAGAGAGGATACGTGGCGGGTTGTAATGCCTTATTTTAGGACGTTACAAAATATATAATTAATATGTTATTAATATCATAAATTTTGTAAGACGCCAACTTTTTGCATTCACATTAAGGTAACAGATGAATAATAATTATATATTTCTCACAAATTATATATTCATAACAAAAATCATATCATAAGGCATAATCATTTGAGGATAAATTTATTTAAGATATCGATATTTTGAATAGTTAAAAGGATGAATTAACGCTTTACAAAATAAATTAAATTGAAGGGGTATTATTATTTAGATAGATTTTGATTAATTTTCTGGTAGGAATACCTCATCAATTAACTCACTTTACGGAACACTCATTACTAATTTCTACTATTAAAAATGTTTATATTTTAAATAAATTTATTATTAAATATTGATTTCTTTTTCAATCTATCTTATATTCATTTACATGTATTGATCATCTCATATAACTTCCGGGGTTTGTTTTCCAAATATGTTTTTGGGTTCGAATTTCCTATCCTACTATTCTAATATAAATCCCGACCCTTTTAAAATCGATCCTGAATCTTGCCTTTAAAAAAAAAAAAAAAACAATTTTAGTTGAAATTATCGATCTGTCGAAAGGGATAAGTTATGATGCCTTCCTCTACATTCCTGGACAAAAAGAGAAATGGTATATTAATTGCAACCATCATACCGAATTTCCAATTTAAAGAAAGCCTTCTCTCACGATAGATATAGGTACGGTTTCAGAATCGAATCGAATTAGAATTGAAATCGTCGGTTCGAGATCTTGAGAAAGATGAGCCAAAACCGTCTTTCACGATTTTAATTCAGTTCTATCGAATTGGAGATTCCTTGTTCTAGTTTTGGAATTGCAGAATCATATTTTTTCAAATAAATAAATTTTAGTTTTTAACAAAATAAATTTAAAAAAAAATAATTAATTATTGGGTCTAAATATATGCCAAACACAATCAATATCAATTATAATTAGTAATCTGAGATTGCAAAATACTCTAGAGGATAAAAAGAAAATTAAAATACAAAAAATAATCTCATATTATTAAAGAAATAATTTTTCTTTAAGAGAAGTTTATATAGAATAAATTATATACGATTTGAAGTTATATTTATTTATGTTGTTGATAATAATATATTAAATATTATAAATAGGTAATAAATTTTATTATTAATATAAATATAAATAATTATATATTTAATATAATTTTTTTAATTTTCTTTTTTTTTTTCAATGAAACCAGTAGAAACCATCTGTTCCACCCGACCCTAGGCTGTTGAACCATGTAAGAATCGGAAAATAGATGGTTCTTTAATTGATTTTGAAACTGACTAATCAGTTTGGTCTTAGTTTTGAAACAACTGATCACGGTTCGATTTCTAATTTAGAATTGAATTGTACGTATGTTGAGTCCGAGGGCAAAAGAATTGTAAGAGGGTTACCTTTCTACACTTTTACTGTACTGTGGTTTCAATTTAAAGAACGCCTCCATTCTTGTTGAAGGTCAGACCGTTAATTGCCGGGACTTCCCCAGCCTTTTTATGCCTTTTTTTTTTTTTTCCCCTTCCCTTCCGTTAAGTTGTGTTTGTTTTGTTTTATTTTGGTTATTTTAACATCTTATTTTTATTATTTTAAATAAATATTTAAAAAAATAAATATAGATGAAAAACATATTCAGATAAAAAAAAATATTTTTACATATAAACAGCTCAAACAAATTAAATACAGATACAAATCAAATCCAAATAAAAATAAAAAAATCCAACACATCAGACAGCTAATCAAACTTAATTCATTCATACTAAAAAGATTGGAACTGAACAGGCTTAGCATATTATTCCACTGTTAGAATTAGTTAAGTTGACTGAAACATTTTTCCATTTTTCTTTTGAACATAGTTAACTCGGTGATGCATCGAATGCGGTTTAACTATGGGGAATAACCAAAACCACATTTCATTTGAGAGTCCAATTACTAAGGATAATGTCACAAATTCTGAAATTTTATAAAACATGTAATTAGGTATTTAAATTTTTAAAATGATTAATTTAGTACATGAACTTTAAAATTGATCAACTTAATACTTGAAAAACTTAAAAATTGATCAATTTAGTATATAAAAAAACTTGACAAAGGTATTATTGGTATGCTCGAAAGTTCTTTTAAGTACTAAATTGATTAATTTCAAAGTTCATATACTAAATTGAATAATTTCAAAATTTAAGTACCTAATTGCATATTTTGTCAAAGTTCAAGTACTATTCATGACATTAAACCTTTTATTAAAACAAACCATTTCAAAAAGAATATTTTTCATTTCAAAGTCCAATTAACATATTCTATCAAAACAAACCACTTCAAAGGAATATTTTGATTCACATTTATTCTCTGGTTAACGTAAGGGATGATATCTAAACTTTGACAAAATATATAATTAGGTACTTCAACTTTGAAATTAATGAATTTAGTACCTAAATTTTGAAATTGATCAATTTAGTACCTAAAAAAACTTTTTATGCACATCAATAGTACCTCAATGATATTGGTTAGTATACAACAAAAGTCATTTTATGTACTAAATTAATTAATTTCAAAGTTTAGGTGCTAAATTTATTAATTTTAAAGTTCAGGTATTAAATCAATTAATTTTAAAGTTCATGTACTAAATTAATTAATTTCAAAGTCCAGATATCTAATTACATATTTTGTCAAAGTTTAAAAACCATTTACCACATTTACCTTTTATTTTATATTTTTATTTCATAATCTCTCATGGTTCTATTTTATATATTTAGTATTATTTTGAAATGTAAATTGGATTTCTTCTTTTTATATATATCTTTCCAAAAGTCTAGATTGATTTAATCTTCCTAGTATGAAACAAATACCAGTATTTTTGCTCATTGTGTAAAGAGCTTTTTATTAGGAGAACAACGGCTAAAGTTTTTATTGTTAAACTACTTTAGATTTAATAAAAATGTAAGGGTTGATGTCAAAATTGGTACTTGAATTTTCACAAAAAGTTTAATCAGACACCTGAAGTTTGATTTTGAACAATTTGGTACTTGAAGCAAATTTTGCATATATTCTTTTTACCTAAAATTTAGTTTTGAACAATTTGAATAGGAAAATTGTACACGAAAAATTTTCTTTAGGTATCAAATTATTTAAAACCAAACTTTAGATACATGATTAAACTATTTGTGAAAGTTTAGGTAGCATTTTTGACATTATCTCAAATTGTAATTGAATACGTAGATGTAGATAGAATAGGTACAACAACCTCAATAGACCATGCTCACTAAAAGTTCTTAGTATATGAAAACAGGAAAAATAAAAAAATAAAAAAAGTAAGAAACATAGGTGGTTGAAAGGAAAAAAAAAAAAAACTAACAAAAAAAAATAATAAAAACTAACGATATCCTCTCAAGTGAGTTGAATTAGGTTTGGTTGGCTCCTCCTTATTGTGGTTACCCAAAAAATTGATGAAAATAATTTCTTATTGAGAAATTTATAGATTGTTTTTTACAATAGACTGACATTCCACATTGTTCATAGCCATTATTTACTACTAAAAACTATGAGATAATCATAAGCATTTGAAAATGCTTTGATAACATTTTAAAATTGAAACAAGTGGACAAATTAACAAAAAATCTAGTGTTAAATTCTAATTTATCTATTCTGACCATATATCTTGTTTATATATCATTTGCAGTGAAAAACATAAGCAAAATTGGACCAATCACAAGCTTGAGAAGGTTAGGAAACATTCAATATTCAAAAAATAAGAATCTAATTTGAACCCCGATAATACTTTACGCTTAAACTAAAGTTATATTTACGCCAATATTTAACAGTTGAATTATTTAAAAAAAAAAAAAAAAAACCTCAATAACATGTACAGATGATGACTTGATGCAATAACATCCCCCATCTTTTGCCATTCCATATCTCTCATCTACATCTCTTCCGTACGAGAATCATGATGATACAATCAAGGCAACAGAATAAAGGTAGCATCTGCATGAAGGAACGGGTCGGACGTAAAAGCACGATTGATGCTGGTGTAAAGGTGACAACAGCAGGATCTCATTGCTTCAACTAAAATTTTTCACACGTTATGTGCCGGAAAAACAAATGCTTTTTGTGTTTGCCTTTAGGTTCCATCAAGCAGACATTAGTCACGACAACAACAAAGCGGTCTAAGGTGAAAAATAAAAAATAAATAAATAAATAAAAGAAGAGAAAGGAAAAGAGCGTAAACTTAGAGGTACAAAACATAGATTTTGGCTTTTCACATCTTAGGAGAGTGAAAGGTATCTCCCAGATGGTGAATGGATATATGCAATAGAAAAGGCATCTGGGACGGACATGATCATGCTGCTATCAAGAATGTTGTTCCGGCCAAATTCTATTTGGATTAAACGACCAAGCCGATTGTCTGTTTGTTAGGCCTATTTTTTTATCTATATTTTATTTATATCTTATTTTTAAAGTTTTTTATGATAAAAAATATTTATTTTTCATTTGTATATGTTTTTTATAAATAATCTTATTAAAATAAATATGAAACAGATACTATACCGAAGCCAAACCAATGGAACAAACACACCCAAACTAATTCATAAACCAAATAAAAAATAATAATTTTTTAAACAATTTAGTTAAAAAAAAAAATGTTATAAACCCAAACATATCCTTAAACTTATGATTAGCTTGGAGAAGCTTACCTAACCAGGAAATCTGAATTAAACTATTTAAAAAAAAAACATAATAATATTTTAGTTGTAATTGTAAATTTTCTCATGATAATTGATTAAAGATTATATATATCTTATTGTTTCATTATGATATTTATTATTTAATTAAAATTGATTGATATTAATTTGTTCTTTTTTAAATATTATTTTTTAGGTTCAATATATATTCCACCATTGGCGACTAAATGTTATTATTATTATTTTTTTGTTAATCATGTTAACTTTGTGGAGTATAAATTTTATTTATTTGGTTATGACTCTGATTATGTATTAATTGTTTGAAGTATTTTGTAGCTTATCACTTTTATTTGTGAATGACTTTTATAACTAGATATATATTTTTTATCTTGGCCAAATATGTTTGTAGATTGTTGATTAGATGGTTCTATAGAGCATTATAAATCATGGATTGCTATAAATTAGTTAGTAAATGTACTTTGTTGGCAGATGACTAGCCCATGGTTGAATGATTTTACATATGGCAATAGACTATGAATGTGATAGGTTTATGAAGGATCTATTGTGATTTACAATTTAAATTTTACGGAGTAATTTAAAGATATAAATATCTGCACAAATGTAAAAAATTAAAATAAAGTTCAAATTTATTTATAATCCGAATAGAACTACACTGTTATTTAATGGTTTCCATAACTTTTAATCCAAATTGATTTGAAGTGGAAAAAAAAAACCTATAAAGTATAGTCTGGTTTAGTTTGATTTTTAATCAAAACTAAACCAGATCGATTTGTATCCACCTCTATTTGTCCATCTATATCTATCTGTATTTATATGTAATAAGTATAATCAATATATGAGTAACCACGTCTGCATCTTTTTTTCATTTATTTTTTGACAAACATCCCGATTCATACATAATACATAAAACAAACAGTTAGAAACAAATGGAAAACATAAAAAAAGTAAAGAAACCACACGTAACCTTAATCCATAACCAAAAGCATCCCAATAACTGTAGCATATTTCCCAAGAAAATAGATATGGTTCAGAGCATAAACGGCATATCTACGATTTCTTCAAAACTTCTCAACAAATTTTGGGTAAAGACAAAAATGTTGAACGTGTTTAAGTTCACAAGGTCCTTATATGGATGATTTCCTATTTACACAAGTATGCATGCGAGACCATGTTTTTTCTCCCTCACAAAAGTTTTTCAATGTGAAAGGAGCCATTTCATCAGCTCTAGTCTATTTTATTGACTACTTCTTCAATTAGATTTTAGATTTTATGCATTAAATTGATTATCCGTAATAAAAGTGCTCTCAGCTTAGTATTTACACAAGAGTGATTCAAGAATAGTTTAATCAAACCATTCGAGTAGTCTATTGAGTTAAGCTTGAGCTTCATATGTTTGGCTCTATTAGGCTTATGAACCCAATCAAACTATATTAAAGTCAAACTAATTATAAATGTTAATCAAATTTAAATCAAGTTTAATAACATTATTTAAATTAGAATTTAAAATATTTTTTTAATAATTTAAGTTTAAACGAGCTTAATCGAATCAAGCTCGAACTTATGTAGTGTTATTTTGAACTGAACTCAAACTTGAAATTTTAAACTCGTTCCAACTTGAATTGAGTTTAAGCTTTAAAATCCAAATCAAGCTCAAACTCAAACTCAAATTCAGCATTGCACCATATCAACTTGATTTGTTTGCAGCAACCAGCAATCAGCTATTTGAACATAACAAAACAAGGTTACTTACCCCCGCTCAGTGTTACCCATCAGCATTGGCCATTCTAGCAAAAAGTTGTTGGCAAATTCACAGGGATGGTTTCCATCCCAAATCCACTATTGAAAAGATGGCTAAGCATAAAATACAAGGTCATTTACATCCGTCAAACTTCCAAAGACCCATCAACCACACTAGTAAATTATTTCAAAATCCTACAATAATTTCCTTGTCATCAAAATTACCATAAAGTTGGCTAAAGAAATTTGAGACGTATTTTCTTGTCGTTTTCTATTTTATCTGTTTAAGTGCATTACAAACAATAGCAGCACCCGTAGATTTTCCTTAAAAAAATAAAATAAAATAAAATAGTTTGACCTATATTTAGTTATTTACATAGGACATCAGAACATAGATTAGCTCCGCAAGGCAGCAACAATCTAAAAATCATCAGTACATATAGAGACCTTACTATATATTTCCAAAAATAAATCTCAAGCAAGCTCCTGATCTTCCAGATGAGCAACTCCGTTGTAGGACCATCCTATTCAGCCTGATTCTATTTGATGCTCTCCACTATAAAGGTCTTTTCTCATTCACTGAAGAACCATTCCCATAACAATACAGAAAGATTTTAAGCAAGGTTCTAACATGCTTGCATCTTTATTTTTTTAGGGTAATTTCTTAATTTAATTTTTCCATTAAAAGGAGCCAATAGAAACTCATGGCAAGTACTCCATTCAAAAACCTATTACCTTCCTATGTGTTTGCAAAACCCTACACAGAAGATGTAAGCATGCGATGCATAGAAATCATCGTATTCTTCTGGAAGACTAAGAAATCCTAAAGTAGGCCTAGTTATATAACTATCATGAAGCAATAACGTAAGTAAAAGAATTAATGATTAAATACAAAGGCATCGTTGCCCCATGGCAAGAGAAAATGGATATTGCTCATTAGCCCCCGCAATCAAAAATGGATGCCTTCCAATCATGTCACCAGACACACAGGCTTCACACTCAGAAAAAGCACCACTTGACTATTAAGTGTAAAAGAAAGGGATGTCATGCAGGACAATAGGGTGAGTAAAGGAGATATGTGGGAGAGAGGAAGAAGTAGATTGAGAGCACAACTTATCAATTTTAAGACATTACGTTAGATAGACATATATATTATATATATAATATACTTTAATCAAAAGGTTTAAGAAAGCCAAAAGAATCATAAATGTCAAGGGAAGACTTGTGAAGAGTCAATGTGCCAACCTACTTGGCTCTGAACCCTCCCCTCAACTATAAATAGCTAACATGTTTGGTTTGCAGAGTAGAACAAGGTAGAATAAATTTCAATTCTTAGGGAATAAAACCAAGAACTGATAACTATTTTTTGTTGTTCCTTTAAAATCTCATGAGCAGATCTGAAAAATGCTAGAAAAGATCAAGGTATAGCTATTCCGCTAGTTTAACAAAGGAATTGCAATTGTTCATTTTACAATAGCAGCAATTCAGTGAAATAGTAATCCTATCAACCAAATTCAGGAATAGATTTGTAATGATATCAACCAAACATATGATTAATGTATTTTGGCTCTACTGGTGAGGTGTTTAATAGCATTCAGGTGAAATACTGTCATAGGGATCTACTAACATGGCTAATAAGGTCTCTCTCTCTCTCTCTCTCTCTAAAATTACAACCGGTAAATCATTACTGTCATCTGATTCAAAAAGTGATTAGCATATGTTAATTGAAGGACCTAATCGAAGAGATAAAGGGCTTATCACACAAGTGGCTTGCATTAAAGGCTAATCCCCAACATCATACTGAACAATGCAATGTAAGTGGGTAATAACTCGACCACGACACCAACTCTAGATTGAAGATGCTAAGACGTGATTTGTGCTTGCAATTTGAGCAGCTCTTAAAATAAATTAAGCTAATATTTAGCAGCCATTCAGCCACCACATTGGGATGGCTATTACATCCAGGAATAGTATGGAATCTTTCCAATATTATTAACCCTTCCACGGTGCCACCTCATTTTAGTCAAAGACCACAACACTGCACATGGATTTCCCTACCTTTGAAGGTTTTAACCCCAGAAGTTAGGCTGGGATATACCAAGGTTTTAACCCTAGAATGAACTGGAATCAGCAGTTGTGCCCATTTATGGCAACATTGACATGTTGTGATGCCTATCAAATGGGCATGAATTAGGTGAACAGAATTGATTTTTCTCAGTATATTTGCAAGGGTTTGGCAATAAAAGTATGTAGATGTGGTTGATAATTTAAAATCCCAGGCAATGTGTCAGCATAGAGACTTATCAGAAAAAATTTGAGAAATTGGCCTTAATAGTGAGTCCTTACCAGTGGCTGATTTTTTCCTGTCCATGACTTCAATATCTAATCATGGGTAAAGTTCAGGTAATAAACGTGACATTTACCCAAAAGTAAATAAGTGTCTAGCTATTCAATGTAAGCTGAAATCATTAGATGTCTACCATCAGGTTGAGGTGTTGTACAATTTGATTTCTATACTGCCCCAAAAATGACAAAACATAAAGCTGGACCTGTGGGTGAGTTCTTGAAACAAGTAGATAATTGGCTTGCTCAAGGAACTAGAAAAACTTTGTAAAGTTCAAGCAAGAACTAAGCATTCTGATGAAAAGGTAGGTTTGATTGAGAACTTATAATTGTATATGCGGCTTATCATGAATTTATACCCTATTAAACAAATATCAAAAGCACTAAGACAAACTCCAGAGCCAGCTCTCATTCCTAAGTAGTATGCTCTACAAAGATTATCAGAGAAGCTGGAAATGTTGCAGTGAGCTGAGAATGCTTCGATACACCCTATTATCTCTTCATAAGATAGTGGCACCTAAGCATGCTGCTGAACCTCTTAGGGTGCTGGAAAATTGCCTCATCTACACAAGAAATTCAGTTTGCGAACTTCAACAGAACATATTCCTCATAGTTCTATTAATGTTCATATAAGAAAAAACAATAATATAAAATGTTAAAACTGACCTTTAAAAACTCACATACCAACTGACTGACTTTCTTGATAGTTAGGATACATTTCTCCATTTCTTTCTTTCTTTCCAAATCCATGGCTCTTTTCTTTTAACTTGATCTGAGTCACACTTCAAGCTTCTGTCCGCTTACCATTCAACCCATATTTGCTCATTATAAAGCAAGAACTTGCTTTTATTTTTAACAAAGCAATGCAGCTAAAATTTAACTGGTTAGTCTACCAACATGACTTAATTTATAAAACCTAAAACCTATGTACCGGTGAATTATAGCTTATGCTATGTAAGTTAGCTTTAAAGAGTATCCTCACTGGAATTTGAAACCAATACATCATGATAATTGATGTACCAGTATTCATGAGTCAAACATTAGGCCAAGACCTTAGATTGAGATAACCCTTCAGCGCACGAATTGCAGCCGCATTGTGCACTAAGTAGATACGAGAAAAGACAGAGCATTAAATTGTGTGGGTTCGTTGGTGATGGTATCATTTGCCAATATGAAAATATATATACATATATTTCATCTTGCTAGTATCAAATAGAACCTTTCATAAATTCCTGTAAAATTAGACTTATTTATCCATTGTTTTATTTAGTTAAAAACAAAATAAAGATTATAATAAAATACAAGGAAGACAGTTAAATTAGACATTACCGAGATATGAGATTCGGATCGGATGGTTTCCTGTATATCATATTTGAAATGATACAACACAAAACCGAAAAAAATAAGACACAAATGAGATAGATAGGAAAACGCACAATCAAAACTGACCTTTGAATATTAAATATTCGGTAGGTTTGTTTGGCTTTGTTTACGTTGTATTCGTAATGCTGTGCCTGTATCTTGTCTCTGTTCTTGTTTATATATTTGACAATTAAGTAGAAGGAAATCAAAATAAGGAAACAAATGAAGAAAACTTACAGTATTACAAGCAAATTGAACTTCAAGAACTCAAAATTTGTCACTAGTAACAAGAATATGATTGAATATGTATATCCAAATAACAAACTCAATTGGAAATAAAAGTTTACCAATTTAACATTCATATAAACAACTAAATCTGAACAAGATCTATCAAGAACTTACACATACACTAAAAAATCATTCATCAATCAAGAAAACCTGTTTGTCGCCAAACCGCATTCCGCACTTGACGGAGATCTCTTCCTTTAAGCGTCCTCCCGGCTCCTTCCAGCACGGAGCACGCTGCTCTCTGCGACCGCGCCAAACTCCTCGCCACGATTTCGTGCGGCGGTAACATCTCTCCTCCGTCACCATCCTCGTCCTCCTCTTCCTCTTCCTCATCGTCGAACTCCCTCTGCCTCCGCGGCATCACTGGAACGTTAACCGGAGCCGATTGGTGATACTTCGCCGAAGAAAAGAGTGAAGACGAGCTCGTCGGGAAACGCTCCTGCGGCGGTTTTGGAATCCCAGGAATCATACGCGACGGTGATGTGGCGGCAGTGGAGAGAGATTGAGAAGCCCTGTGGTTGAATACCGATCGAGCTGTGTGATCGGGAAGCGCCGCGAGGATACCAAAACTCTCCGTGATGGCGGAGGAAGAAGGAGAAGAAGATAAAGAAGAAGAAGAAGAGGAAAGGCGATTGAGGCGGTTGATTCGGTGACGGAAGGGAGCCGGAGAAGAGGAAGGAGCGGTGGAGTGGCGCTGGTTCAGATCGGAGAGAGAGAAGTCGGCGGTAGAGAAGATATCGTCTTCGGAGAGCTCATCGCCAGTCGAGGAAGGGCTTAAGGTTTGCGGCGTAGTGAGTGATAAGTCGCCGAGAAAGCGTTCGGTCGAAGGCGATTTCGATTTCGCGGGACCAAATCGGGTTGGAATCCGAATATCCATTTCTTTAATCAATCAATCAGGTAGAGAGAGAGAGACAGAGCAGAAGAGAGTAGAGAGAAAAGAAGAGAGTGTGAGAGAGTGAGAGAAATAATAGATGCCGGTTGGTTTTATTTGGTTTTGGTCAATGAACGGTTGAGATCCAATGAGCGAATTAATCATGGAGGGAAGGAGAGGGATTGGTCATAAGTGGGGTGAGGTGTAGAGGAATTGGGTCGGTGAAAAGTGAGTGACGTGGCAGCATAGGATGTTAGAGAGTAGCGTGGGGCAGGGTTCGTTAGTGAATGGAGAAAAACGTGGAAGAAAACACATTGAAAGCAGCTGACTCGGACTCTCCGTGTGCGTGTCGTTCGTATTGGTCATTGTCGGCAACGGCTCGGCCCATTAGAAGATAGAACTTCACTCATTACTTGGCTCCCTCGTGTTGATGGATGGCTACTGATGATACGCATAAATAAAAGAATAGTATAATTTGGTTTTATGGTATTTAAAATGATTTAAGTAACAGGTTAGAAATATACATATGTATATATGTATTGATATATTCTTATTCAAAACTCATGATTTGATTGTCCGGTTGGATTTTTATTGGAAAATATATAACCTTATCATGAAAAATTAATAAATAGTTTTTTTTTTAAATAACTATAACTTCTTATTTCACAATAATAAAATTATATATTATAATTACTTCCTCAACTAAATATAAGAATAGGTTTGTAAAAGAGAACACTTACACTTTGTTTGGGTATGATGGAATGATCTAGAAAGGAAACAAAATGGAGGAGATAAATTATTAGGTAATTTGAATCATTTCATGTGTTTGGATAATGAAAGGGAAGAAAATAGAGTCTAATACATGTCTAAGGTTCCTATACAAAATAATTACTAATATACTGTTTGAATGAAATTAATTACCAATTTTCAATTACAAAATCACGTTTAAGAAACATGATATGTAATTTTATACAAAAATCGCGTGAAAGAATCACGATTTAATGTTGGACTACGGTCGCAATATCGCGATATAAGTATTTTGTACGAATATCGCAATTAATAATCGCGATATTGCTCCGTACGTCAAATATATATCACATTTTATAGTCGCGATATACGCGTATATATCGCATTTTAAAGACGGGATATACGTGGATTTACTGTTCACTCGTATATCCTGTGATAAAAACCCGATTTTTTGTGTGGTAAATTAATAGTTATTTTCATTTTGACCTTATTTAAGGAATTAATTTCAATTAGTGTCCTAAACAAGAAATTAATTAGAATAAATGGATGAAACATTAATTATTATAAATGAAAAAATAAGTTATAATGATAAATTACTTATATGCCCTTAAATGATAATATATAATTTTAAAAAAGAAGTGTATAAGAGTAATTTTAAAGATTTTCCCCATTTTCCTCCTACTTCTCTCCATCTTGGAGAGGACAAAAAAAATGATGGAGTCTATAGAAAATATTATATCCATTTTTCATTTCGTTATCTTTTCCTTTCAAAACCAACAATTTAATCCCCTCTCATTTCCTCTCATCCAAACTAATTCTCGCATAATTCCCATGTACCAAATACAACATTAATCTATCTACTTTTATGAAACCAATCATATATAAGACATGCAAGTATTATAAAAAATACTATTAAAAATCGTCAATCATCACTTAAATGATCTCTTGAGTAATAATACATTCAAGCACTAATATCTTTAATTTGATAAATTTTTACTAGTATTTAACAAGGTTGTATTTTGCAAATTCATTGAAAAGAGTGAGTCAATTATAGCATTAAAAGCTGGTTGTGGGGGTTGTCTCTATGTTCTTGATATGGCATTTTTGTGATTGGCTGGAGGGGTCTTATATAGAGTAAAAGTGGTGAAATTTGTAGAAAGAGTACATGTAATTTAAAGGACTAAAAGAGTGACTTGAAATACATCAAGTCATGTTTTTTTAGAGACACATTTTGAAAATACTTTCAATTACAAATCAGGGACATTTTCCTACAAGGGTTTAGTCACATGCGACAAGTATATCCAATTAATTTAGCCGAATATTTAAAGTTATCCATTTATTTCAATGATCATGAAGATGATGGCAATCATAACAACCGTCATTCAACAGATAAGTAATACAACCAACATACAAGAAGCAGTATCAAGCATAAGCAAATAGCAGATTATTGGAACTCCTTCACTTGAGCATAATTATTCACTTGATACGATCTTTTGAAATACTTCGAGTTTGAGAACTCAAACTCAAGATGTCCTGAACAAGGGAATGAACAATATAATAAGAATTCCCCTTAAAATTCTCTAGCCAAATTTATAATTCCACTATACTCGTTATATTTCCTAGGTATATAGTTTTTTTCCTTAAATGGCTATATCTTGATCGTTTAAGTTTGATTTTCGCTTATGAATAGTAATTTTTCATCATTCCATTTTTTGAATTTATATTTCTTAAATAGGGCTCAGGAAGGTCTAAGAAAACTAGGGATCAAATTCGGTTCTTTAGGGTTTTCTTCTCGTTTTGATGTTTTTTTTCTAAGGTTTTGCCACTTCTAAGGTCATCTGCCTTACATAATTGTGCATCCTAACTATCTATAGTGTTTATTCAAGAGTTTCTTATGAACATGGCTATTCAACTAACATCTATCCTTCATTTATCTATAATATGATTTCAAAATTTATTTCTATAAGGATATCGTTATCATTTGCTTTGATCTTTCCTATGATGTTTTCAAAAGTCTGAAAATATTACCTTTGCAAGTCTAGGGTCTCATCATTCAAAGATGGTCGATAAAAGTTCTTTTTGCTATTTTCTCTCTTTAGTATACTTAAGTTGCTACTCCTAAACTTAAAACCAAAAGCTTTTATCATCAAAGAAAGTTGAAAACTACACCTTAATTTGGTCTTTAGGGTTTTTAGCATGCATGTAAGCAACGATGTAGGACGTTTTCTCCTCATTGTTGTTCACCATTGCATTTAAACTTCTTTCGTTGAATCTTTAAGGTAACCTTCCAAACATGAAGCCTAGAACTCACACTTGTGAGCTCTTTAAGGCTCATGGCCAAAAGGAAAGAAGAAGGGAAATAAATTTTTCTTAACTTTATCTAACTATAGGATGTTGAAATCAAGGAGAGCTAAGAGAGGTGAAGGAGCTTCATACCCCCTTTTGTGCCATGGAGGTCATGTCATTCATGGGGAAAGAGGGGAGAGAGATTTCCTCAATATATACTATACTCAAATATGGGTCTTTAGCCTCATACTCAATATAGAATAGAGAGAAATGAAGCTTGAACCATGATAGCTCTTTGAAAGCTTTAAGATTTCTAAGAAAAAAAGGATGAAACTTTATTTTACCTCAAGTCATCCTTGCATTAAGATGAAAAGCTAAGAACTTGTGTTTTATGAGACGAGTTTCTTAGACACAACTTTATGCCATGGATGATGATGGAAATTCACTTTGTCTAAGTTCCACATTTCATCAATGTACCCTAAACATGAAGCTCTTAACATGATGATTTGAGAGTTGAGCTCATGCCTTAAGGTTTTAGGAACTCCAAGAAGAACACAGAAATCACCAAACTATAACTTCACAACTCAAGAATCATCGTTCCTCATCCCTAGCACAAGGCATCATAGGGTATACATAAGGATTATGATGTTTTGATTAATTTCTACACAAATTTACTAAATATCATACCTATGGGATGTAGGCTTTACCTTAGAAGTGTTTTGTGATGGACATGTGTGTATGCATGAGGAAAGGGAGTAAGAGCCAAGAGGTAAAAGGATGAGGAGAGGAGGCAAGACAAGAGAGAAAAAGGAGGAGAGAAAGAATGAGGGAAAGAAAAAGAACTTGAAATTAATAAGGCAAAGGTAGTTTTTGACTTGGATTAAGGATTAGATAGAAGTATTTGAAGTTTGAAATTTGAGAAAGAGAGAAAGGAAGGGGGTAGCTAGCAATTTTGAGAAGAGAGAGGAGAGAAAAAAGAGAGCTATGAGAGAACTTGTGGTGAAATGTAAAGGGGTAGGTTTTATGCATGAAATATGGTATTTATAGAGAGAGTTTGAGATTTGAAAAGTGAGAGAGAGAGAGAGAAGAGAAGAGAAAGAGAAGAAAAGAATGAAATGACTTAGGGAGCTTCTATAGACCATCAATGGGACTATCTAATTAATCATTTAACCGTTAAAATAAATATATAATTGGAATATTAACGATTTTAGTGATTTGATCATGGCTGGTTATGGTGTGACCCGTAAGATAATGATACAACCGGTTTATCAAAATTAATGATAGGACTATAGAATTTTTCAATGACTTGATGTGATATATGCAAGTTTGATATAACATAAAGTAGTTTGGAATGACATAAAGAAGATTTGAAGTGCCATAAATAAGATTTGATATGGTATAAAGTAGTTTGAAATGACATAAAGAAGATTTGAAGTGTCTGATAAGTCATTTTTACTTAACTTAATTCATAGGAATTCCTACTTGATTTGATCCATTAAATTCCTATAAATGTATGTTATTATTGTGAAAATATGGTTTTCATCTCCTAAGATAAAAAAAAAAAAAAAGAAAAACAAAGTGATTTAAACTAGATTTAGAGCAAAATAACCAAAACAGTTGAAGAGTGGATTCAATCATACCTTCAGAGAATAAATTAGGACAAGAAAATAAGACAAAAGTGCAAACAATGCCTAAACCCATGCCCATGGTTCTAACTATAATACAAATTGAACACAAATCATGCTCATAATGAGAAGATACAACTTCTACTATGGCCAACCTCAAGCCCATGATCCAAGACGCGATAAGTGACCCTATCCTTGCTATTACACATATGCTACCCCATATACGCACACAAGGATATGTACAAATTCCCTTAAAAAGAATATGTTATGTTAGTAAATAAGATCTTTATGATTTTTGTGCTCTAATACTTAAAAATAAAACGTGCACATATATTGTAATCATATTATAACATATGTAACAAATTTCTAACCTAGAATAGAGTAGTGTGAGAGTTTCTAGTGAGAGAAACTTTTCTTTTGCAATAAATTTAAGTTTTCTAAGTAAGCTCATATTGAACATAACATTTGTTCTTACAAGATTTTTATGTTTCATTTGTAATATTTATTTCTATTTTATATTATTTCTCTTGAATCTGTATTTAATGTTCATATCCATGAAGAAGTAATTATCACACCTCCACAAGGTACCTAATTATAACAACACACAATGTAACCAACTAAGGCCTTTAGAAGGTTACATAAGTACTAATAGCTAACATGCCTATATGTGGTGGACAGATGAAACGGGATCGAAGGTTTAATAGAACAAGAAAGATATTACATATATATATAAGCCATAAGTAAAGATAATATCACAAAGTCTACGTTGTCACTTAACTATTACATCCATGATCTTCAAAAGCTTCATTAGAACACTTTTACAAAAAAACTTATAAGAAAAACGAAACATAACTTATGCTATTACAAACATCATCACTAAATCTCTATTACAAACAAGGTCTTCCTTCCAAACATGGATACATAAGTCCATTTTCTATCCTAACTTCTATATCTGGTCTTAATCTCAGTCTTCTCGCTTATATTCTTGTAAAACAACAGTTTAAAGGAGCGTGAGCGTAAAAAGTTCAATGAATAATAGAGTTTTAACACAGTTCATTAATATCAAACAAGTTTAGCTAACAATCATATGCAATGCATTCATTAAACATGTGTAACATATATGGTTTGAAGAACCGGAATCTAAACCTATGGAGATTTACACCCTCCAAGGAGGTTAAAAAATTAGTTAAGTAATTCATGTCCATGAGAATCCCAAAACTAAAGATGGATAACTCTTTTAATCTCATTTACTATTTATAGGTAGATATAACATATGCTCTCCACTTCTCTTAAACTAAGTATTACTACTCTAAAGCCAACTCCAACATAGATGACCTCCTTCGAAGCATGCTTAGTTCTTATGAAGCTAACAACTTTATTGTAATCTTAACCAAATCCATTGGACTCAACAAGCATTATAATAGAATTGAAATATTAATATGTGACATGAGTACCATGCTAATGCAATTATGTTGCATTATGATGACATGTACTTCATGTCAGTTTACGTTTAAGAGTTTGGTAAACTTTATTCCATATTATTTAGTGGTCACTCTAATTTCTACTACAACAATTTTAGGCTTATGCGACAAATATAATGGGACACAATAAATTAGCTAGTCACATTAGTTAAGTAAATGAGACACAATAGGTTATTTGTCACAATTTTCAATTTAATAAGACATAATAAAATTTTACAATAATATTAAATTTCCCTCTTATTTTTTATTTCTGTCTTTGGTTTTCCTCCAACTTCCCACTTCTTCCACATTTCACGATCATGGCTTTTATCATGCTTATCTATTCCTTATTGATCTCTCTCTCTCTCTCTTTCTTTTTCTCTCCTCAACCCCTCCCGCTTTCCTTCCCCCCTCCTCCCCTCCCTTTTATCATCATCCTTCTCTACTCTCTCTCTCCATTCTTCTAACTTTTCATCATGTTCTTCTTTTTCTTTTTTTTTTTTTTTTTTTTTTTTTCATATTTTATTCATTCTGCATAGGGATCACTTCATTCCTCCATGGACAATAGGTCTCTGTGTGTGTCTCTATGTGTGTGTGTGTTTGTGGGGGGTGGGTGGGGGAATTGTTGTTAATGTAATTTTATTGATTCATCTTTAATTTGATTTCATCAACAATGACAAGAAAACTTTGTCTCCTCAAACGACTAGTCTTTTTAAAGGTAATCATTTTTTATTGTTCTTTGCTCATTTTTTATTTTAAGAATTTCATTAAACTATGCCTTAGTGAAATTGACTTATTGAAATTCATATGCTTTAAATGAGCTTTTTATGTTCATGAGAAGCAATTGAGTTTATGATGTATTAACCATTATGCTAAAGTTTGAATCTTGCAATGTATTTTAAAATTACTTTGTTATCATATTAGTTTTGAGAATCCTATTGATATATGGCACAACGTATGTATTGAGTATGATGGTCTTGAGAGTTATGGGCATCGTCTTTAGTTAAAGGCTAAGGAACTCGAGGGTTTTTTACATTTTGTTTTTTTTTTGTTGTTGATTCATGTTTCAGAAATGGATATTAACTAGTAATCACTTTTTTAAAAAATTCATTTAAGATTTTTAAATATAATTCCAAGTTATTTTAAGAAATCTGTATGGGCTTAATTTTGTGTAAAAAGTCTTTGTTGTTTATAGTATTATGTGAGAAACTAAAGAAGAGAATTTAAAATCTTTTGTTTTTGTTCTATATAGATTTGTGTGATAGAGTTTAATTTATAATCAATTGAAATTTTGAGTGAAAAAATTGATTTTTTAAAAGTGTATTTTGAGGTACTTTCTTTATGATACATTCAATTTAGAGAATTCAATCAAATTACAACTCATATTTATTACTTCATCGCATACCAAAATTTGTCGTTCTTAGTGTACTATAAGGTTTTTAGCCAACTATTGGTTGTTTTTAATCTCTCTCCCGAACAAAACTCGTAAAATCATGCTTTTCTTTTCTACCATTTTGTTTAATTTATCTCATGATTTACTTCAATTCTACAGTGGACATCACTTATTTTGGTTCATTCCCTTGATCAAGGACTTGGTTTTTTTGGCTCTAGATATGTACAAAAAAACATTATTATTTATGTTCTTAAGTTTTTAGTTTTGATAGAGATTAAATCTTTATATGTTTTTAGCTCATTCTAAATTTGCACAAGTATTGATTATTTTATTGATATATAAAATTAAGAAACACTCTTTCTTCCCACTAATGAGTATGCATTAAAGGTTTTTAATTGTATTTTTATATAATGTTGTGGAATATTAAATTAAATATTTGGGGCTACAACTTAGGATTTGTTGGTTTTATTTAATGTTAGGGTTGTAGAAACTTTTGGAAATTCTTTTGGTAAATCATGGATAGGGTTGAGACATGTTAATGTAGCATTTTTTCTTTGTTTTGCATGTCATGTTGACTTATTTTAATTGAAGAAACTTAATTTTACAACTATATTATTTATGGGTGATGCCATTTAGTTTTCTTATATACAAATCAACTTGGATCGATGTTCATTCCATCCTAGCTAGAAGGTCATTTGAATGATACTTGTATGGGTAATACGGATGAATTTCAATTAAGTAAGTAACCTTATTATTTTTATAGTGGCGAATAGCATAACTGATAAATATGATGAGTTTATGTCCATAGAAACATTGATATGGAAATGTTTGATGACTGCATGACAACTACACATAAATTTACCATATTTTACGGCTTATGTGCCATATACGCTAATGCATATGTACAATCTTAGTGGTTTCCTCTAACTTTAGAGTAGAAATATGAGGACAAATGATGTGTTATGTTATTCTTTTTTGCTTGTCTTGAAAATAATGGGAAATTAAAATCTTTTTGTTTATCTTTATGGAGGATTTTTTTTTTTTAATCCTCATGCAACATCACCCCTTCTTAAACTATTTACACATATTGAGTCTTTTTTTATTGATTAGTTCTTACTTACTTTCTCTCTTTAACAAAAAAAAAAAAAAGAAAAAGAAAATATGAGTTTCTTCTATTTTTCTCCCTTCTCTGGTGTTGTTAGTGGTAGTGATGTTGAGTCTACTCTTTCATGTTTCTTACTGAAAGGAGGATTTCAAAGTATAAAAGAATAAAAAAAGATCTTTGACTCTACATAACTCTCTCTCATTTTCTCTTTTATTGTTTTGGTAGTTTTATGGAAAATTACACTTTATAAAATGGCTATATTAGGCCTTTATCACTCAAAAGTTTGAATCTTTTTATAAAATCTACGGCAGCCTTAATTTGCTTATTGCAAAAAGTGGATGAATTGTAACGGGTAAAGTTCGAATATTTATGTATGAAGGATTGTACTATAGTGCAATATAAGTTAGTGTTGGAAAAAAAACAAGTATTTTATTATTATGTTGATGTATTTAAATTTTTACTATGTAGGAATACAAATTTAAAACATATCGATTATTAGTGTAAAAGAAAATGCAATGCTTAGTTTTTTTTTTTTTTTGTTATTACAATCATTTTGCTAAGTTTTTCTCTTCTTGTATGGTTCATGCTATTAGTTAAGAGTTTTTAATTTTATTATAGATTATAGATTTTTTTTGTTTTTTTTTTTTATGTCTTGTTCAATGAGGAAGAAAAAGGTTGATTTTGGAATAATTGTTTGTATAGACCCATTAACAATGGTAAGGTAAGAAAAAATGGGACTCAATTAATATGCTATAAATGTTTGATCCCTATAAAAAATTAAGAGTGTTTGATAAGGTGCCATAGCATTCTAAAGTTTATGGAAGATGCTATGGTGTAATCATTATTAGCCTTCAAATGGGGTGTTTTAAATTAATTAGATTTCATTCGATATATATTGAATTATTTTATTTTTACATGCTTATATAGAACTCATTATTTGCAGCTTTCATTGAATGAAGAAGAAGATTGAAACAAATCTTATTTTGTACATTCTTTGGGTAGATTTGGAATATGTGGATTATATTTTAGTTGTATTATATAGCAAACATCTATTCAATTTATGGTATTGTTATGATGTACTTGAATCTTAATCATATATAATTCTTTGTATGATAATTAATTTAATGCAAATATTACTTTATTTTGTGAGTCTTTTGATTATATATTATTTTTCTTTAATCATATATTGTACTATAGGATTTTAAATGTCTTGTAATATCATGAATTGTAATTGAAAATGTAAGAAATGTTTAAGGGAAAAAATATACACTCAAAAAAAAAAAAAAAAAAAAAAGAAGAGCACACAATCAACTGCAAAGACATTGTCACAATAATAAATTTTAAATTAATATGTTTAACTATTGTGACATGATTCAGCTTCCCTAAATTTAATTTAGCTGCAATATGTTATACACTATTAACATTATAAGACATAAAGACACATCAAAATATATAAAAAGTACCAAAATATTACAACACATATATGTGTCTTTATAAATCCTATTGAGGAAAAATATTGTGTCATGATAATCTTTTAAGACACAATAAATTCTCTTAATATTACGCATAAAAGTAATTGAATAAGATAAAGAGACACAATTTACTATCGTATTACTATACTTATTGGGACTCCTTAATGCATCTCAATAGGTGCTACTATGTGTGTCCCATTAACCTATTGCCAAGGCTACTTATGAGCTACAAGTATTTTGTGTGCTAATAAGGTCTTGTGTCCCCAAAATACTTCTATAAGGACACAATATGATATCCTAATGCCTTAAAGTTGTTGTTGTGTTCAGACATACATCACTTCAAGCTACACACTCATTATTAAGCAAGTAATTGTCACATTGAATATTAAGATTTGTGATTTATTCATAAAACACAAAACATACAAGATTCCCTAGCCCCATGCACTTGTTACATTTCAATTGTACTTATACTATATTTCACTACTACACAATCACAAGCAAAGTGAAAAGACTCAAGTTGCTCACCCTTGCATATCGCCTCAATTTGTCGTAATAGTCACTCATGAAATCTGGATCTTGATTTAAGGTTCTTATATGTATCTTGACTTGAAGATAAAAGTTTGAATTGAGTTTCTTGTTGATCTAAGAAGAGGAAATGAAGAAGAAATGTGGATATGAGTGTGTGTAAAATACGTTGATTATAAGAAGAAGAAGATGAAGAAGAAGAAAATTTCTACCACTTTTGAAGATAAATTTACTTATATCGATAAAGCAAAGTTGTTGACTTTTAAAGCATTCAAAAATGATCTTGTGTGTGTGGTGACATATTAGTGAAAGCAGGGCTATAAGCTTTAATTTTGCAGAAAATAAATGGGCTTTAGGCTTGGTTTTCTTGCAAGAATTGGGTTTGATTTTGTTGTACATGAAATTAGGCTTCCCTAAGCATAAAAAACCAACAATTTGAAATTAATGCAAGTTTGATTAGCTTAGTTTATAAATTCATTTAAATAAAAATTATCTTTTATAAAATCTATAATTATATTTCTCATAAGTTAGAGATTATATTTTTTAAAAAAATCCAATTTCCTAATAGTGTTTTAAAGTAAAATGATTAATAAATTTGAGATAGATTAATTGAAATATTTAGATTTCTAAAAGATTTAGTTCACTATAAGCATGTTATCAAAGATAAAACTACTAACTAACTACATTTCATTCTAACTTTTACACTAACTTTATATAGTTCTTTAAAAACTACTTTCTTATTTGACTTGATGAAAAACCTGTGGATTATAGTACTCATTTTAACTTAGGGTTTGTGAATCCAAGACCTAATTCATGTGATTTCAATGCTTTTTAGTTTAAAATTGACTGGGTACGTATAATTAGTAGCCCAAACCTTAATTCGTGAGTTTATGTGAATGTACCATGTAAATTCATATTTGATTTCATCTAAACAGATTGAGAAACCATTCTTTTGAATAGATCTAGGTGGCTAATAAAGTTGTTTATAATTACCTAAAGACAGAGATGATGAAGCTTTTTGTCACTTGATTTTAATTTCATTAAAATGATTTTTAATTAAAGGATCCTTGATCTTTATGTGGATATAGGTTGTTGATAGCTTATGAAGAAATTCCGATGGTCTAATATAGATTTAGAGTTTTCTGACTTTGAGAGAGGCATTAACTTACCTTAGTGAATTGATAATACAAGTATACTCAGTAAACAACTCATTGAGTTTGTTAAAAATCACATGATAAGGATTTGATGAAGCAAATCCTAATCTCATCCTTGCATCAACAGATTTATCTTATAATTTTGCCTTGAAAGCGTGTATATGTTTTTGTCATTAACCTTAGCTTAATGTTTTTCATGGTCATAATGTTTTGCTAAGTTTTTTTTTTTTTTTTTTTTAATTAGACAATAGATTAAAAGTGAGTATGCTAGATGCTAACAATCCCCAAAAAGAATGACATAATACTATTATTCTACTTCATTAGGTATGCTTGCCTATGTTGGTGATTACGATCGAAGTTGAATAGAATTTCTTAGAACTTTTATAAATTTTTAAAAACTTTAACTTCCTGTTATTATAGAAACACCAACCAATGACATAAAGTAGTCCAAAATGACATAATGAAGATTTGAAGTGACATAAAGTAATTTGAAATGAGTTAAAAAAGATTTAAAATGACATAAAGTAGTTTGAAATGATATAAAGAAGATTGGATGTGATATAAAGTAGTTTGAAGAGATATAAAGAAGATTGATATGAATAGTAACGAATTGTACTTTGATAGTGTATTGGAAGTGACAATTATTTTACTAGTAGAACATTATATCGCGATATGTTTGATTTAATCTAACGAATTTCTAACTTAGAAAGTTGATATGATGACACGAAAAATTATTTATACTATTTAATTATTAAATATTATTTTAATACTTTACCTCGATTGGCATTCTTATGATCGAATATTAGAATTATCTATTGTAGGGTTACCATATCAGATGATTTATTGATTTCTTGATTCATTTTGATAGTAACATGTTATTCCTAAGTGTTGATTTTAGGGTTTTAAGTCTATTGATTTCTAAGGTATAGGATTGATTTGATATAGTTTACAATTTTAGTTTTGGTGCGAAATCTTGGGTTTGTGATATTTTGGTTTATTTGACTAAAATCCTAATTAATTTTTGAGATGATTTCATCATGTATTATTTAATTAAAATGTTATATTATTTATTTCTCAGTTTGCAAGTTTGTGATTTGAGATACTGTATTTGCCGTAACAAATAATTTATTAGGTATTTACTTTGTGTTGATAATGGTATGCTTTCTAGTAATTGATTATGGGGTCTTATTGGCTAATTTCATACAACTCATATTCTAGGTATATCAAACCTACTTGTTCACATCTAGGATTCTAAGAGTTTCAAGTTGAATAAGCACAAATTAGGGTTTTTGATCTCATTACTAATTCTAAGCCTCGCTTCTAAACTTATAAAAAATTTTGAAGGTTCACATCTATGGATATTTCCTCGGGTTTTCAAGAAGATTTTAGGGTTTAGGATCTCTTTAGTTATAAACTAGGGTTTTGACCTTACTAATCTTGGGTTTTGTGGTTGAATTCCAGTCTACACTCTCAATAATCTTCTTAGATGGCAATTGAGGCTTTCAAAGGTTTACTTCTTGTTCATTCACTAACTTCTCATTATATTCACTCAACAACCTTTTGTCACAAAGATCATAACTTAGATGCTTCTAAATAGATATGGTATCTTCTCTTCACTACCAATCATCTTCATTGGCTAATAACTATTGATCCATCAATATTATTGAAATTTGATGATCAATGACTTAATCCTTAACTCTAATTTAGTAATTTCTAAGAAACGACTACGTGAGTCCAATTCTAGTCTATTTAATTGACGAGCTATTGATTTTTTCTTCATGGATGTATCGATTATCACTATAATTCAAATTTTTTTCCAAATTAAATGACCTTGATTAGATACCTTCATAAGATAATCGGTTTCTTACTTTCCTATGCCTATCTAGAACCTCCAATTGTAATCACTTGGACATTAATCTCAAATGTAGTATCTACTAATCTACGAACATAGAATATTCCTACAGCCATCTCTTAATTGGGAATCAAATTCTAAGTATTATTAATGATTTTACCAACTTGATACCTTCTTCTTAATCAACAGTTATATTGCAATCTCCTAAGAATGAGTAAATTTACACATGGCATCCTCCTTTCTCTTTATAATCATAAGTGTAATATATATTATTCTTTAATTTCCATCCAATCATTAACTGGTCCTTCTAAAATCCATACTTAAAGGGGTTAGAATGCTTGTCTCTAAAAGGAATTTATACTTAATGCAATCCTTGTATTCATGTGACTTCTTGATTATAGTATTTAGAATTCTCTCAAGGAAATGATAATGTTGTATATTTCTTTTGAGTATTTTAGATCCCTAATATTTTCATAACCAATTCGTTGATTTATTATTGACTGTGAAAAGTCACAAGCAGTTACATTTTGTATCTCATTGGTAATGATCCAAATTTTTAAGTGATAATTAATATGTTAATATTTTTAATATTCTTAACTGCGAAAAATCGAAAGTAATCTCTGCAAATTTTTTTTAAAGCTTTTCAAAATTTTATAGCCTGTTCTTAACAATCTTCAAAATTAGGTTTGTGAAAATTTAGCGATTTACGACACCCCTAGCTATACCCAACTTCACGAGTCCGTAAATAAACTAAATTTTCCCAAAGTTCACTACCGTTTAAATGTTATATATGATACGTAAATGCACTTTACGCATTTGTGAAACCAACCAAAGTTTAAATTGTGAAATTGGATGGTTTAAATGTGAAACTAGATTGTCGTGTAACTTCTTTATGGTTTGTGCCATTTTAGTAATATAAGTATTGATGATGTATGTTAGAATTGGTTATTATTTTATTTTCATCTTTTCATTTTGTATTCCACAAATATCCTATTATGCTAACTTCGAAAGTATTTCAGATGATAAATAAATAAAATACATATTAAGATGGCTTCATTAATGATAACCAATGATTTATTGTTAATTTTCATACGGTTTCATCTAACCTTATTAATCCCTAACATGATTATTAAACTAATCATTAATCAAGAAAATTAAGTTATTGAAATTCCGCTACCTATGGAAAAGGAAGTTGGATTTGTTGGACTAGTCTAATAAAGATTAGGTATATGTTTTTTTTTGGGGGGGGGGGGGGGGGGGGGGGGGGGGTCGGTGTTGATCTTATGCCTTGATTACGACTCATCTTTCCTCTCCATGACATGGGAAAATGTTGAATAAGTAATATATACTATGTTGGTCCCAAAAATAATTAAGAAGGGGGATTGAATTGATTATTACAAATTTTTGCCTTTAAAAACTAATCCCCTTTCAATTTTGAAAAACGAGAACAATACATCAATATAACAAATATGAAAATAAATTGCGTAAAATTAAAAGGATAGAGAGAAGAAGATCATGGCAATGATTTATAATGGTTCCACTTTGTGTGTCAGTCCATTCTTCTAGCTTCGAGCCGAGGACCCCGTTATCCTACGGGTTTTGTTCCACTATATCCAATAAGAACAAATTACAAGCTTGTACAATTCTCTCTGCTCGATTCTCATAGCTATCCTCTAGCTACAACCGATCTACATAGTCTAAACTTGTAATTAAACCACCACTCAAGAAGGCAACAACATGTTCCTTCTGTCAATAACAAAATAAATCAAAAACTAAAGAAAATGAACCTAAGAGATCAGCTCGCAAAAGTAAAAGTTTAAGAAAAATCTTTATGAAATGAAACTTCTGGACTTTATTCTGTATAAGCTTCTAGTTCTTTTCTTTTTGTAGATATGAGAGGAATTTTGTTTGCTGCGTGAAAGATAACTGATAACACTTTTTTCTCTATCTTCCTTAAGTTCTATCATACTTCATTTAACATTCAGAAGGTAAGAATACAATCTCAAGAATCTTGGTATGAAAATCTTTTGAACTCTATCTTGATTTGAAATTTGAATATCATTCAAATTCTTTCAATGGTTTGATAATAGACATATCCAGCTTCTTCTTATTCTTGTGATTTAAATTCAAATAGAAAATGACGATAACTAAATGGATAAACTTATCTTGATCTTTGTAAATATTTAGATCTGTGTTTATCTTAAACAATTCAAATCAGTCAGCTGTGGATAAGCCTTGAAGATAGTCACAGATATTTTTCTTCCCATCGTGATCGCAATCTATTTATTTTCAAACGTAATCTTTTATCTGTTTTGAATGCACTTCGAATGAGGATAAGGTCTGCTTGATTTTTGTGATTCATCCAACTCTGATTATACTTCATTTATATAAAGTTGTTCTGCTGGAGATAGACTTCCATTGTTTTCGTTGCTTAAATTTCGGCCTTTACTTGATCTTCAATGGTTATCTTATTTATATAACATTGATCTTGTTTTTGTCAAATTTTAGATAAAAGATAATTTTTCTTTTGTCATAACACTACGTAATCCCTTTGTCTTGATTTAAAGTTTGTCCAAATCATATCTTGTCTTGCTCTCAAGTAAATGTTTCCGTTTGGAGAGAGAATAAAATTTGTTTGAATCCCCGTTGGATATAACCCTCTTTAGTGGAACAAATAAGTTTATTACCCAAATATACTTATTAACTCGGAGCTAGGCCTTCAAAATCGTGATTGTACTGATATGAAATATTGTATGTTTTATTGGAGAAGATGAACAGTAAATATTCCTAACCCAGAAATGCTTGTTCAAAGTTCTTGTAAAGGTTCTATAAAAACTTCTGTATTTCTGGAAAAACCTTTATCCTTTAACCAAACTTCTAGAAAACATTTGTGCTTCTCTTGTTACTTAAAAACATCTTTAAATATATCATTCCTTTTATCAAGCATCAAAAACATCTTTCATATCAAATCATGTAGTTCCCATATAACTCATTTATTTGCTCATAAATATTCAGAAGGTTCTGTGAAAGGTTTTTGAATTCTACACACTAATAAAATAATTAGTTCTTTTAATATTTTGTTATCATCAAAACTTTATCATCAATACATATGGTAACCACTAATCATACTTTAATATATGAAAGTGATAGTGATATTTTTAAAATAATCCACATGTGTTAAAAATGATAGGTATTTAGTCACTATGTGTATATTGAATGTAGCATAAATTAGCCACTAAAGTTTTCTGAATACACAAACCATACTTGAATCAATTGGATATAAGCCGTTCTTCTGATAATTTATTTAAAAAAGAGAAGAAGAAGAAGAAGTTGTAAGGATTCCATCTTTTATAAGTATTTTTTCCACATGCTTATGAAGATAAAATATACCACACTTGTAACTCTTATATTTTTTTATTACTCATTTTCTTTTTTTGGTAGGACATAATGGCTATTACAACGTACCCACATAAGGCCATTACAATGCTAACACAAGGAATTGAATTTGGTACCTTAAGGATAAGGACCTGAACTGGATGCCACTAGGCTACATGATCATTGACTGATTACTCATTTCTCATCTTGATAAACACTAGCTTGAGTGTTGGAGTAGCCGCATTGGAGAGTCCTATGGTGTACCCCTTACTGCATTCTATTACACAGGCCTTATTTCAAGAGTCCATAACCTAACTTAATTATCCCAAGGCCTACTACCAGTTTTGAAAAAATAAACAATAGAATAAATGTTATATCTAATATCTGCACTTTGCGCATTTATGAAATCAACCAATTGAAATTTAAATTGTGAAATTGGATGGTTTAGATTTGAAACTAGACTATGGTGTAACTTGTTCACATATATAGTAACAAAAGTAAGCGTAGAGCATCGATAACATATGTTAGAACTTGATTGTTGATTCGTTTTCATCTTTTTATTTTTTATTCCACAAATATTCTATCATGTGCAACTTTCAAAGTATTTTAAATGATAAAGAAATAGGGAAAACGCAAAGGTGGCTTCATTAATGATAACCAATGATTTATTGTTAATTATTTTTTGTACAGTTTCATTTAACCTTATTAACTGCTAACGTGATTACTAAGATAAACATTAACCAAGTAGAATTAAGTTGTTGAAATTCCACTAGCTACGAGAAAGGAAAGCTGGATTTGTTGGACTGGTCGAGTAAAGCATTAAGCATATAAGGGCGAGGGTTGATCGGATCAATTGATCCCATGCCTTGACCGTGACCCGCCTTATCATCTCCATGAGATTGACCTAGCCCTTAACCAACTATGTTTAACCGTTCCTTTAATAATATATTAGTTTTTTCAAAAAAAAAAAAAGTTTCAAAAGTCATTTGAACCTTGGAATGCCTTATCCCATCATTATCAATAAATTGTTGCAACATGCAACAACAATGCAAGGTTATTAAGACTATAAATTTATGAAGTTTCCTCTAATGATACTAAGTATCGAGTGAATTTATTAATAGTGAATAACTATCCGTAAAGCTTACAACGTTTGATATTTACCAGATAGGAATAGTAGTTTTAAGAGACCAGCCACTATGTACTCAAATATTACTGTATTTGTCAACCATTCATTAATAGAGTACATGTAATGTTAATTATTGCTTCATTAGACTCTCGATATCCTTAGATTAACCCTTATAGGTATCTTAACTGTACTGGACGAATTATGATTTATGACTCTTTAATGTGTTCCTCCTAAGTCTAGTTTTTTAGTAGTTAGACCAACCTTCAGAGCTTGAATTGCACCAAAATCAGTCTTGAATGATTTAGCTAGAACATTGTCATCAATCCCTATAGCAAACAATGTTGTAGGAAGCAAAACTATCCTCTCATTAGCTCTTCCAAATGCTGAAATTGCTAGGCTGGATTTTGTGCATAAAGATTGTACTAGAAATGCATTAATCTCGTAGGGAAAATGAACATGTCACCTACCATCAATGTCTGATTAAAGAGCTTGCTAGTGGTGTCTATAGACCCGAATTATAGGGTCCCCTTTACTAGGAGTAGGAGCACAGCCGATTGTAGGTGTGTGTGAGGCAAGTTTAGTGTATGGAGGAACCTGAGGATGGCAAAGGGCATGCTTTGTCCATTTAGGGAAGGGAATTCAAGCAAGGATGCTTTTGGGATGGAGAAAGTTGTTAGAGCAAGTGCATTTAGGAGGACATGCATGCCAGTGAATATGAAGAAATTGGCGTCGGGATTGGTTAAGTTTGGTGACAAGATGAAGTCTGAGATAATTTCTGAATCTCCCCCAGTGGTTAATTGGATTGTGGCAAGTGAAGTTAAGACATACACAAGAGAGCTCATGCAGTTGGTTCTTTATGCCACAGTGTTGTTTTCAAGAGTTTTGATGGTTATGTTGTCCGGTATTTTGATGTGTTATTTATACAATGCAATAGAGAAAGATTTAAGAAGTGAAGTGCTGTCTTTAAGCTTATATATTGTAGGGCTAGTAGAAGAAAATTATATGTGAAGACTCTAATGTTGTTCTTGTTTTAATTACAACCATTTAGTTATATTTCTTATAATGCTAGAAATCGACTAGTTTTCAAAGGATTACTTTTTACACACGTTTATTTACCAACAATGTAAATGAGTTAAATTATGTATGAATTATTTGAGTCTAACTTAACATATACTCAATCTTGACTAAAAAATATAGTATGAAACTACTCAAGTAGTTACTTGTCGAGCTCAAACATTTGACAAGCTTACGAGCATAAATGAACTTGTGTGGAATGTAAATGATAGTTTAGTTTGAGTTAAGTTTAAATATCATTATAAATAGAAAAAATAAAGATAAAATACGCTTAGATAAGGTTAATTGAGTTAAGTTCAAGATTGTTTGGTTTTTCTTTGACTCCAAGTCTTCATACTTGATCTAATTCAAGCGGAGGTGGAGTTCATATTTAATGTTGAGTTAATTTGACTCAACTCATTTATAATCACATTTCTAATGAATGTATAAAGTAATCAATAAAATTTGGTTACATTTTGAAAACATAATAGTATAATACTTGTAAACCCCAAATTTTTCCAAGTTTAGAATTTGAGAAATAGAATTAAAAATCAATGAAGTGTTAGTATATAATTTTGTTGAATGCTTTGATTGTTAGATTTAAGTGTGTTAACATGTATGAAAGTAGATATATAAGGAAAAGAATCTAAAATTTCAGGTAAATCTTGTTAAAGTTGCTTATTAGTTTAATTAATTTCAAAATTTTCATTAGATAGGTCTTAATGCTCCCCCCTAAAAAAAAGGTCAACCAGCACTTATCCAATTATATAAGACAAAAACAATTAATATTTGGGCGAAAGCTCTTTCTTCTTCTTCTTTTGGGCAAATTAAAACCGCACAACACACACACACTTCTACAGTTTCATCTTCTTCTTCTTCTTCTTTTCTCTTTCAAAACTCACTCAGAACTCAAGCTAAATCCATCAACATATCAAGCCTAGCCTAAGGTAAATTAAAGCTTCTTTTCTTATTAATTTTTGTTAAATTTGAGTAGTTGAAGTTTATGTTTTTTTATGGGTTTTGATGGTTGGAAGATGAATGGTGAGTTTGAAGTTGGATAAATGAAGTTGAGAGAATGATTTTGGTAGTTTGAGTCTTAAATTTTTCTTAGCATAGGCTTTTGTTTATGGATGGAGTTGATGGATTGTGTTGTTGATATGGAGTTTTGAATTTTTGGTGTTTTGGTCGTGTGAAGTGCTAGAGGGGCATATGGTGCATGTAAGTGAGTGTGGAAGTGTATTTGATGAATTCGAAAACATAAAAAGTGTTTGAAAGTGTAATTTTCGAAGTGGGGAAAAATAGAATAGAGTTTGGATGAATCACAGACATGAAAATCAGTTTAGAAACATTTGGTATCAAGTTTTTTGTCAGTCACGGGCATGAACGTGACCTTAATAGCATCTGGTCATGGGTTTTTTGAGGAGTCATGCACGTGATTTTGCCCTTAGTAGCCTCTGACCCTAGTATTTTGATGAATTATGACCGTGACTGTGGCTTTACTGGCCTTGGGTTTGAAATCCCTTACAATAACTTTGTTTCATATTTTGACTATAACTTTTCCATCTAAACTCAGATTGAGGTGATTCAAGAGGCTACAAGAAGCTTAGAGATAGCTCTATAATTTTATATTTTAAGTTTTGAAAAATTCAAAATTATCAATGCTTAAAATTTAATTGTTTCATATTGTAACATATCTAAATCAAGTTAAATACTTATTTTACTAGTTAAGTAAATGTAGTTAAGCTTTGTACTTTATAATTTATTAAAGAACAATAAACTAAGATTGAAATGATTTAGATTTCATTTTTATTCAAATTCCATGTGTTTAAGTATTTATTTTAAATTGTTGAATTGAATGAGCATGGTTATGTTGTTAGTAGTCTAAGATATATGATTTTGTATATGTATATGTTGACATTAATATGGTTGTTTTATATGCATTAATGTGTGAGTAATGAAATTATTAATGTTGTCTTTTGTACATTAAAAGGTTAAGTTAAGTTAGATTTATAAATCAACTCCAATTTTGTTAAAGATTAATTGATAGAGTTCTTGGTAATTAAGTTAGCATTTATGCCACAAATATAAGCCAAATGAGACTCAAATTAAAGTTAAATGCAACCTAAGTAAATATATGCATTAAGGGGTAAATTTGGAATGTGTTAAAGTCAAAATTAAGCTAATTTGACTACTTTTTGGGGCAGCTCAAATTTTATCCGAATTTTCCTTTTCTTTCTTCTTTTTCTCTTCTTCTTCTTCTTCCCCCATTTCCATCTCCATTTCCAAGCTCAAGACAAGGTATATATATATGTATTTGAATTGATTTAGTTATGATTGTTGTTTTGATTTGTTTTCTTTCTTGAAGTAGTTGTAGGGTTATTGGATGAATTGAGTTTAATGTTGATCAAATGGTTTGTTCATGCTTTGTATGAGTTATGAATGAGTTATAGGAGTATGTGAGTTTGTGCATGCATGGTTGAAGTGATATGAAGTGTGGGGAGTAAGTAAAGAGAAATTGTGTAGAGAAACCTAGATTGGTTTGATGTGGAGTTGAAGTGTTTAATTGTGTTGAATTCATGCTTGGAGTTGCTAGAATTGAGTAGTACATGTAGGAGTGGGTATATGAAGTTGGAAGTGTAGTTGAGGAAAGTTTTGAAGTGTTTTGACATAGAATTTTACAAAGTGGAAAAACAGGGGATTTGAATTTTTTTAAACCTGTTTTTAAAACGTACGCCGACAACCTGGGAATTCAACGCCGCCGGCTTAGAGGCAGCGTTGGATTCAGAATTTTTAAGGCTGGCTGAAAGCCACCGGTTTTCGCTGGGAAAGTCAGCCGGCGTTCATTCTGTCATGTTGAACGCTGGCAGTGAAAATTAAGGCCGCCGGCGTATATGTCAAAGCCGCCAGCTTATCTGGGTAAGCGGACGGCTTAGACCTCTCTGGACGTTTTTGAAAATTTTGGTTTTGGATTCTACGTCTGCTCAAGGCCGCCGGCGTACCTTTGTACACTGCCAGTGCTGGCAGTGTGATTTTCAAAACATTAAGCACCGGCAGCCAAAGCCGCCCTGTGCTTTTGAAATTCAAAAACTTTTTCCAAAATTTTCCGAAGTTTGTTATTTGAGCAATTGAGTTTTTATTAAGAGATTTAAGATAATGGGATGTTTAAATGCTTATTTGTGACCTTATATTCAATTATTTGGATTTCCTTGATTAATTGTGATATGGATTTAATATGTGTATAATTGTGGTAATGAAATCCATACTCGTTGATTTATTGATTACTGTGATATTTCCATTACAGTTAAGGATTCTTCGGTTAGTTCATCACCGAGAGATCCTAGTTCTATACTAACGGGTTCAGGTACGCAATAACTTGTCTGATGTTTGCTAGGACCAGACATCTCTAATTTGACCTAAATTGATTTGACTTAACATTTGAATGAATTGGATGTCCATTACGCTGTTTAATCTGGTCCGAGGAGCAGCAAACCTGTCATGATGCAATGACATGTTAGCTAGGCGCTTAACCAAGTCATGATGCAATGACTTTACCATGATGCAATGGTACGCTATGATGCAATAGCGATTCTTTTGGTTAAGTGGGTAGCCGATAGGGGAAATTGTATCTGTGTAACATTTGCTTAAACTTAGGGGGAAATACCATGATTTAGTTCAAAGTTTATGGGAACTTGTGAACTAAGTTCATGTTATGGACTAAGTCTAAGTAGAGTTGGGCAACAGCTTTTAAACCCTAGATGAAGCTATTATCACCATGAAATAGATATAGGAGATTAAGTATTCGGACTGCTTATATCAACCCCCTGAGCAGCTGCTGTTACTCAGGATCCCTGGATTCCCGAAGTGTGACCGGGGTTTGAATACCCTCTTGTTGATTTGGGAATCAAAATGTAATAAAGATAACCACTTGTTCTATGATGCATTACATCAATTGGATGACTTGTTATGCATTGGTTATTGTGTACTGGGCCTCTGGCTCACTTTTGCTGCTTTGCAGGTATTGAAGACGAGTATTACGATGACTTGGGCTATGGGTCTGATTTCGAAAGATTTATGGACGAGTGGGATGAATAGGATCCGATTACCCGGGACTTTTAGAAGACTTTTTGCTAAGGACAAGCTATGTATAGAGGGCTTGTTAGTTAAGCCAATTTCTTTTTGTAATGACCTTAAGATCCTTTAGGATTTTCATGTTTTGAGAAAACATGTAATTTTTGTAGTGTGTATTGACACTAAAGATGTTTATTTAATGTAAATGTATGTATAGATTGCTTTTGTTAGCAATCTTGTTTTGTTTAAAAGCTCTTTACAAAGTATATGGATTTGATCAAACAATTTTCATAAACTGTTAGTTTTAGGACAACCTTACATATAATGTGAAAACGTTATATGTGGTTGGGGATTCGGTACTCTAAGTCTCGGGATTTAGAGGATCGGGTCTTTACAAAGATTATAATAACATAAATCTAGAATACTTAAGTATTAATAGAAGTCCTACATGGACATATTCTTAGTGAATTTTATTTGTTATTTTGTAAGATCTTTTAATCAAGACCTGGACTTTCCAACCAATTATTATGACGATTAGCTATTATGCACGGGTGAGTAATTGAATCTTTTCAATTACATGTGATTGTAATATAGTTGCACATAATTTTAATATAATCATAAATTGAATTCATGTATAGAGATTGGGAAATAATGCATGTCATATGTTTGTTGATTGAATAATCTTCTAATAATCAAAGTGATTACCAATTGGTTGATCTTGAATGATGAGTGAATAATGTGGATTGTCTGAGAATTTGAATGGTTACCTAATAAACTAATATAAACCTTATTTGGCCTATAAATAAATTAGTCATGCATTGCACTGCATAGCATGTTTGCATTTCATTGGTATTCACATCACGTATTATCGTTTCAATTTTATGGTGATGCTTATATAAACCCAGTGAATCTAGTAAAGATTTCCATAGGGTCGCTAATTCTATAGGAACTAAGTAAGCTTGAAGAACGTCACCTGATAATGATTAGTAAGAAACAATAATGCTTAGTGAAAATTCTAAGGACTAAAAGAATTGGGAGAAGTAATATATATATATAATATATATGCATATATGTTTGTAAGTAAAAATTGGCATTAAAGTTTGAAATGAACACTCCTTCTTTAGTTCTTTGAATTTCCTGGGTGTGAAATACAAAGTTGGTCCTTAAAACCTCTAGGGAGGGCGTAAATCCCCATGACTTTGGGTTTCAGTCACTTAAACTATGTTTGTACATATGCTTGACTAATTGCATTTCATATAAATGTTAATCAAACCTTATATTTATTACGTGGTGTTGAGTTTCTTTTACTCAGTGAGCTTTTTAATGGTTACCCTCCTTTAGATTGTTGTTTTACAAGAATATAAGCAAGAAGACGGAGACCAAAACTAGGTGTAGAAGTTAGGACAAAAAATTGACTCATTGTATCCACTTTTGGAAGGAAGACCATGTGTAATAGAAACTTAGTATGTAGTGTTTGTATTAGCTTAAGTCATGTTTTATTTCTTTTCTTGTAAGTACTTTGTAAAAGTATTCAGGCAGAGCTCTTGAAGACCATGGATGTAATATTTAAGGGATGGCTTAGACTTTGTATTATTGTTATCTTGGATTATGACTTATATATATATATATATACAATATATTTCTTGTTCTAATCAACTTCCGATCATGTTTTATATGTTCACTCCATACAGGGCAGTTAGCTGTACTATACTATGTAACTTTCTGGAGATCTTAATTGGTTACATAATGTACTATTACAACTAAGGTACCCTATAGAGGTGTGACAATACCAGACACCCCAAATTGTATACATTTAGAAATTATAATAAAACATGGATTAGGAGAAGTGTAATTGTTTAAAATTTTGGAAGTATTTATCCATTTGTTGCATGGTAAAAGTTGTCCTTGCAGTTTATCGTAATCTTCAAAATAGGGTATTCCAATTAATACCAATTTTACATGTGCCTTTAAATCCAATATGGATAATTTTTGCTTTAGCTTCAACTTGACATATATTATCTTTGAGCTCAGGAGAACTTGAGCCACAATGTATCCTCTCAGCCAAATTTTAACTCAAATATACTCTCGAATGCTATAAAATGCTTCACATCTGATAAGAATATTGCTAGGATTTATCGATTGATATGGATATGATCATGAATTATGATTAATAAAGCTATCAATTTGTCAAAACCACTAAGTTGGTTATTTTATTTTATTTATTTTTAGAAGAGAGAGTTATAATATTTATACATAATGGGTTCAGAGCGTGGGTCCATACTCATTTAAAGAATTAACAAGAAAAATAATCTTACTTATCTCGCTTTATGAGATTTGAATATGAATACTTTACCACTATAGGCTACTAAAATAAAGCCTCATAAATTTACTATTTGAAATTGAGATAAAATTTTCTATTGGAAATATGTACAGTGATTCTGTGAGAATATAAACCTTGGAACAACTTTTTCAGATGAACCAAAAAAAGAAATGTGTATTATTATGCAATCCTTTACTCAAATTGTATAGTTTAACATCAAATTTTCAAATTACACCCCTCAAAGGCATTAAACAAAAAAGGCCTAAAACATATGAAATCAAATAGGACAATATTAGAAGCCAAACTTTCCATTCTCATTTCTACTGATCAGATCAACTGCGACGGTTGACAGCACGACAAGATTTTCTGATTTCTCCCTGTGATCCTCCCTGCAATGCTCCTAACTTAACCATGGCCTTGCCAAACCAAGCTGCGAAATCAAAACTGTTGGCAACTATTGACACTGTGGCCATAGTTTGTGAATCTAGTGCTAGTTGTTGATCTATTTGCAAAATTCCTCTCCTAGCCCTTATTTGCTTATAGTAAGAATTGTCAACAATTAATGAACTCAAAGGGTTCTGGTCTAGATTGACTGAGTTATTAATGGTTGCATTCTGAGGGCATCTTGACCTCAATGTTTTGAGTAAGGCAGGATCCATGGTCGAGTCTGGCTTCCCCGTGTTCTGGAAATTGTAAAGGCGGTTTTGGATAACAGAGCAATGAGTAATTCCCACAGTATGGCCACCTATAAATCAATTGGTGTGTTACATTATTGGAATATGGTACAGGATACCAATATAAAAGGAAGAGGCAAAAACATGTTAAGGAATTGTGGGAAACATACCTAGAAGCAAAACCATGTCTGTTGCAGAGAGTCCTTTGCCAGCAAATGCTTTGATTGAATCAGATACTGATATTGAAGGTCCAGGGAGATTGACATTGCTAGCAAGAGACACCAAGCCATCCTTCCTACCGGTTTGCGCAACATAGCGGCCTCCACCACCCTGCCATGAAGGTAGATCAGATTTAACGTGAGTTATATTTAATTCCACAATTGATCTAAAATCATAGTTTATAGTACCAATTATAGACATGATGTACTCATAAAATTCCCAAAATGTGAATTTATTTTTCCATAACTTTTAAAAATACGAATTTCATTCAAACTGTTGCTAAAACGCCAAAGAAATAGTCAAAAAATCGACAAATAGCAGGTTTTTGTTTTAAAGTTTATAAATAGGGTGGATTTGCAATTTTAAGTTTTTTCTATTTCATTGATTATATAGTAGAAAACATACAGTTTATGATTTCATGTTGGTTTGATTGTAAATACATCTGAAAATTATCAGTCAACAATACTCTCAAAATATTTCTTTACCTTTTTATAATTTTCAAAGATATAGATGTAATTGTTCGACTATTGCTAAAAGTCCCAAATCTGTTGGGTTTTTAGCCATATTTTAATAATTCAGTGGGCGTTGAGCACTTACTTTTTAAAAAATTATTAGAAGATAAAAGTGTGCTTTTGAAGTCTAGAAAATCTTCCACATTTTATTTTATTCTTGTCCGTTCTGTGAATCATTCATCCTGTTTTAATGACAGAGAAAATTCCAAGTTTCATGAATTTACATTGTTTAGTTCCCAAAATGAAACTTGCTAGCTGTAGCTGAAGAGAGCTTTGCAGTTACCTATCTTTGTGTCCTCTACAATTGTCAAGAAAATAATCAGAGCCAGGAATTAGAGCAAGGCAAAAATACAACTTACCAATGATACAGCATCTCTAGTTGCCATGACGATGATGTCTGCACACGACACGACACCGGGACAGACCGCCTCCACGGTGGTTTTGACGGCATCAATTAGATCATAGCCCCTCACGCTCAAGTTCGGAGGTGCAGTTTTCTCAGTGGAGTTCCCATCCAGTAAGATAGATGCATCACAACCCTGTTATATATTAAGACCACCATGTTATTAGCTCACCAAGAGAACAACTTAAAAATTTATGAGTTAATGCATAAGCAGTTTCATTTATTATCCTAAATTTACAATAAAATATCATAATCATTAGTTGGATATATATATATATATATATATATTTATATTACCAATTTTTTAGATTATTGTTAAATGTTATATTTAACCAAATTTGTCCCATCAAATTTACTATCTTATCTTTTGTAGTTTGCATTTTCGCTCTAAGTCACTGACCTAAAAGATAACAAAAACTATAATTCAATAAATAAAAATTCAAGTTGACAAAATATTTAATAACTTCATTCTGGTGTGCAACTTGATATATAAAAGTTCACTTAAGTATAATGATTAGTGAATTCAAACTTTTTATAAAATTCGAAAAAGAGAGGCAGATTTTAGATGTAATTTTTACATTATCTCAAATTTCAATCAATGCATGAAAATAAATTTATAATATCTTCAGGTCGAATCTGACATGGAAAAATATCTGAAACTTAATTTGGCTCCTTGATAATTGCTAGAAAATTAGGATTAAATGAATAAATAAAATATTATCGTGCGGTGTAAGATTCAAGAGGCGTATATATTGCATATTGATCAAGATTCGAACATTATCCTTCTTTTCTTTTGCTTTTTTTTTTCATATATCTCTTCCTTTCCTTCATCCTTTTTTCTTAATAATTATTTCAATTATATGCAAACAAATAATTTTACGTATTAACCAGTTATTTATATGCTATATTAATATTTTTAGCGATTGATAATACGTATAAAAAATTTTTGGACATTCGTAGATATAATTGGTACACGATCTATAAATATTAACGAAAACTTGACTTGTACGATACATAAAAGAGTAGTTTGGAAAATAATAATTATCTCTAATTGGTGTAAGTTATATATGTTAAATTTTATTAGTGCTCCTACATCATATCTCTCTCTCATATCTATTAATATTAAATGAATATTGATTTATTGGTGTCAGAAAAATATATAACAAAGTATGATAGTTACTTTACTCTTTTTCTCTCTCTCATCTCTACTTTCTATTTTTATATTTTTTTTCTCTAAAAATAACTGTTTCTCTTTTTTGTTTTCAGCACACGCAATACAGGTGTATTATACGCTAATATATATAGATGACACTTGGCATGTTGTACACATGTGAAATCTTTTCTAGCATTGAACATAGTCAAAACTCAACCCAAAATAAATGCCTTCTAGTATTTGTATGTGTAAAAATAAAACTAGACCATTTATCAAAATAATTATTAACTAATATTATTGTTAATATTTGCCGACTATAATAGAAAAAGATGAGTCAAGTCGAGTTTAAATAGTATAATGCTATTTTAGAGCTTAAGCTCAACTTAAAATATCACAGTATTAGTTCAGTTCAACTTAAAATTTTGAGTTTTATCTTATTCAAAATGGCATTCATCAAGCTACTTGTTAATTTGATTAAGTTTATTTAAACTTAATTTATCGACAGAATGTACTTTTTTCTAATTAAAATGATATCGATATCTAAACTCAACTAGAAATTAGCTTTCATTGAAACTGCAATGAGTTTGATTAAATTATTATAGCAATGGAGCTAAACATGAAAAGATTTAAGCGTAGCAAAATCTACTATATTCTATCGGCTCAACTTTGGGCTTAATTTAGTAATTTAACTAGCTTGAGCTTAAGTTCAATTAGTTTGATTTCAAATAAAACATCAAATTGAGCTGAAATAAATGGGAATAAGGCTCACGTTAACAAAGCAGTCATGGAACTGCAAGCGCAAGAGAGCTGCCACAATGGTGGAATCCTTTCTAAATCGAGCCGCCACCACACCTGCAACGATGGTTTCAACGTCTATAGCTCCACATTTTCCCCTGTAGAAACCTACCTGAAGCGTTCCCTCGGACGGTGCGGCGAAGGTGACCAGGAAAAGACCGAGGACTAGAGCCAATGTAGACATGTTGACTTTTTTGTCTTTGGTTTTTTTCCCAGATTAAGAAGATGAGCTGACGATACAAAAGTTGATAATTTGCCCTCTTAATTTATAGGGAACATTGCACCGTTAATGAGTACATCACCGTCGTGTGCTAGTTGAATGATGCTATGCACGTTCTGAAATCCCATGTCGTAGTGAAATGTATATGTACTTTAGGGGATTAGTCATACGTAGTTGTCGAAGATCGTGCTTCCATTTCATGATACTTCTGACCGCATCCTATAATTCAAATATGGTTTCATTTACTTAGGTCAATTTCATCAAAACAATTTAATTATACCTCGAGAGTGGGTTACATTAGGATAAAAGAAGAAGAAGATAATAATAATAGAAGAGAATAAATAGTTATGTGCTACATATTCATATATATACTATGAATACCAATAAAATTTTTACATATCATATTATTATATATAAAACATAGATAACATTTAGAAATTACTCATTTCCAATACCATGCATCTAAAAATGATTAATACTCTCATACAACTCATAACAACACATAATGCATAAAATTTGATGAAGGCTTTGTCAATTGCATTACACAGTGAAAGCCAAAGTTGCAAATTCTTTGTCGATATACTAGGCAACCCAAAAACTTTGGTGCTATTTAAACGGAAAGTTCAAACGCCATATCATGTAAAGAGTGTTCAAGTTTGATTATTTTGTTTCCACTATATCAAATATATTTATGCATGTATAGGCCCCATTTCTCCTATTTTTATTCTTAGTTACATAAGGATGATCTTAAGTTGTATATACTTGAGCACCTTGCGAAGTATTTGCAAATCTATTATAGAAATTGTCTAAATAATTTAAATATTTTATAATATTATTGTGATGTCCTTTTATTAATCTCAACCATTAATTGCACATGATGTAAAATTTGAAAATTAAGAGAAAATAGATTGAGAAAGATTTGCTTGCTTTAATTATTTGGGACATTATAAAAAGTATCTAATTGATCTTAGTGATAGGTGACTAATGTTTTGTTTTGATTGGATGCAAACCTATGGAAAGGTAAAGAAAGCTATGAAAATGGGAGGAAAATGGACACTGGGCAACGTTAATAAAAGTAGAAAATGGATAAAGTGAGTGGAAGATGATGGAAATATTTCTACTTTCATGGTTCAATATTTTCTCTCAAAATTTGGAGAGAAATGGGTAGTTAGAAAAGGATGGAAGTGGGGTGTAATTATAAGAGAGTCCTTAAGAATCAAAGAAAACAAAAATAACAAAGGGTTAGGGAGTGTAATTACAAGAGAGTTGTTAAGAATCAAAGAAAAAAAATAATAAAGGGTAATTTGGTCATATTCATTTTTTATTTCCATCTATTTCTACCTCTTTCTATTTTTCATATCCAAACAATGTTAAAAATTTCTTTTCATTTAATTTCTTTTCCACTTTTTTCCTTTTACCATTGTCCATAGCTTTCCACTTTTAAAATAGTTGCCAAACACAGTATAAGAGTACTAGCTAAGAAATATCAACAGCCAAGGAAATATAGTAAACTCATGTAGTTGAATATATTTGGTCTAGCGTTCATACACTTAGGTTTGATAGGAAAATTCTAAACTATAATGCTTGGAAATGAAGATGATTGAAGTATTGACTTAATTGGAGGATATGTTAGCAAGGGTTAAAAATTAAGATAAATATTAGCAAACGATACCATGAAACTTTTTTTTTTTTTTTGCCCATTAAATGATATGATCATTTTAATGTACTCTATAGTTTCATCAATGCTTGGAATTATACATGAAATAGTTGTTACGACTTACAATAGAAGTCATGGATATACTCCATATTGACCTATAAAAATAATAAAGCAATAATTATCGAAAAGCTGCTAGTTCTGTGGTATTTCTTCGTATGTCATGCGATGGACTTGACAATATCGAATGTGGACAACATCAAGCTATATATTTGGTGTTTGTTGATTCACATAATTGAAAGAACAAAGCCTAAGTAAAATAGGCTCCATCGAGCTCGTATCTAATATAGGCTAGAGATTGAATATTGTTGTGTACCGTGTACGTTGAGCCAACAATGTCATTATTTCCTTTGGCATGTCCACACAAATTGTCCATTTGTCCTTGAAAACCTAAAGAGAAGAGGGATATATATTAGCTGTACCACACTCGCGTACATTGCTTTCTTAATGAGTAATAATGTACTAGGTGTTGTTTAATACCATCTATAGAAAAAAAATATATAAAATAGTTAAAATTAAATTAATAACACATAGCATATTGTTATTTGTCTAAGATAGCAAAGTGACAGGAAGTTTGGTATAACAAAAATTCTGTTTGGAGAAGGGAGATTATTTTGAGTGACCAGTATCATTTTGCAAAGATATAGAATCATTTGAGTATGTTCTTATTTTTTGTTCTTGGGACGAGCGTATATGGTTTGGGGCGTTGGGTATTTTGGTAGTGAAATTTGAAATTGGAAAGTCGTGGACTTAGCAACGTCACAGGTTAAAGAAGGCTCAGATTTTTAGAGGTAAGAAAGGTGAAATGAGAAATTTTGCATGGGATTTGTGGCTAATTTGGAAATATTATTATGAAGTAATGTATGGGTCAAAACCGAATTGAACCAAATCAAATTGGACTAAATGGCAAAATGCCGTTTCTTTGTTTTTTTTTTTTTTTTTGTAGTTTAGTTTAGTTTAGTTTGCAATTTGTTTTGAAGAGGGTATAAATAATTGTGGTTAGTGAGGAAGGTTGAACCTCGGTGGTTGAACTCAAATTGAAAGGGATAATGTCAAAAATGGTATATGAACTTTCACAAAAGTTTAGTTAGATACTTGAAGTTTAGTTTTGAATAATTTGGTACCTAAACAAAGTTTTCATAGATTTTTTATTATACGTAAAGTTTAGTTTTGAAAATTTTAATACCTGAATAAAGTTTTTGCGAACTTTTTTCATACCTGATTGAACTTGCTTTAGGTCAGGTATGAAAAAAGTCCATGAAAACTTTATTCATATAAACTATTAAAATGAAACTCTAGATATAAAAAAAGTCTACAAAAACTTTATTCAGGTACCAAATTATTCAAAATGAAACTTCAAGTAACTGATCGAACATTCTACAAAAGTTTATGTATCATTTTTATCATTAACCCGAACTAAAATGTTTCTTATTAAAAATAAGTGCTATAACCATCTATACATTTTAATCCTTTCGTAATTATTTTTTCTTTTTATCATCTCTTATTTCACTATGAGTCTTCATGGTCTGTTTCTTTTCCTTTACTATTGCCTTTCACTTTTCAAGCAATAAGTTCGGATATAATGTTAAATCATTTAAATACTTTCATAGTCTTCCACTATTTGAATAGTAATGTATTACCATTATAGCAATAAATTTTAAAAAATGATTCAAAGAACCCAACGAAACTTAATCACATTTAAAGCATTTTGTTTCACAATCTTGAATCATTAATATCTGTTTGGTTCATTAAAGGTTTGATCCAAACCATTTCAAGTGTGATTCAATTTGGTTTGGTCTTTGAATTGAATCGAATCAAATGAAACCATAAATACCTCTATCAAAGACCCTAAATGCAATAAAGGTGTAGTGAGAAAGATTGCATCTTTAGAGAATGAGTAGTGTCATATGAGAAAGAAAGAGATAAATGTTAGGAAAAAAATTGAATCACTTATTCCGATTCCTTGTCTAAAGCCGGCAATTCAATAGGTTTTATAGATTAGTACATATCTAATAGGAGTGCAAAAAGGTTGCTACCATGTTTCCATTTCCATCCCTAAGGATGCCTTCTTTGCCACCTCTTTCAAAAACAACCATCTACATTCAATTTTGGAACTCTAAGGTTAAAGGATGAGTGACTTTTTTTTGTAGATGTTTCATGATAGTAGAAAATAGATCCTCCACTATCTTTGATCCATTCCTAAATAAGAGGAGTAGTCCTTCAAGTATCATTAGATACTCCATGTATGATTTATTTAGCTAAAATCCTAGGAAAACGAGATGAATTTCTATGGGTTTTATTGTTTTGTTTAGTCCATAAGTGCCATAAAATTAAAGTAGGTACAAGCTTCTTATATGAGTTGTAATATTGCATGCTTTACAATTCCGAAACTCCAACATAACAACTACAAAAATAATGTTTAGAAAAGCAAAGGTCGAAATGCATAACAACTACATTCATAGTCACATAAAAGAAAGTACATAAATAAACATTTTGGAGGCCACTACCCTACCCAAATGAACATGTCATCTAGGGATTGGGTCATCCTCCTCAATTAAAAAAAAAAAAAGAAGAAGAAGGGAATTTTCAACTTGTTTCAAATCATTTTAACGTTTGATGACTCATAAGTAGGGAATTAGGTTTCAATTCAACAAGAATATTGCAATACCCTAAATCTTAACCTAAGTTAGAAATATAAAGTAGATAGTTTAAATGGATCAAATAAGTAAATAATAGGAAATAAATAGATAATTTGATGCAAATAAGTCTGTATATAGATTTGAATTGAAATTTAGATTTAAAATATTTTACAAAATCATCTACTTTTCTTAATAAATCAAACTATCCGATTTTAACACAATTCTTTATTTTAAACTCCCTTTATCCCAAATTCAAATTTCTAAATCCTAAAACAAATATTTTAAATGTTTTGAAAACTCCTAAACCCTTAGACTTTAGTTATCTTTCATTTTGTAAAATCTTATTAATTTTTAAAATCAATCACTTGCTTAAAAATATCAGTTTTAGACCAAAACCTCATTTAAATATCAGTTTGTTGTAAACTAAACTTCTAAAGTATGTTTCTAAAACAAGTTAGTAATTTTTATAATATATATATTCTCAAATTATTTTCAAATTAGTTTTGATGCTTAAAATAATTATCTAAAAGGTTTAAGCCCTAAACCTTTATTAATAAATATCTCAAACTTTTTGCCTTTAAATATCTTTTTCCTTTTTAATTTTTTTGGCTGCCCTAATCCTTTTCCCTTCCGCCCTCTCTCTCCACCGATACTTTTTCTTCTTTTTCTCCTTCTCTTCAAACAAGATTATAGGATAAATCAAAGGTAGAAATCAAGAATTTAGATGGAAGAACAAGATTAGAGTAGAGGATTTAAACTAGAAGAAGTGGTGGGAAAAGATTAAGATGCTGGGTTTTTGCTCAAAAGATAAGTTTTCTAGTTTTCTTTGTTTTAGTTGTTGATTTTCTTTGCAAATGTTGTATTAAGACTAGAATTATGTAAAACATGTAATGATAGTAATAAATCAAAGATGTATAAACATAGTTGTTAAAAACCTAAAAATGAGCATGTTATGTAGACTAAGTGTTTGATTAAATGCTTTGTTGTTATATGAGATAGAGATGTGATTAAAAGTATTTATGAGTTAAGATTAGGCATGGGAAGGTTGATAATATGATGTTTTGATGATGTATGTTGAATTGAAGTAGTTAAAATGTGAAGAACAAACAAAGGGAAATGTAACAGGGATTCCCTTGTTCATCATGGCTGTAACACGACCCGTGATCTCCTTGGAGCAAAATTATTTTTAAAGGCAATGGCTTGGTAACGACCTTGATGAGGAACGTGATCTCCTCTGATCACATTTTTCCTTTTGGTCATGGGTGTGATGAGATAAACGATGAAGATCACATGCTGAATAATGGGCGTGATGAAGCTGGTGATGATGATCATGATCCCCATCATGGGCGTGATCTGTCCCCTGGTACTGTTCATAAAGAAGAAAGAAAAAGAAGAAAAGAAAAGAAAAGAAAGGAAAAGAAAGAAATAAATAAAAATAAAATGAAATAGATAAATGATAGTTGATATGTTATGTTAGTCAATTGACATAATTAAGCATGAGTTAAGTGGATTTATGAATTTAATAAATGCTTGGATTAAATATAGAAGCTAGATATAAAATGAGATTAGTTAACAAACCTAAGTTCAACTTGACTAAATTGACTTAAATGAGTTAAAATGAATTAGATTGATTAAGTTTAATCAACTTTGTTAAGATTAAGTAATATAAACTTAAGTTAGTATAAACCTTAAATATAAAAGAACTTAGTTAATTAATCTAAGTCCAACTTGATCGAATAGACTTTAGTAAGCTAAAATGAACTAGATTGACTAAGTTTAATTAACTTAGTAAAGTAATTAGATTAAATTATCAACTCTAATCAAATTAGCTAGGATTAAGTTAAAATGAGTTAATAGTTAATAATTGGCTTAAGTTAATGAGTTAAGATAAACCATAGATAACATAGAGAATATATTGTTTCAAATGGTTGTTTGCTTAGGAAATGTATGTTTTTAGAATATGAATGATGTGATGATGCTTTTGTGATAAATGACTATAATCAACGTGAAAAAAAATACTTTGACAAACAAAGGAGAACTGTTTGTATTTTAACAGGGCGATATTCGCAGCCATGGTAGGGTTCTAAATTAGTGTCTGATCAAATATGGTTTTAAAATAAGTTTGATATAATTGGATAGTTAATTTAAATACTTGTATGAGTTTAATTATTGAACAGATATATGAATAACTGGTTTATACATTGAAATGGTGACTAAGCCTCTATTTGGATTTCATATAAAAGGTACGCAGTAGCATAGTTGAATGCTTGCTTAGGATAGATATATCTTAACTTAACTCTAATTCAAGATAACTTAAGCTTTGTGTTGAATTGGTTGTATTTTATGCCGTTGAATTTGGTTTGGGGAGCGACACCTTGTTATGAGATTAACATAGTCGTTTAGGCGCTTAGGCTACCCCTATCAGGATTTGACAATTTATAAGTGGTACGACGGATAGTTGATGGGTTTATTGGTATCGATATAACATTTGATTACTCTTGAAATGAAGTAATATGATTTAGTTCTAGTTTGTGGGACCGGTTGAACTAAGTGATATTATGGATTAAGTTAAGTAAAGATGAGTAACGGCTGAGAACCCTATATGAAACTATTAATCGTTATTGGATATATCATTAAGAGATATAGGTATCCGAACTGTCTATATCAATCCTCTGAGCGTCTGTTGTTACTTAGGAATCCCAGATTCCCTGTTTGTTTCGGAGTTTGAACACTCTTACGCTATTTGACAAACTTAAGGAATATATAATAAATTGTTGTTTGTTGCATTACATTTAGTTAGATTTGTATGCCACTCTATGTGTGATTTCGTTACTGTGTACTAAGCTTCGACTCATTATTGTTATTGTTATTCTTTTTCCAGGTTCTATGTTGAGAATGATGAAGATGATGATATGTTGATGATTGGATGATGATGATGGGGTTATTGCTTTGTTGATTGTGTTGGTGATGATGATGGTTATATTTGGCTCGGGTTTTGGTTGATGTTGGAGAAGTGAGTGAAGTAGGGCCGATGAATTTATTTGTATTTGTTGTTTTGTTTTTGTTTTGATTAATAGATTTATCTTTTTGAAATCTGTATTTCTATATAGGGCTTAGTTGAGAAGCTCATATGTTTTGTAATATCTTTTAAAGCTTTGATCTACCATCATATAAAGTAATGAAGATACTTGATGATAGAGTTTTGTTTTATGAAAGTTGATCTACTCAAGTGAGTAGATTATATGTTTTGCTTTTAATAAAAGTTTATTATGAATGTTAAAATCCAGTTGTTTTCGAAGTTTAAATAAATGATTTCTATAATTAAAAGTGGATACCAATGTTCAACATAATATATCATTCTAGGAAGCCTGAGCATGTAATACTTGAGTATTATATATGGTAGTAATGCCTTAATTAAGTTTAGGGCACAAATATAATAGGATTGTAATGACTATTATAATATTACTTGGTGTAAAAAATAAAACAAATAATTATTAAACTAAAAGGTAAAATATTTATAATGTCTTTTGTTTTTTATTATAAAAAAATAATTATATAAGTGATATTTTCAAAGATATTTATGATAAAATTGGAGTATAAACCATTAAATGAATTCATGAATATGGGATATAAATTAATATTTATTATCACGAAGGCGAAATGAATAGATATTAATGCCAATTAAACAGCCTGGAGAAATTTGCACCCTATCTGACGTGTTATTGAATTCATTACAGGCACTGGATACTGGAATGGAAGGATTTTAATAAGCCATTTTGTTTCATTTGGGCTTCAGGGTATTTTATAATAATAATAAAAAAATTAAGCGCATAACAAACCAAGCGAAAAGAAAAGTTGGCTTAAGGGCTAAAGACTTCACATTATATCCTCTCCTTTGCATTTCTAGCGTACAGTTTATTCTTTTATTATTAATTTTATTTTCTTTTATTTGTTTTTATTAATTGTTGAATATGCTTTATGGGAAATAAAATGTGCTTAAGAAATCGTGTCTTTCAATTTTGTTTCATTATTGTGTCTTGCTTGTTAAATTATGCTTACTTTTCTTTATTATGTATTCTTAAATGAAAAAGTGAAAAGAGAGAAATAAAAATAACATACTAATTCCATTATTTGACGAATTGCTAGCAAAATTACTAATTAAGGTTTTTTATTTAATCAACAATTTGTTTATCCGTAGATAATTAGAATGTTAACTAAAAGTTGGCTAGTAGTTCCTAAGTCTTCTCATTGGTTGCAAGAACAGCATGAAAAGGTGTTTCTTTTGGTTAGCTGAACATAATATTATGAAAGTTTTTTCATTGGTGTCATCTTTTAATGTGAGATAGATTTTTTTCTTTCATTTCTTTTAACTCTATCTGTTGTTTTAATATACAAAACCGGATATTTAGTTAAAAGATAAAGAAAAAAATTGCTGGTTAATTATTGGACAGTCTTGAATGTTTCATTTTTATAACTAACTACTTGAAGGTAATCGCAGAAATTGACAAAGTTCATATAACTAATTATAAAATTTGGCAAAGTTCAAGTAATAAATTGTAAAATTAAAAAAATTCAGATACTAAATTAACATTTTTAATATTTAGGTAAACAACTTAAAAAAAATTGAAAACTTTAAGTACCAAAAACAATATAGACACCTCATTTTTGTCTATCCTCATTTTCGCTAGGTTTAAGAAAATTTTAAAAAGAAGACCACATAAAATTGAGAAAAATAAAAAATAATAATGAATAAATGAGTGAATTGGGTCGATTTATCTAGATTGATTTACAACATTTGTGAATTAAGTTATTTTAAAGCAAAGTGAGTAATTTGTGGGCATTTAGAAATTAACAAATTCCAATACGTCTAGGCCCTTTTTGGTGGCTTGATTCGGCCCAGGAACACCATAGGCTAAGATACTTTCATGGTCATGGTTGATGGTTCAGTGGTTGTAGGGTCTAGGGTACAACACTCCGTTAAAGGGAAAAATACTCAAGAGGCACAGGCACAGCGAGTGAGACAGGAGAGTTACGCGCGATTTGCCTGACGAATCGGTAAATCCGTTTTCACTAAAATTTTATCTAAATCTTTTTGAACTCATCCATATACGTGATAATCTCATATGGATTTATATTAAAATCTTTTAAAAATATTAGATTGGGAAGGTGTGAAATCCACATTTTGTGGGATGCAATTATTAACTTTGATTCCATCTTATCGATGATAAACAAAATCGAAATTTATAAGGATTGAAAAATATATAATAACAATAGAAGAATATCCATCCTCATCTCATAAAAAATATAGAAGAAGAAAACCCGTACTGACTCATGCTCTTAAAGTCACAGACGCCAAACCCATCTCCATCGAGATAACACAGCATAACCAATAACAAACCACCGAACCTTCAACCAATCCATTGTAACCAGACCATCACAGAATCCAAACTCACCCGTGAACCCGTAACGGCCTGGTTCGACGCGCATACTGCAGCTGAGGATCGATCGCCATCGCTCGAGGAGGTTCGTACCAGTCCGTTGTTGCTTTAATCCATTTTGACTTTTGAGTGCTTTCATTCTCTTACTTAAGTTTCGTTTTAATTACTAACATATTGTGTGATGATTATTCTTTAGCCGCATGAACCACGAGACTAATACATACATATATATATATATATTATATATCATCCATTTAACATTTTAGCATACTTCTTAGTTCTTACATGCTTATAAAGGGATTTTGTCAAGTAGAAATGGTTTTTCATAAGTGAAAACTATAATTGGTGCTGTTGTCAAATCTAGGGTTTTGCATTGGATTTTTAAAATTTAACCTTTAAATTTTGGTGTTATTGGATTTTTCATGAATAAAATTTAAATTGATGATAAATATAAACTTGACAATTTTTGGATATTGAAATCAATCAATATACTAAAACTTTTACAAACTGAAAGACCAAACCTTAGTGATTTTGATTTTATCCCGTGGATACGTGAAAACCTATAAGACAACTATAAAAAATGTAAATTTTTATGTATGTTTAGCATATTTTTATATAGGATAAATTGCGTGAACCTCTCTTAACTTTTAAAATTTATAGACCTCAACTTTTTCAAAACTCAGTAGTTATATCTCTTTAAAAACTAATGTGGTAATTAATATGCAAATTTGGATCATCTAGTATTGATGTGTTATTACATATAATATATTTAATTAGAAAATTTTTATAAATATTTTTAAAGTATAATTTTTTAATGAGCATTCTGATGATAAAAGGAAAATAAAATCTATTAAAAAAAATTTCGCCTTCTGTGCCAGTATAATCAAAGCTATACATGAGAATGTTTTCTTGGCTCCAAGACCACTTTTCTCCTCCACAGACCACAAATACACCAACAACAGGTAGATCTTCCACAACGAGTTTCTTTCTGTCTCTTTATCTCACATGGATTAACATTCTATCAAATATTCATTTGTTAAAGTAGGCATTTCCATTACCTTGTATCATTATATAACTCCATGTCTATTTTATAAAAAAAAGAACAAATGGCTTGCTCTTCAATTGAAACGATAACTTTTCGGCTCAACCCTTCGTGAGAAATTTCTTCCTTTTGTTTTTTTAAATTAGATTTTCTACCTTTTATTATGAGATTTTTCTCTACTGTTTTAATAAAATTTTAAGTAATTTTTAAATATCTTTTGAAAAACCCTCTAATTAAATATATTATTTATATTTAATGACACCTTAATGCCAAACAATTCAAAATTTACACATTAATTACCACATCAGCTTTTAAGGAGTGTAAGTACTGAGTTTTGAAAAAAGTGGAGGTCTATGCATTTTTTAAAATTGTGCAAGGAAGGTTCGTGTAATTTACCCTCTTAATTAGTATGATTGTTTTATATTTTTAGTTGTTACTTATTATTCTTCATTAATCTTTATTAACTTTAATTATTTTTTGCAATTTCAGGATCTTAGTGATTATTTTGTAAATATAAATAATTTTTATTTTTTTGATGTCTACTAATTTTTATTATGATAATTATGTTGTACATGAAACTTGATATCTTAGTTAAGACCTATTAAATTTTAAAAGCCTATAAAGTAGTAAACCTTTTACATATAACAGAATATTTTGAGTCGGAAATCTTTTGGTTTATTTTTTTTTAAATTAATGTTTCTAGAAAAGCTTGTGGAATAGTAATAGACTAGATTTGGCTCATCAAACTGGCTCTAAGGTGGCTTCAAATTGATTTTTGAGTGATATTTTAAAGTGTTTTCTACAATTTTCTTTAATTTTATTTAATATCGATTTTAAATAGGTCAAGTTTAATACGAATCCATAAATTTTGGCGGTGGACACCGCAATTACCCTAAAAGATAAAAAAGGGGGTTATGGCATACTCAGAAACATAACCCTTGATATTCCTTTTGATATCCTTTGCATTATTTTATGGAAACTTGCCCTACTGCGTCCTTGCTAACGGAAATTGCATTTTAATATGATAGTCCCACTTTCAATGGGGGAAAAAATAGTTTGCCGCTTTTTGTCGAGAAAATCATAGTTTTATTGCATGATTAATGTTAACTGGAAAAAAAAGAGTTGATTTTCCATATATTTTTAATGTCTAATATATTTTGCATGCTTTCTTATGTTTTTTACACTATAATTATTGACAAAAGATATATATATAAAAAAAGAGAAAACCTTGAAATTGGGCCTTTTTTTTTTCTTGTTCATAGACTTTTTTTTTTAAAATAGAGATATTCAAATTAGGGATTTTTAAAGATTTTTAATAAAAAAGAAAAGTAACACAAGCTAAAAAGTACCATGCCTTTTTTTTTTTCTTTTTATAGCATTAAAAGGAACCAATAAATAATTTTTTTAAAGAAATAGAGTTTTTTTAATTAAGAAACGAACAAACTATGATGCCTATTTCACATGTTGACCACCAAAAAAATAAAAAATAAAAAATTAATAGAATATGGAAAAGGTTACATTTTATGTGTTGACATATAGTTTTCATTTCGTTAAAACAATATCTTATAAAACCTTGGGTGATATTCTTTTGAAAAAAATTGTAAATATTTGAAAATCTGTAAAGAGCAATGCGTTTCTATATATATATATATATATATTTTTTCAGTTAAAGTTGTTAATTGAAAACCAAATCTTTTAATTTAACCCCAACTAAACAAACTAGTGATTAGATTTTTTTGGCCATACACCCGGTCATGGCTTGAACGATAAAGTTGGAAAGCAGAAGTTACAGCATGCATGTAATTACTAATTATTCATGTATATTTAATAATTCAGTTGCCACTTTAGTATAATTTTCCTTATGAGGGAATTATTTTTCCCTGGTTTAATTTAGTAATTCAGAACTAACTTCCATATTTACTCAATTAAGTTGCCTTCTGAGTAATATTATTTAGAATATATATGGATCTTCTGCATCAATTTATTTTCTCTATATTGCTTTGTTAAAACTTCAATTTTTTTTTTTTGTATTATTATAACGAAAGAAAGAGAGTTCAAATATGATACTTTCACTTTAGATATCAAATTCATGATATTAAATTATAAGGTTATTAACTTATTAAAACTCTTCGCTTTTTATTAAATAGCAGGGAAGCATAGCAACAAGAATATGGGAAGGATTGGATTATTAGCTCTCACACTTTTGGTTATGCTTCTTATGGCTGATGCACAACCCCAGCCACTGCGAAAACTTCTTGCAAAAGGTATGAAAAAAAGTAAAATATTTTGGTTTGTGTCACTTAGAACTTTATTGTTATTTTTTTTGGGGATAAATTTCAATTATTTCTAAATAATTTTAACTATATTTTTTTCCTATACATGGATCGTGTTACATATAGCGATTCGAGAATTTAGTTTTGGAGCTATTTAAATTTGATAGTTTTTAAGAAAATAGAAATACGTAATATTCACCTAAATTAAAGAGAAGAAATGATGAGTCTGTTTTGAAAAGCTTTTCCAGCAGATATAGACACCTTTTAAAAAAAATTTTTTTCTAACAAATTATTTATGAAGAAATAGATACATATAAAAAAAAGTTGATATTTTTCATGAAAAGCTCAAATAGATAAGATATAGATAAAAAAAATAAATACAAATTAGATACATTTATATATATCATTTTGATATTGATAAAGATGTAGATGAAAAACAAACAATCCAAACAGACCCATTGGGAAGAATACTAAAGCCATAGTTATTTATAGGATATAGTATAAGCATTAGATGGCTTTTCCTATAAATTTAGGATTCTTTTTTTTTTTTTTTTGTGTGAGTACAATAAAGGGACGTGGATTCTATGAAATTAATATATTTTACAATTATATTTTAAATTTCTGGCAAAAAAAGAATTCTACCTATTAATATGTATCTACTCTTTATAAATTTTTATCTTGCAACTTCATCTTTGGTTGATTATCAAATGTAAAGAAATTGCATAAATACATAAAGAATAGAGTTAACAAAAGAAGGTCAAATTTCATATTTTTTTTATTGTTGTTTTTAAATTGGTAGGGGAAGACAAACACAAAACCATCGAGAGCCTAGAGAAATTATCCGATGAAGTGGGTGAAAAGAGAGTGAAATCAGTCCTCATAGAGGTTAGCGTAGGTGGTGGTGGGGCGCGTGGAGCGGGTGGTGGTGGCGAGGCACGCGGAGGTGGTGGTGACAGGGCACGCGGAGGTGGTATTGTAGGCGGCAGTAGCCATGGGGCATATTACAATAGTGGCACCAACATGATTAGTACCAATTCTCTTGGGTGCATCTTCCCATGCTTATTGCCGCTATGGCTATGTTTTTTCTTATATTAGGGGATTATTAATGACTATGTCATACTAGGTATACTTTAGAATATAAAACATATGCATCTTTTTATGACTTAATATAACACAAACACACATATATATCTTCTATCGTATTTTTATGTTAAAGTGGTTGGAAAGGATTGATGTCTATCACATTTTGAATATATATATATATATATATTAAATGGTTATGTAAAAATGTCAATATATGTTAAAGTGGACAGAGATCAACCCACCCTTTCATAATGCATTCTTTGTTCGCCATTTGTGAAAAGATAGGTTTGTCTCTAGTGGCGAGGAACGTCTTTGTTGATATATCCGGTTGGTTTTTTTTTTTTGCCTGAGATATATATCTCAACAACCTGGGACCATATGACATAGTTAGAGCCATTTAACTTGATGTTTATTGGTGCTATTGTGGAATCAATGATGGATGAGGCTTGGGTACATGACATAACTTTTGTTATCTTGGTTGTCAATTTGTCAAGTATGGATTCAGTTGAAATGTTTAGTGATAATGCTAGTTTTGTATGGTCTTCCATAGCTTTTAGCAGTTTAAGTTCCTTTCTAAGTCAATTTACGGGGAACCCAACCTGCTCTAATACCATGTTTAACATAACAATCATATTATCATATTTCATTTATCGTTTGCATCCAATATATATAGGTACTGAAGAAATAATTTAGAAAGCTATATATAGCTATATAAGATGTAGGGCTAAACTTATGCATGTTTTTACAAAAAAGAAAAAAAAATATCTACAATTGTAGTTTTTATACAAAGTAATTATGATGACTCACACCACTAGATTTTTAGTTTAATTATATTCATATTCTGCTATGTGTTTTATTGATTTGCATGTTTCAAGACTTCTGAATGCTGATTGATTAGCATTTTTCTTGTTTACAAGTTTTGTCTTTGAAAAATAATACATTCTCAAATTAAAAATTGCATACTGCATGGTGCTTATTTAGAAAAGATTTAGGGTCTGTTTGTTTCGTCTATGCACATATAACACATGCATATTTTTAAATAGATTATTTGTTAAGAAATATATAAAAATAAAAAAAAAGTAATTTTATTCATGAAAATATCAAATAGACTAAATATTAGTCAGATACAGCTGCAAATTACATACAGATGGAATACAAAACCTCCAAACTAACCTCTTGTAAAAAAATTTTCATTGCCACTAACTCAAACATAGAACATGTCACATGATCACCCCAATGAATTTCTTTTCTCTTATTTAAATTTGCATGTCCCACGTTAATGAGTTCTTGCGTAAGGCCAATATTTGCTTGCTTGAATGTTCTGCATACTTTATTGACCTAATTTTCTCTTCCAAGTCTTTTATACTTGATTGAATGTTTTCTTTACAATAACTATTATTCCCATATTTGCCTTGTGTAATTGAAGCTAATAGAGAGAGAATTATTCTCTAAATACTCTCTATTACCTAATTTACTTGTAAAATAAACCAAATATTATTTATTTCCTGTGACCTTTTTACTTCCTAGGTAGAGAGAATAATTAAAATTTCTGGTATTTTTCATTTTTCTGCAGTAGGAATAAAATCTCAAACAACAAAACTATTTACTCCAACTAAATACTTTTTCATTTATTCAAAATAACCAAATAAATATAGTGGTACTTCTAATCTATTTATAGTGTAAGGTTGCAATTAATAAATTGAAATGGATGATGAAAATATGTATTATAGGTACTAAAACTTCACATATAAACATTTGACTGCATCAATGCAATCTATTTTTTGGTAATACTATTTTTAATATATAACTTTTCTAATTTTTCTTGTATATTCTTTGTGTTTAAGTAATCCGGCCATTAGATTTCTGCACAAAAATTATACAAAGAAAACACTCGAAATTGGGCCCTTTTTTTCATTCATAGAGTTTTTTTTGAATTATAGACATTTAAATTAGGAATTTTTAAAATTTTTTTAGAAAAAGGAAAGGTAATAAAAGCAAAAAATGTACGGTGAAAGTGTTTTCTTTTTCTTTTTCTTTTTGTTTTTATAGCATTCAAAAGAAACTGATATTTATGTTTCATGTATAGTTTTATTTTTATTAGAATTGATATCTTGTAAAGTCTTATATGGTATTCTTTAAAAAAAATTTATAAATATTCATATAACTTAGAAATGCGAATATATATATATATATACATATATATGTATTTTTGTCAAGTAAAGTTGTTAATTGAAAACCAAATGCTTTAAAGTAAGTTAACCCAAACTAAAACGTTTGGTTTTCTAAAATTAGAGGAAAAGGAATTTTGTTATGAAAAAACAGACTAGTGATTAGATTTTTTGGCCATACGCACCCCGCCATGGTTTGAAAGATAAAGTTGGACAGCAGAAGATACTGCGTACATGTAATTACTAATAATTCATGTACTGGGGTAGTAGGTGTAATCCCATGTGATGCATTTAATTATTTAGCTGCAACTTTAGTATGGTTTTCCTTACGAGGGAATTATTTTTTCCTGGTTTAATTTAGTAATTCAGACCTAACTTTCATATTTACTCAAGTTGCCTTTTGAGTGATATTATTTAAAACATATATTAATGTTCTGCTTCAATTTAATTTCTGTCCATTTGCCATGTTAAATTTTTTTTCTTTTCCTTTAATTGCAATCGAGAGGGATTTGAATCTGTTTCATTCACAACAAAATATGGGAAGGATTGGGCTAATAGCCCTCTCACTTTTGATCACACTTCTTATAGCTCATGCACAACCCAAACACAGCGAGAACTTCTTCTTTTTTTTTTTTTTATTTGATAAATTTCAATTAATTCTAAATAATTTTAGCTATTTCTTTGTTTCCTATATACGGATCGCAGTTTTGGGAAATACTTTATATTTTTAATAGTTTTGAATTGAATAGAAATTTGTAATATTCACCTAAATTAAAGAGAAGAAATATAATGATTAATAATTAATGAGAAAGCAAGTAGATAGGAAAAGGAAAAGGGTAGATGGACAAATATGACTCAATATTTGATGAGTTGATTAAGGGAATTAAACTTTATGAAGAATATTGAAGATCATAATACTTGTAGAGATATTCTACTAGTTTCGTCACTATCTAATGGCTAACACCATATCCAATCATAATCAATAACTAAAATAGTTAATATTCCAATTACTATATATATTTTAACGGTAAGATAGTTGATTGGATGGTCTCATCGATGGAACCATAGAAGCTTCTATACTTATATGATAAATTTAAGATTCTTTTTTTTTTCTTATTTTTTTTTCATGAGTATAATAAAGAAAGAACTATGGATTCCATCAAACATTTTCAATTACTTTTGTTTTTGTTGTTCTTAAACTTGCAGGGGTAGAAAAACACAGTGATGATGAGAGCCTAGAGAAATTATGGGCCTTTTTGGTTCGTCATTTTGGTGTTGTTTTAGTGTCAAATAAATACTGAATCAATATTGATATGATACCAATGAAAAACTGATAGTTTTACTCATAAACTGACTAAACTGAACCAATATTGAATCGATACCAAACTAAAACTGATAAAAAACTAACAATCTAAAAAGGCCCTATATGGTGAAATTGGGTATGTGATATTGTTTTGGTTGTGTATCATATGTTTAACGAACGATATACATACAATTATATGTGTATTGACCATTGGACATGCGATACAGGTCAGAGGTGTATTGCATGCTCAATGTGCGATCACATGCAATTTAAAAAAAAAATTGTATAGCACCCCAAGATACGATACAACAACACCATTCCTATAATTTTTTTCCATAGTTTGGTTATGTGGGATTTTTTTCTAAATTATATTATACATGTAATATTCTCTGAAGTTTGATTACACATCTCCATAACTTTTTGATAAGCGTGTACATATATTTCAAGTAGGTGTTAAAGCACTAAAAGCATCATCATTTATGGTCTTTTTTTTTTTTTTCAAACAACACTTTGGATTTATTTGTTTTATTTCAAAAATTGGAAAATAAAATGAAGTTACAATTTGAATGTTTAAGAATTTTATTTGTACTTGATTTTTTTTTTTTTTTTGCCGAAAAGAAAAATTCATTGACTAACTATTAGGAATACAAGAATGAAGAGATGAGGAACAAGACTCAACACAAGCAAGATCTAATTGCTTAAGGAGAGTAGATGGGCTGTTAATCCACCAACCCATAGGGCACATCCCTCTTCTATTAAACAAGGCTACCCAATTGGCAACATAGTTTGCCTTCCTACTAATATGTACAACTAACACAAACTTAAACAGAGACAACTCCCATTTTATTTCAAGAACTAGGGATTTATTGCTCCAATCCATAATCAAAGGATCTAAATTTAAAGCTTTAATAACATTTCAAGCATCTGATTCTAGTACAAAGTCCTACCACCCATGATGGCAAGTAGGTCTAGCCCCTTTTTTATTGCGAAGCATTCCCTTATTTTTGCATTCAACCTTTAAGCCTTCCAAGAAAAGCCCGAAACTACCTTGCTTAAAGAGTCTCGAGCAATTCCACCTAATCCTCTAAAATTATCTTCTTTAGCCCAAGCCCTTCCACGTTAATCTTCAAGCCCGTGTCAACTAGAGGTGACCACACATGAGACCTCTCTTCCTCCAAACAAATCTTAGATGAAGTAGATAACCTTTTCACTACTAGCCATTCCTTCCAAGCTCTTCTAAAGTTTTCAACACATCTTGTTGGATCCACTTGCCAATGCTCATACACACCACAATAACTCCATCCAAATTGATAAACAAATCATAGCAATCTTGGCCAATTCTTCTTTCTGCTCCAACTCTTTCAATCAATTTACCCTATTCTTCATATAGATCCAAAAAGATCCAATCTTTGATTTCTCAATCACATAATCTGCTACTCCAAACTAGACATAAGAAACCCAAGGGCAAAGAAGCAAAGCATGCTCCTCAAATTCATCTTCACCATAAAGAACATAATAAGGATTTGAAGAGATACCTTGTTGACACAAATTCAACATCACATGTAAGGATCTAGATACTATTCTCCATAAAAAGTGCTAGATTTTGGTTGAGTATCAACATTCCAAATGCTATTTCATTCTTCTACTAATAACACAAAGGATGAAGAAGCTTTATCGCTTGCAAGCCTCCCATTTTGATGACATAAAACATAGGCTAACTTAACCATATAAGAACCAAAGTGATCATAAGGCCACATCAAGTTATCTTCTTTATCCTTTACTAGTAAAGAAATTTCTTTGATTTTCCTTAATTCAAATCAGATGCATATTAAGTAAATCACCTAGTATCCCAAAAATTCCCATCCTTATTGATTAGTGATCCACCAAAAAATTAGGATTACTGTCTCGATTTGTGTTGTTTAGCTTAAAATTAGGTAAATTAGAGATCCAATTGTCATGCCATACTTTTACATTTTTCCCACTTCAATTTACCAAAGAGCTTTACCAAACAAATCTTATTTCCTTCTAAAATATTTGACCAAGCGTAAGAAGCTTTGCACCCTTTCTTGGTTTCTTTAAATGTTATATTAGGAAAAATCTGAACCTATAGAGCATTAGGATTAGCATGGACTCTCTAAGCCAGCTTTGTTAACAAAGCAAGCTTGTTCCAATTTACCAATGGATCTTCCATTCACATTCCCCCCCCACTAAAAACTAGCTATCAAGCTACTCATTTCATTACACCATGTTAACAAAAGTTAAAATATCCCATAAGGTAAGTTGGAATAGTCGAAGCAATCGATTTAATTAAGACCTCTCTACTTGCAAAACTTAAGGAGTGTTTTCTCCGACTCAAAAGTTTCAACACTATATTGTCCTTCATAAACTTTAATTCTTCATTCTTAGACTTTCCCCAAATAGAAGGCAAGCTAAGATATTTGCCAGGATTATCTGAAGCTTTGATGCATAGAATCCCTACTAGTTGTTTTGCTTCCCTTATGAAGTATTCAAATTAAAGAACATGTTAGATTTAGCAAAGTTAACTTCTTGACCTGTAGAACCACAATATTTTTGCAAAGTATCTTTAATTATGCCCAAATTCACATATGTGGCATCAAGAAAAAAAGTGAGTCATCAACAAAAAGTAAATGAGACACCATAGGAAACTCTTTTTAGTTTAATTCCTTTCAACAAACCACTTTGCATTTTCTTTTGAATACCCTAGAAAGGACATTAGCAATAATAATGAAAAAAGATATGGGACTAGAGGATCCCCTTGCCATAGACCTTGATGTTGATTAATCTGATGTAGGGTTTTGTGTTTGATAGTGGCAGAACTGTTCGGATTGATAAGGATGAAGCAAGTGAAAAGTGATGTCAGACAGAGCAAGTACGGTTAGACCCGATGTGTATTGGAGGCTCAGGTATTATGAATCCAATATTGGTAACGGGCTAATGTTTGGAGTGAATAAGGCCTTTAAGCCCAAGTTAGGCCCATATCTATTTTATTCATATCCTTAATAGCCCAGTAATAGTTTATTAAAAATAGTAGTACGTAAATTATGATTCTAGAATGTTTTGTAACGGTATTGGAGCTGGTAATTTGTTAGCCATCACCTGTACCATGTACTATGTACTATTATGAGCAAATATTAATATCATGTAAGGTGTGTGACGAAAATTATTGAGAAAATTAATACAATTACAATTGCTCCTAGGCTTGCATTTGAGCCTCTGTTATTTGTATTCGAATAACAGTGTGATTAATTACTATATTCTTTGCATCCCTTGATAATTCCTTGCATCAACTAGGATCAAAGCTGCTGTTGGTGATGGCTAGTGAAGCTAAAAGAGTAGAAGAAGTCGTGAGGGCAGTGATGCAAGAACATTTGGAGAAAAATGAAGGCTATATCTAACTATTTACTGATACCCTAAAAATAGCAAGAAGCATTAGACAAGTAGAATCAAATAATAGATGAGTTGAGATAACAATTACATGGTCACCATGCAGCTATAGGGTCTCCATTTAATGTCACTTACCATGGTAGACCCCCTACCACTACACCTTTAGAATCGAACTAGCATGACCGAGGAAGCAACGTGAGGATGGTGACAGATTACTAGCTACCTATTCGTAATACTAAGGTAGAATTTCCACTTTTAAATGGTGAAGGCATTAGGAATTGGCAAGTAAGGGCTAAGAAATTTTTTCTCTTGATGGTGCTCCTGAACACCTCAAGGTGAGTATTGCTACTATGTACTTAGAAGATAAACCATATGAATGGTATATATCATATTCTAAATCAAGGAGTGCTAACACACCTATGATGTGGGAAGAGTTAACTAAGGCCCTACAAGCTAGGTTTAATGAATGGATTTTTGAAGATCCTATGGCTGAGCTTAAAGAACTACATTAGACCGAAACATTGCAAGAATACATTAATAATTTCATGCATTTAGCCACACAAGTGCATCTACTTGAAACTCACCTAGTTAGTTGTTTCCTTAGAGGTCTCAAACTCGAAATTCAGTTCCCCATCAGAATGTTTCAACCCAACACCTTTAGCCAAGCTTACACCTTAGCTGAGCGACAAGAAGCCACAATACTGTCTTCTAACAACAACTTGAAAACCAATAAACTACTTCTTCCATTAATCCAATAACCCACCGACAACACCCAGTCCATTCTAGCTCCTATTCAAGTCCAAATCCCAAAACTCAACACCCAAGCCAGAACAAAAATGACTCTTCTACTAGTTTAAAACAGAGTTCAAACTACAACTTTAGGAACACTAGGAAGCTCACCCCTAAGGAACTAGAAGAAAGAAGCAATGTTTCTGGTGTGATGAGCACTTTAGGCCTGGGCATAGGTGCAAAAATAAAAGAATTAATGTGTTAATGGTTGAATGTGGTGAGGAAGACGGGAATGCTATGGAAGAGACTGAGGTGGCTGAGTTAGGTGAGGAATTAGCACATCTTACATTGTGCTCAATGAGTAGTGAGTTGAATGAGAATGAAGGAATTATGACGGTTATTGGTCTTCATAAAAAAGGAAACTCATTAAGTTTTAATTGATACAGGTAATTCTACTAATTTCATTGATGAGGGGTTAATCAGAGGGGTTGGCTATCAGGTTGTTAAAATCAATCCTATCAAGGTCATCTTAGCTTATGGTACTCAGCTTAGTTGTTCTTGTGTGGTGAAGGGGTTCAGTTGGGAAACACAAGGAATAGGCTTTCCTGAAACTTTCTATGTATTACCCTTATCTTCAAGTGACTTAATTCTCTGGATACCCTGGCTGTCAAATCTTAGAAGAGTGAGTTGGGACTTCCGAACATTAGTCATGGAATTCCAATGGTAAAGTAGATATTTTTGGCTCAAGAGCAAGGTGGAGAGACTCAACTTGATTCAAGAAAAGAAGCTAACACAGCTTTTATCTACCACTGATCAGCTTATTATGGAGGTATAGTGTTGGGTTATTCAAGGGCAAACAGTGAAGGGATAGGAAGGTTCCACTTCTGAGCCCCACCATTGCTTATTGGAGTTATTAGAAGAGTACCAAGATTTATTTGAAGAACCTAAGTTACTACCACCTACTAGCTCGTAATCATCAGATTCATTTACAAGACCAAACAACTATAGTTAATTTATGACCCTAAAAATATTCCTCCCTTCAAAGACCATATTGGAATAGATGATACGTGAGATGCTTAAGAGTGGTATAATACAGCCTAGCCACAACCCCTTTGATTCGTCAATTATCTTTGTGAAAAAGAAGGACAACTTTTGGCGTATGTGTGTGAATTATAGGGAATTGAACAAACTGACTATTAAGGACCGTTTCCCTATTCCTATCATTAAGGATTTTTTTGATGAGATCTATGGTTCCCACTACTTTAGCAAGTTAGATCTACGATCGGGTTATCGCCAAATTCTGATGCAACCTAAAGATGTTTATAAAACGCCTTTAAAACACATGAAGGCCATTATGAATTCTTAGTGATGCCCTTTGGGCTCATTAATGCGCCTTTCCACCTTTCAGTCTTTAATGAACCATGTGTTCAAGCCTTATTTGAGGAAGTTTGTCTTGGTCTTTTTTGACGACATATTGGTGTACAGTACCCATATAGAAGAACACAAGGAACACCTTAGGTGTGTGTTTGAAATTTTAAGGAGGGAGAGGTTGTTTCTTAAAAGAAGTAAGTGCACCTTTGGGGTCCAACGAATTGAGTATTTGGGTCATATCATATCTAATGAAGGAGTTACAACAGATCCAAGGAAGTTGGAAGCTATTGCTAAATGGCCACACCCACTAATCTGAGGTAGTTGAGGGGATTTTAGGGCTAGCAGAGTACTATAGGAAATTCATACTTGGTTTTGGGGTGATTACAAGACCATCAAATCAATCCTTAAGAAGGATCAGTTCAAGTGGACTCTTGAAGCTCAGCTAGCCTTTGAACGAGTTAAGGCAGAACTCATCTAACCCCCTATGTTGTGCATGCTTGATTACTTTAAGAGGTTTGTAATTGAGACCGATGCTAGTGGAGAGGGAATTAGGGCAGTACTCATGTAAGAAAACCACTTTATTGCTTATATTAGCAAATCCCTAGCTCCTAGACATCAAATGCTGTCAATTTATGCCATTGAAAAATGAAGGCATTATCTCCTTAGGAGGCAATTTATAATCAAGACAGATCATTAGAGTTTGAAACACTTGTTAAGTCAGTGTTTAGTTACATTGATCTAACAGAAATGGCTTACCAAGTTACCAGGGCTGGATTATGACATTGAGTACAAGAGTAGGCAGTCTAATAAGGCTGCAGATGCCCTATCTAGAGTTGAATTCCTATAGTTATAGCAACTGACTACATCAACAGCTTTAATTGATGTAATGGATTAGGAGTAGTTGGTATTTGCAAGGAGGATATGGAGAAATAATCTCTAAACTATAGCAAGGATAGGTGGTAGGCAATTCTCTCGGGATGAAAGAATTCTTAGGAGGAAGGGAAAGGTGGTGGTTGGTCAATCTAAGGATCTTGAGGCCAAATTACTATTCCAGTATCATGGTGGTTCGTTGGGTGGTCACTCTAGAGCACATGCCACATATAAAAGGATTGCTAGTACCTTTTATTGGCCTAGGTTATAAAAAGAAGTGTGACAGCGGGTGGGGGAGTGTGATGTTTGCTAGAGGTTCAAACTAGAAAATGTGGCTTCTCCAAGATTACTAAAACCACTTAATGTGCCTAATGGATATTGGCAAGAAGTAAGCATGGATTTCATAGAGGGCTTGCCTAAGGCTAATGGCAAGGATGTGTATTGGTTGTTGTTGACCGCTTAAGCAAGTATAACCATTTTATAGCCAAATTCACCCTTATATAGCATCTCAGGTGGCTCAAATTTATCTTGATAACATATATAGGTTGCATGGGACTCTAGAAACCATCACATGTGATCGAGACCCTCTTTTCATTAGCTCATTTTAGCAGGAGTTCTTCCATTTATAGGGGGTAGAGTTCAACATGTCCATTGCCTACCACCCCCAAACCGGCGGTCACACAGAGGTGGTTAATTGGAGTCTAGAGACCCACTTGAGGTGTATAGCAGGGAATTCACCTAAGAAGTGGAGTCAATTTTTGAGTTTGGCAGAATGGTGGTATAACATCAATTACTACACCAGCACCCACTTAACCTCCTATGAAGCTTTGTACAGCTACCCCCCTCCTGTTCATTTGCCTTACACACCTAAGGACTCTAACAACGAAGCTGTTGACTAGCTCCTCACAAGAAGAGAAGAAACCATGCACTTTCTTAAATTCCATCTTAAGCACACCCAAAATAAAGTGAAACAATTAGTGGATAGGAAGAGGACATATATGGTTTTCAAGATTAGGGACTAGGTACTTCTAAAATTGCAACCCTAGAGATAGATCTTTGTTACAACTACTAGAGCACCCAAGAGAGCTCCTAAATACTACTATCCATACAAAATTCTGGAAAAGATCGAAATAGTAGCTTACCAGTTAGAACTTTCAATTGAGGTGGAGCTGCATCCCACATTTCGCGTCTCCCAATTGAAGAAGTATCATGGACACCCAGCTACTCCTTCAATTCCACCACCTGCAAGAAACGAAGAATAGGAATTAGAACCTCAATCCATCATTGACAGGAAGGTGATCAAAAGAGGCAATAAAGCGAAAATGATGGTCCTTATCTCTTAGCGTAACAGATCTCCAGTGGATGCTACATGGGAGTTCTACAAAGATTTGAAGCTCAGATATCTTAATCATCCCTTATGGGTAAGGGATCTTGAAGGGGAGGGAGATGATGTAGGGTTTTGTGTTTGACAGTGGTAGAACTGTTTGAATTGATAAGGACGAGGCAAGTGAAAAGTGGTGTTAGATAGAGCAAGTACGGTTAGACCCGATGTGTATTGGAGGCTCGGGTATTATGAATCCAGTATTGGTAATAGGCTAATGTTTTGAGTGAATAAGCCTTTTAAGCCTAAGTTAGGCCCATATCTATTTTATTCACATCCTTAATAGCCTAGTAATAGTTTAGTAAAAATAGCAGTAAGTAAATTAAGATTCTAGAATGTTTTGTAACGGTATTAGAGTTGGCAATTTGTTAGCCATTACCTGTACTGTGTACTATGTACTATTAGGAGCAGAATATTAATATCATGTAAGGTGTGTGATGAAAATTATTGAGTAACAATTACAATTGCTCCTAGGCTTGCATCTAAGCCTCTGTTATTTGTATTCAAATAACAATGTGATTAATTACTGTATTCTTTGCATCGCTTTAATAATTCCTTGCATCATAATCACAATCAATAAAATTAAAACCATATACTTGCTCTACGATTAATCTTAGGCAAGCATACCTACCGATTAAAATATAGATTAACACAGAGGTCGTGTAAACCCCTGAATTTTTCATAATTCTTAGAAAATAATCCCACAGTTAAATACTGAAACAAAAATGCTAAAAACCGATCCAAATTTAAAATCAAATTCTAAATAAAATCAAATACAAAATTCCTTAACCTTAAAAGAATGAGAACCTTTAAAAACAAGATGGAAAAATCAATAATCGTTCAACTTAAAATCCGTATGCTAAACAATCCACTTATCTGACATCTAACACGAAAATCGAGACAGTATATCCAAGAAAATATTGGTGATAAAAGTATAAAACCTTAGACCCTTTGGCTAATTTTTGAATCAAGAAGTTCAATCAATACCGAAAGTCAAACTGAGTCAACACGTAACCCTAGACTTGATTAAACAATCCCGAGAACTAAAAAATATTAAATAAATCATAAAAATAAAGTAAAACATAAGTTTTGAACCAAAAATATAACATGGTCAAAAACCCCAAAATTGTATGATCTTACGAACAAATAAAAAAGGCGGAAGTCAAAATGAAACTCTAAAGTCAACCTAGAGCAATAACAAACTCTAGTGAATTTAGATCTGACAATCCCGTGCTCTAAACCGTTGAACTATAAAATTTAGATAATCATAGATTATAGTCTGTAATAATATAGTAAAAGCTTAAACAGATTAGATTCGTAAAAAATTTGATTGTTCCAAGCCTGATTGGGATCAGTTCTCGAAAAATATGTCTTAAGATTCGGGATAGTAAAAATATTTTAGAAATCAATATAGATTCGTAATTTCATAAGGATTTATAAAATATCAGTTTCGTAATTTTTCGTTATCTAAAAATATCAAATATAACATTTTTATGCGTATTTTCTTTACTATCGGTAATTTATTTGTCTTGTTTACTATTCATTATACCATCAATACTATTCACTTATTTCTACTTTTTCTTACTATCTATTCCTATAATTTATATACCTATTTCTTACAATTTTCTTTTTCCATAAAAATTCTACACCACATATTACTAAACTTTTCTTACACTATTTTTCTAAAATTAATTTTTAATTACCCCCCACCCTTCATGCCATCAATTTTCATTTTTTTCATTTATTTAATTAACTACAGTTTCCTTTCAACTTTATTTATAAAATACCCCTTCCCTCCTTCACTTCCTACCCATTTTTCTTTTAGCATAACAAAACTCTACCAAAATCATTTCTCAACTTCTCTCTCTAATTTTCCTCTCTAAATTTCTCTTCCTAACTCTCTCTTTTCTTTCCATTCCATTACTATCTCCACATAACCAACAACAAAATCCTTCTTCCTCTCTCCCATATAAATCTTAGGTAAAAATTCCTAATGTTTCTCCTTTATGTCAGGTAACATTATATGACCATACTGTGTATTTCATAAAACCATGGTATTGAGAAAGCAACAATATGTTCATGTTTTGTTTTTATTCATGCAATATTTTATTATATTGTTATGTTATATTATTCATGCTTTTAATCTAACTTCTATATGTTATCATATATATATTTATGTATATATAGATATTTGTTAGAGCATATAAGCTTACTAACATAACCTTTATTTATGCTCATGCAATTTATTTATTTATTTCATACAATGTCATTAAGATTAGTCTTTCTAGTCTTAGACTTGTCCTCATCAAGTCAAAACAATTTTTCTTCTTTCTTTTTAGACTTGTTCGTAATCTAAGTCTGGTGAGCCTTGAAATAAATCTAAGACTCCCATGATTTTCTTATTGTTTTTTTTTTCCCTTAAAGGACTTACCCATTCTAAGTTTAGGAAGTCTTGATACAAGCTAAGACTTCTCAATACTTGACTTTTATTATGTGCTTATTTCATTACCTTCCATCTTTTATATTAATTATTTTTGTCATGTTATTTTATTATAAACTCATGTTCATGCATGACCTTGTTGTTGTTGTCTTAAGAACAATAAGAGAATTTCTTTCTTCAATAAAGAAAATAAGTTAATCTCACTATAAAAATGTAATTTTATCACTTAAGAAATGTTCCATTAAAATTTAGAATTTTGTTCTAGCAAAATGCTGTTTCAAAAATTTTAGACAAGCTCATTATAGATTTTAGTGTTGTTATAATGCAAGACCTTTTTCTAATTTTAACTGAGTAATTCTTTAATCTCTTTTCAAACTACTAGAATAAAATTTTCATCTAACACCTTAAGGTTGATAATTTTTTATATATAAATTTTCCTTAAAAACTTATTTATAAGATTATCACCAATACTTTAACAAACACTAAGAACCAAACAAACTTTCTAAGTCAAGTTTAAAATCAACTCACTAATTAAAATTCTATTTAGGAATAAATGGGTGTACAACTTAAGGAACTAAGTTTTATGAATTAAAAATTCATTTTCTTTTTATAAAATTAAGGAGATAATAGTTATAATAAATAGACACTCACTTGTAGCAAACTAAAGATTTTTCCAACAACCTCTAAAGGTTCATGTTTCAAAAAATAATTAGTTAAAAGAAGTTTATCATGAAAATAAAATATTGATGAACTTGAAATATGGATTAAGTTTCATATTTACAAAATCTAAAAATTAAAACTTCGTTTAGGAATCGAACTTAAAGAAATTTCCTATAAGGGAATATATTTAGAGTTTCATGCCACCAATGAATAAAACCAAGTCTTGTAAAATAAATTATTAGATAAAACTCTTTTAAAAAATGAGACCCTTGAATTCAAAATATATATTGAACTATGATTATTATTTTCTTATTGATTGAATCACATATTCACAAGATAGCAATTAAATCACAAGTCAAAGGATGACCTTCACAAAACTCTATCTTTCAAAAAGATTGTTTACAAATTTATTTTTGAGACAACAATACTAGAATCATCCTTATAATATGAGTCTATATTAAAAGAACTTTTTTAACTATATAAATATTTATGTGTTTGCTATAGAATTTTAGATAAAATAAAATTGAGAAAAATTATAAAGTGAGGCTGAAATTTTTGTGCTGGAGTTGTACCGACTCGTTTTTGAACCCAAATGATTTCAAATGTTAAAAATAACCTCGGAAATAGATAGATCTTTTTGAGTAGATAGAAAACGGCATCTTATATGTGAAATTCCAAGTTAAAATGAGCAACTTATAACCATTTTAAGTTGAGATTTCATATAATCTGAATTTTAATGAAAATAATCAAATAGAATTAGAAAGTTTAAGCATAACTTCTATGAAATACTCATCCCGGGTGTTTCTTTTATTTAGGTGACAAAGAATATAGGATTTCCCTTCCTGATGATTACTACGATTAAAAATATTGCAATTTGAACGAGTTTGTTTTCCTTCTTAATTTCATTACCTTATTTGTACTTATAAATAGTGGCACTAGATTTATAGGTACAAGATAAAATGGACATTTATAGGTATGGGTTTATATGTTTAGGCCTTTATATATGTGTGATAATGGATGCTAAGCATATCGAAATCCATAAATGATTGTTTAAGTATATTATTAATATTACTTGTTGCTTATGTGTGTATGATGATTGTTAGATTATCTTTAAGTTTACCATAATTAACTTGGCCTTTATATAAATTAAATGGGTACGCATTGCATCCGTTGAGTCACATCATAAGGACTGCTACTCCTACGCGATGAATCGGAAGGGCCAGAGGTGAAGCTCATTCTTAGGGAACTAAGGCATACCGGGGATACATCCCAAAGATAAGCTACAATGATTGATTGCTGAGAGCAGAGTGCTCGGGGACTAGCAGTGAAGACGGCTAGGATCTTCGTACCTAAATTCCTCAACCTTCACCATTGAAGGGTTAATCCGTTCTATATATGGTTTTCGAATCACCATATATATATGTGTGTGTGTGTGTGTGTGTAATCATGTGTTTGTTGTATAACATGCATAACATATGCATAAAAATTAATAAACTTGTTTGAAATCACGGTGCGAATAAAAGGGAATAACTCACTAAGCTTATTGTAAGCTTGCACCCTCATAGGCTTTTGTTGAAACAAATATGTTTACAATTACGATCGATGATCGGAATATTAAGGAAATCGTTAGTGAATCTTTGAGCTCTTGTGAAAGAAGTGGAATCATAGGATGGATTTACTTTCATGTAATTTCTTTATGAGTTATATATGCTAATGTTTGGAGATTTCTAGGAAGGGTATTTGTTTAGTTCTAAAGACACTAGCAAGGGTATGCCCCTAAGAATTGTAATTAACCTTGTTTATGTTTTATGTTAAGTATTCTTCTTACCTTGTTATTCAATTGTTATTAAAAGTAAATTGTATTACTTCAATGCGTTTCCTATGATGTGTTGTACGCCTTGTGCATGATATGAAAGCCTTTGCATGACTAAGGAAGTCATTCCTAGGCTTTAATATTATTTACGATGGACCACCACGTTTAAGGTATCCCTCGGGGGGTGACAGGTCATTCCCTCAGGACCTGTAACTACAAGTAATTTCCTTTTATCTACTATTTAGCTAATATGAGTCTAATGATGTTAAAAACATCTAATAATTAATTGATTAACAAACCCAAACAAGTGAGTGTCATGCTTTTAAGAATATCAATCACAAAACATACCTCTAATCTTGATTCACCACTAACCTTAATTTTTCATCTTTATAAAATATTCATTAATGGTTCATTTAGATTCTTAAACTGCAGAAATCCTTAATTTCATCAACAACTTTTTCAAGAAAATTGAATTATAACCTTATATAACTAATGGAAATTTCTTTCATCATTAGATACTTACAAGGTTACATTAAAGTTCATTATTCCATAACAAGATCAAAGCTTTATGTAGAAAGTTTATACTCTTTATGCTTAAAATCACGTACAAACTTCTCTATTCATGTAGGATCTATCTCATCAATAAACCTTTTGGATCTAATTAACAAGAACTATGCATTGATATAATATTGCACACATATTAAATCAAAGGAACAATAAACACAAATGAATAGATTCAAGAATGCACAAACTTCCATTAATGAAACAATCGAGTCTTCACATTAGGGTTAGTGTTTCTGAAGACCAAGGGTATACAGATCTATTTATCCATAGATAAAGATTTATAAAGATAGAGTATAGAAAAATAGAAGAAAGTCATGATGAAAAACCCTTTGGATCAATGTCTTGTGATCTTGATTGAGCTCTTACATTTCTCCACTCTAAAATGCCTATTTTCCTCTCTAAGGTTCGTAGGATTGAAGATAAGAATATTGAATGATGAGTAAAGACGACTAATTATAGGTAAGGATAAAAATAATTCTACACAACCATCCTATATAGCTTATGCTTGAGGTTATGCATGATGCAAACACATGATTTCTAGCTAAAATGACCCTGCACGGCCTTGATCACAGCTTGTGCAGGGAGCCCTACAAGCCTTTGTTAAGCTTCTGACAATTTTTCTCCTCTTACATAAGCATTATGCATAGCTTATGTAGCTCTTTGTGTACAATCTAAGTTATGTTTTAGTCATAATTTGCTTCCTACACTAGCATTTTGCATAGGTAGTGTAGAAAGTCATGTATATTGAAATCTTCAATTTCTTCAATTCTTCATCAAAACCTCCTTTAATTTATCCAAATGTCTTCATTAAGCCCATTTATCTTCTTTTACATATGAAATTAACATTTTCACTCAATAGCATCCTTTTTTTTTTTTAATAAATCATGTAAAATTCCATGTAATATAATATGAAATTGACACATACAATAAGGGTCTTTTAACACTCATTAAACTTCCCCACACTTAACCATTTACTTATCTTCAAGCAAATAATTAAGAATAATGAAATCCATCATCAATTGCACCTAAAAGTCTAATTAAAATTCAATTCTCACAATAGCATTCAATTGTCAATCCAGAACATAACAACTTCAACTTTCGTGCTTCTACTCAAACATACTATACTTGATTTAACATAACAGAATCAAAATTCTGAAACTAATCCAGATAAGTCAAACTTTATCCTCACCATTTAATAATAGCTTTCAAAGTTACAAAGTAAACACAAAGTCGAACAGAGCAAAAGAGATCCAGTTACGCTTCAACCACCTAATTAAGAGTATATAATCTCTTCAACCACTTAACTTTTAACAAAGGACCTTGATCTACTTCTAAACTTAAAATTCCATTAGTAAATTACAAGTAAGCTTAGAAACATAACTAATTAACTTTTAACAAAGGACCTTGAGTGGCCAAAAAAAAAAAAAAAAAAACAAAAACAAAGGACCTTGATCTACTTCTAAACTTTAAATTCCATTAGTAAATTACAGGTAAATTCGTTTCACCTAGATTTCATCAAACAATTTTGATTAGGTATGGAAACTCTGAAGTGAGTAAAGCACACTTTTATTCTTGAATGCTAAATTCAATCAAGAAACTAATGGGCATAATTTCAAGATTCTCAAATTTTCCATAATTCATATCATTTAAGTGAGGGACTTTTGAATAAAAGTGCATAATTCATTAAAGCACAATGCAAGACCACTTAATTTAATTTTTATAAATTATCCATTCCTCATACTTAGAGTGAGCCATTACCCTCAATGTCTACTACATTAGATAAATCTAGGAAAGAATTAAAGAAAGAAAATAAAAAAAAAATGAATTGCGACGTCCCCAGTTTAACTTGAGATTGACAACAACGCAAGCATCAAAGAAGTCATCTTTGTAGAGCTAATTGCAGCAGCAAGTCATACATATGAGAACCCAATAGAAGTTTATACTGCACAAAATCACAGAAAAGGAAAAAAAAAATAGCTAATAGGTAGCTAAAAGTTAGACACCCTACAAGTCCTACAAGTGCATCAATATAGCATAAAGGAGTCTTCTCATATAGAGCGGTCATTAAGGCACATGCTAACAAAAAAGAAATGCTCATAAGTCTTTAGAAGGAAAAACGAAAACAATCAAAACATTAATCTTCATCTTTAGTTGATTCTTCCTCTCCTCCTTCTTTAGATTCATCTTCACCATCAATTACAATAAGTCTAGCACGAAAATACTTCATTAGAAAAAAGTATGCGTTATTAAAAGGTAGGAACATGTAATATAGGCATACATGATGATCCTACACAAGTTGTATAGGATGGTTGTGTAGAGACATGAAATGAAAATTTTGAATTCAACACAAACCTGCAAAATTACTCATATAGAAGTTTTTGTACGTGTTCATTAAAGAATTTTAAAAACAAACTATGTTCAAATGGTCAAAAATTGTCAATCCATGCATTCAAAATGCGAAAGTCCCAATTTCTCGTAATTTCAGGCCCTAATTATCTCAAACATGATGATCAATGCATGAAATCTATTTGCTACATGTTTGTTTTTGTTATATAATAAAGGAATTGCACGAAAAACAAAAAATTCCCAAATTTCGTGATAGTTGAAAAGGAATCATGAACCCTAAATTTCTCATGAATGCAGTGTGTGTGATAATGGAAGCTAATGAAGTGTGTCAATACTCAAAGGCACATGTTAACTGAGTCCAAGAGATGTATCGCCAAGTAAATCATGTACAAAATCACAAGTACCCACTATTCTTGAGTATTGTACCCACGCAAGATAGTGTAAACCCCTGAAAATTTTCTTAATTCATAGAAAATAATCCTAGAAGTCTAATATTAAAATTGAAATCCCAAAAATCGACTCAAGTTAAAACCAAATTCTAAATCAAGTCAAACATGAAAATCTTAGTCTTGAGAAAACGAGAACCCTTGAAACGAAATATAAAAATCCAACTATCGGTTGAATCAACATCCGTACATCAATCAAATCACCTATCTGACTCCTAAGCGCACAAATTAAGACAATATATCCCAAATAATGCTCGAAAATAAAATGCTAAGATCTTAAATCCTTCGGTGAATTTTAGAATCGGAAATTTTAATTTTCACCAAAAGTCAAACCGAGACTTTGTTAAACGATCCCGATAACTAAAAACTATTAAATAATCACAAATAAAATAAGGTAAACCTTAGATATCGAGCTAAAAATATAAAACGGTCAAAAACTCCAAAATTATATGATCTTACGAATAACTCAACAGAACCGGAAGTCAAACCGGAACCTTAAAAGTCAACAAAGCTTACAACAAACCCTAGTGTTTAAGATCCAGCAATCCCGTGCTCTTAAAACCTAGACAACGAAATGAAAATGATTATTGATAATAGTTCATAATAATATAGGGTAACATAAAAATATCAGATTCGCGAATTTCGAGTGTCCTTCGAACTCAACGAGATCAGTTCTTGAAAAGCGTACCCCGGATCTCAGGACACTAAAAATAATCCATTAATACCAGTAGACTCGTAAAAATATAAGGTTTTCAAAAATATCAGTTTAGAATTTTTCGGTAGCTAAAAACTACAGATATTGCATTATTACGCGTATTTTTATTACTACTGGTACTTTATTTATCTAGTCTACTATTTATAGTACTTTTCTACTATTCATTACTATTTTACTATCTCTGCTTTTTCTTACACCTATTTTTTACTACCTATATACCTATTTTCTTGCTTTTAATATTTCTAATACATCTTATATCAAATCATACCTTACATATCAATTATTTCTTTGCAAAATACAAACAAAAATCAACTCTCTCTCTCTCTCTAAACTCACATGGCCGGCGCTACCCTCCTCTTCTTCCTCTCAATTATTTTTCTTTTTTACTTTATTTTATTACATCAAAAATTCACTCAAAAATTCTATAAATACCCCATTCCTCCTTCATTCTTTCACACAATTCATTTCACTACAAAAACTCTCTCAAAATCTCTCCACAAATCCTTTCTTCAAGAATTCTCTCTACCAAAACTCTCTTAAACCAATTCCTCACAAAATCATTCCTTATACATAAACTATCTACCACATATCACTACTCACATAATACCCCTTTCATCTACTATCTTCATATCGCATAAATACCTTAGGTAAACTTCTCAACCATTTATTTACCCATGTCTTAACATGACTATGGTATTGTTTTGAAACTCATATAAGTAGTAAAAGCAACAACATGTTCATGTTTTGTTCTTGCACATGAACTCCTATTTTATTATGTTGTTATGTTGATTTTATTATTCATATCTAACTAAATATATTTATGTATTTATATATAATCTTTAGAGCATATAAACTCACTTGTTATTTATTTATTTTATGCTTTGTAATTTATTTATTTCATGGTATTTCCTTAAGATTAGTCTTTCTAGTCTTAGACTTGTCCATATCAAGTCAAAACAACCTTTTATTTATTTTCTTTAATCTTTTGGGACTAGTCCATTCTTAGTCCCGGAATGTCTTGATGAAGCTAAGGCTCCCAATACTTGACCGGGATACCTTGATGAAGCTACGGTTCCCAATACTTGATATTTTTGTTTTGCTTATTATTATTTGTTTCTAGTATTTTCTTATGTTCTTATTATTTTACATGCTCATAATACTTGCATCTACATAATGATATTGTCTTAACTAATTTGAAATTAGAATTTTACTTTACTAAAGGAACTTAAAACCAAATTTTCTATTATGTGATTTGTCACAAAATAATGAAGTTATTATCAACAACATAAAAATAAAGTAATACAAGTTTTTCTCAAGTTTTTCTCAAATAACAAAGATAACTTTACCAAAGATCTTTGTATATATGGTAACCTAAATTTTAGTAAACTAATTTGTTAATATCCAAAGTTTTTACAAAAAGCTTAAGATTTAAACTCTTTTTCACTCCATAACAAAGCTAAGAAACAAACTAGTTTTCAAAGTTAAGATAAATTCAACCCATAAAGATATAAACCCACTTAGGAAAAATAATGATTTTCAAAAGAAAGAACTTGTTTTTTTAAATAATATAAACAAGATAAGATTAAAAACAAAGGGTTTTATCAATAAAGAAAATTCTTTTCAAAGGAAATAAAAGAACAAGTTTTAGAAAACAAAAACTTGTATTTTAAAATAATAAATATAAGAAGACAAGACTCATTTTAAAACCATTATAAATACAAAAAGGTTTTAACAACTTAATACACTTTTGATAAATTTGATCTTTTATCACTAGAAGTAAAACTTATGAAAGACTAAGGTTAAAAGAAAATTTACTTGTTTTTGGAAAAAGAATGAAGAAAATAAAATAAGAATATACTCATTTATAACAACCTAGGAAAATATAAAGTTTCTTCAAATACTTGAAAAGAAATTATCAACGTTAAAGTTTTAACAACTCAAAATGAATTGTTTTATGAAATAAGTTGTTGAGACACTACCATTAGAAGTTTTGCATATAAAGTGAGCTTACCTATATACTCAAAGTATTTATCAAATATATATTTATATATATATATACATATTGTTACAAAAGGATTTTCTTTAAAATGAAGATTGAGTTAGACAATGGTTTTGCAAAAATCTAGAAATATTCGTTTTAAATCTGTACCCAATGCTTTCGGAACCCAAATGATCTTATATGATAAATATAACCTTAGAAATGGATAGATCTTTTCGAATAGGTAGAAAACGGTATATTATATGCGAAATTCCGAGTTAAAATGAGCAAGTTATGGCCATTTTAAATTGAAATTTCATTCTATACGATTTTGACGAACATAGTGAGATAGAATTAGAAAGTTTAAGTAGAATTTCTACGAAATACTCATCCCGAGTATTTCTTTTGTCTAGGTTACGAAGGATACGAGAATACCTTCTCGAGGATTACTACGACTAAGAAGATTGCAAAATGGACGAGTGAGTTATTCCTTTTAATTTCATTCCCTTACTTGTGCTTGTAAAGTAGTAGCATTAGTATACTAAAAAAAGATAAAAATGGATATATATTTGGGGAATTCGAGATTATGAGTATATATGTGATTCTATGTTTATGCGTGAAATGAGAATAAGAATATCGCAACTTCAAACTGCTTGTTTTATTAATTTTGTTTACTTACTTGTATGATTGCTTATTAATTGCTAAATTGATTGATCGCTCCCTAATAAACCTTAATAAGGTTTGGCTTAAGAAAAATGAAACATTCACACATAGCATCCATCGAGTCACATCTCTTTCGAAAGTCTGCTACTCCTACGTGTAAAGTTAGATTAGTTGTGATCGTACGATGACACGGGCCATGTTCCTTCCTAGAGGATCCAAATCGCCTCTGGAATGCGACTCTAGGTTCGGAGCCGAGCCAACCGAACGTTGTGGGTGAGGACCTGAGGACTAGCAATAGAAGATCGAGGATCTTCAACTTCGATTCCCTAACCTTCGATACGGAGGGGTAAATCCGTTCTATATATGATTTCCAGATAACTATATATATTTGCGTAATTATGTGATTGTTGCATTGTATGCATAGCATATGTGTGAAAATCTAAATGAACTTATTTGAAAATATGGTGCGAATGAAAAGGATTATCTCACTAAGCTAGTTGTAGCTTATACCCCTATAGATTTTGCTAAAACAGGTGTGCCCGTCTCTTAAATTGAGGATCATGACGTTAAGAAAGTCATGGAGGGATGTTAAGCTTCTATGAAATAAATGGGAACATAAGATGAAGTAATTTTGTAAGGTTCTTTATATGTAATGACTTATATGATTAGTGTTATGTTGATTCCAAGATGTATATTTATTTGAAGTCAATAGAGGGATATACTCCTAAGAATTGTAACTTGATATGTTTATGTTTTATGATAAGTATTCTCTTTGCTTCGTTACTTATTTATTACCAATATAAATTGTGCTACTCCGATGCGTTCCCTTGGTTGTGATGTACGCCTTGTACATGATATGGAGGCCTTTGCGTGACTGAGGTAGTCATTCCTAGGCTTTAGTATTGTGTACGACGGACTGCCATGTTTAGGATACCCCTTGGGCGTGACAGATAGATATGAGAAAGAATAATAATCACGGTAAATAAAGTAAAGAGAAAGAAATAAGTACATACCATGCAATGAGATCGTGATCCAAAGTGATATGGAAGTATGTAGTGAAGTGTTGTATTTATGCACATGGGCATATGTAAATAAGTAGGTATGAGGGAGTGTAAGAAGTTCAGTATTTATATATGGGGGGAAATTGGTAATACATGACCATTCTACACAAGTTATGTTTGATGGTTGTATAGGGGAGAAAAATTGACGCAAGAGCTTCAGAGGCTGTACACAACCTCGAACACAAGCTGTGTTCAATGTTTTTGTAGACAGAAAAAATTGTCTAGAATCCCACAAATTAGCTACACAACCATGAACATAACTTGTGTTCACTAATTGTGTAGAGTTGAAATTTTCTACAGGATGTTTAAGTGTTTGTAAGTGACTTTAAACATAAGTTTTGTTCAATGGTTGTGTATAATGTGAGAACTTACCTTATTCACCCCCAAAAATGTGCCTTGACACCACTGTAAGGACTGGTTCTTCCTTACTCTTAGAGCTTGAAAATCACCCCTTTCTTGAACTTTAGTGCATACACCTACAATGTACAAAAGCAAGGACTAATAATAGTGATGAAAAAGCTAAGAAAAAGAAATGAAATGTACCTATGTCAGACATGGGCTACCTCCCATGAAGAGTTGTGTTTTAAAGTCCTCAGCATGACATTAACCTTTCTACTAGGATCCCATGGGAATGTGTCCCACTCCTATATTTGTGAAGTCAACAAGGGGGATTTCTTTCCCATTCTTATTCCAATTATTTTAAGTTTAATTCTCCTAGGCTTAGATATCATGGGTTTTTGATAGGGAGTATACTTATAAATTGGTGCTAGCTTAAACTCTATGATATAACCTATAGGTTCTAGGTACACCTTATATAGTTCATCATCTCCCAAAAACTTAATGATTTCAATAAAAGGAGAGAAATCAATATCTTTAATTTCCATCTCTTGTTCAATCTCTTCAAACATCTTTTCTTTTGGGGTAACTTGATGAATGTCCTTTAGATCTATGTTCGCAAGGATTAGAGCATTAGGGAAAAATTAAGATATAACATATTAGTCACCTCACAATCGTCATTTTTCTCAATTGACTCTAACTCCTCTTCATGACTGTTCAGATCTATCTTATGATCTACAAATTCATTTTCTTTCTCCATTAATTCATCCTTCACTTTTATTAACACCTCAAGCTATATAATTGGATCATTTTCTTATGATGCATGAAAAGGACTTGTATTATCTTATTTACTCTCCCATGTCTCCCAAGAGTTTATAAAGATTCAATTAACGTAGATACCAACTCTTGAGATGGTCCTAGAAGAGTGGTCAATTCTTCTAAGCTTATGAGTTTATAAATAACAGGAGCACAAAACTGCCATGAGTCTGCTTCAAAAAGTACTTGCATCATCCTAGCAAACGAGTTTAAATTGTCATATCTTTTCTTAATTATTCATTATAACATGGATTTTCCTTAAGGATCTTCTTCAAAATGGCTGAAGGAGGAAGATGATATAGTCAATGTGTCTTGAGTATGGTCATAATGTGAGTGTTGAGAAAAATGTGGGACAAGTCTCTCACTTTGTTCAAAAGTCTAATGTCTACCACCACACTCTACAAATAATATTATCAAGAGTCATAGGGTTAGTATCTGGAAACTCTTGATAAGGAGCAATAGGGGAGGATGAGTTGAAGGGATGATAATATGGATTAGGGTATTCATAATATTAGTGATCAACTCCACAATAGAAACACATAAAGTGTCACGCCCCAAAGGCGTACTTTCACAACTTTAGAGGACCATATATGGAATTATGAAGTTTTAAGAAAATAAAATAACACATTTAAGAAAAGACCCATAATATCATTCATTCATATCAATGACTTTACAAACTTAGAGACATATCCCCTTGATCACTTAATATAACTGAGTATTTATACATCATTACTAATACTACACTTTATCTAAAATTCTATTACTCAAAAAGAAATTACCTCCCGCAGGTCCATGTGGGTCTTAACCATAGGTAGGGAACTGCAAAAGATATCTATATGGGTATAAGCTAAAGGCTTGTAAGAACCATTTCCATAATAACTTCTTGTAAAAGATTCAAACAAGTTGATTAATCAACAAATGATGCAACAAACACGTGGGCGAACAAGTATATATTTTCTAGAACTATATGTTATGGATTTACGCCCTCCATTCGGGGTTTGGTGATACATAACCTCAATTTCAAGTAGTTTTAGTTAAAAAAGTTTTCATGCTCGCGAGCACTCATCGCCAAACATTCCGAATCTACTTGATTGACCTTGCTTTGAATCTTCCGCCAAGCATTTTCCATTACTGCCAAGCAATCGCTTTCGATCTCCGGCCAAGTGTTGCTTTCGACATGAGCTTATATCCTTCTCACCCAAGGATAATAAAAAATGCATGTGACTTACTTCGTGGTATGCATGAAGTCATTTATTTATAAAGTCATAGCATAATTATTTTTAAATTTAAGGCGATCAAGGAATTTCATAAAATCAATACTATACTAAAACAATCATTTAAACAATTCCGGCTTCGATATTCTTAATAATTCTTTCAAGGAATTATCTTACATACACATCGGTTTATCTTTTCTAACTCTAATGCAACTAATTTACAAGCACAACAAGTATAGCATTTAATGGAAATAAATCACGATGCATATCGTCTATTCCTCTAAGCGGATGAGTCGTTCACACACTCCACTTATCGTAATAGTCCTCGGGGTAAAGGAATCCTTCCTGGGATCACCTAGATAAGAAATACCACAATGAGTATTCCTTGATGATTTTCTTGAAATTTGAAAAACAATGTCAAAAGAACGTTAAAGTTCGTATAAAGGAATGTTTCAACTTAAAATGGTCATAATTGGTCATTTTAACTCGAATCGCGCATATAATATACCGATTTCTACCTACTCGAAAGATCTACCCATTTCCAAAATTACTTTTAAAAAACAAGGTCATATAGGCCTTGAGACAGTGGCGACAAAATTCACCACGGATTTTAAGTAAAAAAACCTTGGTTCAAGAAATCAAAATTTTTTGATAAATACTTAGTTATCTATATAGTTGAAAAATTATCTTTTTATAACTTATAACTCATATTAGCATGCTCAATGTTTTGTTGTCCAATTATTTTTCTTAAATAAAACAAGGTTGAAAGACTATAATTTTCAAAAATTGTTTTGCAATTTCCTTGAAATGAATACCTTGTTTCCTTTTGTTTTCTAAAAAAGGTTTTATGTTGGTTTTATTATTTTTTTCCTAAGTAACTTTTTGAAAATAAGTTTTCTATTTTCTAAATTTCTACTATTTTTAGAAAACACACTATTCTTCCTATTTATTTTTCTTGTACAAATTTCCTTTATCTATTTGTTTATAAAAAAATCTTCATTTGAAAATCTCTCATTCTTTCCTCATGTCTTATGTTTAAAAAAAAATCATCCATGCATAGAAATTTTATTTTCTTGATAAAAACAAAGTGGATCAATATGTGATTTAAGAAACCTTTTTATATAAAGTAGTTTCTAAAATTTTAGTGGTTTCTTCTTGTAACTTGAAAAGAAATAACTTTATTTTTGTTTTCAAACTATAGATTTTCTTTGCTATTTGTTTGTAAAGTCTTTACTTGAAAATTCCTTAGCCATTGATCTCGTTCATTTTTTTTATAAAAAGAACATTTTTGTATCAACTAGTTTCTTTTGAAAAACAAAGTGGAGTAATAAAGTTTTAAGTAGCTTTTTAAAGTAAAAGTAGTTTCTAAAATTATAGTGGGTTCTTTTTATAACTTAAAAAGGAAATGAGTTTATCTTTTGTTATCTAATAGATTTTATACTTAAAAACTTATTTCTAAGTGACAAAATTCTTCTTTTGTTTAATCATTTTTTAGAAATTAAATTTTTGGACAACAATCTAAATGAACATGATTATGAGAATAATAGTAAACAAAATAACATAAAGATAAATAATAAAGTCAAGTATTGGAGTCTTAGCTTTTTCAAGGCTCCCGGGATAAGAAATAAACTAGTCCCAAAATAAAAAAATGAAAGAAAGAAAAACTTGTTTGACTTGATGAGGACAAGTCTATGACTAGAGACTAGTCTTAATTCAAAAGGAAATAATAAATAAATTGCAATGGAACAAATAAATAAATTGCTTTACATGAAATAATAAATTGCAAGTGAGCTTATATGCTCTAAAGATTATGTATATACATACATATATATAGATAATAATATATTAACATAATAAAACAACATAAACATAAATGGATTGGCATGAACAAGAACAATACATGAACATAATATAGTTTCCATAACATGTAGTCTTTGGAAACTCACACTATGGTCATGTAAAGTTACATGGCATGAAGAAGGAGAAAGAAATATGAGGTGGTTACCTAAAGAAGACTTTGGTATGGTTATGTGGATATGGGTTTTGGTTTGTTGGTAAAAAGTGGTTGTGGAATTATTTTGAGAGAGTTTTGAGATGGTAAACTAGGGTTTTGTTGACTTTTAGGGTTTTGTTTGACTTCTGGTTTAGGGTTTTTATGCTAAATCGATTCCGAAAATTTGGGGGTTTACATAAAGCCCTTGCAATTCGTAGTTCACACTATCACAAAAACTTAAGAACACATTCAATGAAATAGATAACCTTAAAAAATCATAAAATAAAATTTTGGCTGAACTAGTAGACTTCAGGTGTCCTTAATTTTGCTAGGTCCTTGATCCGCTGTAAAAGTATAGACAAAAATAAAGAGGGAATTCTTCTAGTAAGTATACTGGGTTAGATCAAATAATATAATGATGAATAGAGTATCGATCCCATGAGGATTTGTAAACCCCTAATTTTTAGGGTAATTTCAAGCTTTAATCTCAAACTGGAAAGTCAATCAAAAACCTTAAGTCAACAAATCCCTAGGAAACCCTAGCAGTTTAGATTCCACAACCCCGTGTTCTTAAACCAAGAAGTTGAAACATGAGTGGAGAGTGTAGTTTGGTTCATAATAATAGGATGCTTAAAAATATCACATTTGTAAATTTTCAACCTATTTCGAATCCGATTGAATACAGACTTTAAAAAGCTTGTCCCGAGGCTCGAGATATTAAAAATATGTTATTAATACCGTTAGATTCATAATTGATGAACCAAAATTATTCCTATTTTATGAGTGCTAAAACATATGGTTGATGGTCATTTTTATTGAGAATTTAGCTTAATTAATGGAGTTAAGCTTTCAGGTCTTTAAAGGAGATATTTTTCAAAGAAAGCAAAGATGGGTCAAAATGCAAAGTTTGGATTAAGAAGAACTCATCATGATAAGAAAAGCCATGTCTTTCAACCATTACAAGTAAGAAGCAAATTAAGGGCTAAATATCAAGCTTTTGGAAGACATTTATGTGACATGACCTGTCTAAACTATCGATTTGAAGTCGTTACTTTTTAAGAAATGACTTTTTTCTTGAATAGTAAACCCCCTATTTATTAGAGAAAGTCTATGGACATTAAAGGGGTGTTACTTTGAAAAGCCAAAAGACCCGTAACCGTAACTTCCCATTTCCTCCGTAATGAGCATTCAATTCCATTTGTATGTTACTTTGAAAAGCCAAAAGACCATAACTCCCGTAACTTCCAAATTCCTCCATAATGAGCTTTCAATTTCATTTATGTGAAATCCATTATAAATTGAAGATGGAGGAAGAATCAACAACAAGAAGAGAAAAAAGGGAAAGAAAGAGAGCACATATAGAATTCATACATAAAGTTTTTCAGGTTTCAACAAGTAAGATTATCTTGGATTGAAGATCCCAATTTTGAGCTTCATTTTCTCGGGTGATATCATGAATTCTAGTTTGTTTCTGAATTTCTGTATTTTCATTAATTCTATGGAAGAGTAAATTTTCATATCGGGTTTTAGTTGAAACTCTATGTTTATCATGTGATGAGGCTTTGAGCTTAATGAAAGATTGAAGTTCTTTTGTTCAATTGCATGTTTCTTAACTGTTTCTTAAATTTGTATATCCGGAATGAAAATCATGTTTAATTTTCATTTAAGTTAATTGAAAGATTGCTTTCATGAATTGATTTATGCAATTGATGGGATTCGTTTGTAATTCTAGACATAGAATAGCAAGAATTTTCTATGATATTGTAATTCAATGAGTTTTGTTCTTAATGCAGGCTTAAGTTGCTATTGATTGAGGAGAAATCCTAATTGATTAACTTAGGTTTAGAAAAATTGATAGATTCGAAAGAATTATATTTTGCTTGAGAAACTCAACGCTTAAGAACTAAACAAATCTGTAAATTCCAAGGATTCACATGATTAAATTGGAGGTAAGACAAATCTGGATCATTTGTCTTATTGAATCTTGCTTGTTTGTTACTAGATCTGTGTTAATATTGTTCAAAGTAAATTAGATAAAATAGTAATCATTAAATTGTCGGTTAATAGTAGAGAAACGGTAATACTAGTACTTGATATCTAGATCCTAGAGGACGACACCCGTATTAATTCTATTTGCAATCGATAGGTACACTGCTATTGCCTTTATAGTGAATTAAGAATGGGACTTTATAAATTTTAAAACTACGCTTGAAGGCAATCATCAGTAATAACATAAGATTTCCAAATATATTAGTTATATAATTTTTCAGGTTATCAAAGTTACAATTATAGCATTTTTATCGTATTTTCTTTACTACAGATACTTTAATTATCTAATCTACTTTTTGATTTCTAATCACACATTTACAAGTATAACACCATACCCTATTCTTAATGCTTACAACTATTCTTACAATATTACATCATTTTTACATTTACTTTTCAACACATTTTATTGTATAAATTACTTTTAAATTTGAATTTATTACACAAAACAAATATCAAACATCTCTCTCTTCTTCCCCATCAAACCTATGCCCCTCCCTCTTTCTCCTCTCAATTTGTTTTATTTTATTCTTTCTTTTATTACACAAACCCTAATCCATTTCACTATAAATACTTCTTTATACCTCTTGCCTTTCATTTTCTCTCTTTTTTCTCTAAAACAAAACCTTGCAAATTTGTTTTTCTCCTCCTCTCCTCTTTAAATGCCGTGAGCCTCTCCCTCTAGCATACACACCCACTTTTGTTTTTCTTGAAGTTTTCTCACTCCACACATCTATTAGGTAATAGATCTACACTTTACCACATTAAAAACATGTAATGGCATGATCATTCATTTGTAATTCCACTCAAAATCCCCATGAGATTTATGCTAGGGATGTGCAAACTTGTACATGAGATCCTTACCATCACAATGTTGTAGATCTTGTCATTTATGTTTTTTTGCTTTATTATTGAGTTATGTTGTTACTATTATTGTTTTGTGCATATATTCATCATTTGACCATATCTACATAATGATCATAGTACATTTGCATTTATGACTAGTATAATAAACTAGATCTAGTTGTTTTGAGTTCATAAATGCCTTAGGTTTTGTTTTATGTACATAAAGGACTTGTAGTAGCACGATAATAGTGGGAAAATATTAGAAAGCTTGAGATCTATTTTTGTTTCAACAAAAATAATTCTTGGAAATTCGGATCTAAAAAGAACCATATTTAGAAAAGCTACTTTTCAACTTCAAAATGAGTATTTTACATTAAAAATGAAAGACTTAGGGAATAGGTATCATAAATGAGTAGCTTTGATGAGTAAAGCTTAGATTACTAAGGGATATTTTCAAAAACAGAAAGTTTACAAAAGTTATGTTAAATTATATTTCAATAAACAAAAACTTAAAATTCATAATAAGAAAAGCTTGATATGTAAACTATTTTTTCAACCCAAAAACAAGATTTTTATTAAAGAAATGGAAGCCTTAATGAGTAGGTTTGGTTAGGAATTAATTTTAGAAAGATTAAATGAGTTTTACAAAAGAAACAATCTCAAATATAGATTTCCAAAATTCGAATTTAGAAATAACCTTTATTTAAACACCTATTTCCAAATGACAAAATGAGGATTTTACTGGAAAAATAGGAGTCCTAGGGAATACATGTAATAAAGACCCAATTTCGGCAAGGATAAATGAAATTTATCAGAGTATAATCCAAAAACAAGGAAAGGTTTCAAAGTATAATTAAATAATATTTTCATTCCTTAAAATTTTGTAAAATTCGTAATTAGATAGACCCCCTATTTAAACATCTATTTTCCAACTTCAAAATGAAGAATTTTATTAAAATAATGAAGGTATTAGGCATATAGGTCATTAAGGTTGAGTTTTGATAAAAGTAAGTGTGATTTTGCAAGAAATAAAACTAGTTTTCTAAAGTCCAGAAATTTCAAAAGTTTTGCAAAGAAAAAGTTTTCTAAAAGAATTCTTGATATCATACCATTAAGGATATACATATAGATAGCTCATCTCATGACATTCATGATAATAACTTGTAGGTATTGCATGTACTCATAATGCACTTGGTAGAAACAAAGCTAGGAAAATAGTGTCTTACACATCCCCTGGAGCATTGTCTAAGTATATGAGGAAATAGATTGGCCAACACCCATGAATCATGCATGATATTGAGTTATTTATATATATAAAAGAGTCTTTCAAGATAAAATGATAGCTAAGTATCTATCAAAGCTTTCGAATGATGCTTGGATTGAAATTAGGAATTGAATTGTGGGTTGGGAATCTCGTATAGCATTCTGTACCTTACTATTCATGGACCTAACAACCTTGTTTGATGGAAATAACTTTAGAAATAGATATCTCTCATTGAATAGGTAGAAATCGGTATATAATATGCTAAATTCCGAGTTAAAATGACTAAGTTATGGCCGTTTTAAGTTGGGATTTCCTCTTAGACGAACTTTGACGAACTTGTTAGAATAGAATTTATAAATTCAATCAAACTTCATAGAAATACTCATTGGAGTTATTTTTTTTTTATTAAGAGACTTGGGTGATGGACTAGACCTTCCCGAGGACTATTATGATTAAGTGGATTTTCGCACCATGGCAAACTGAGTTCACTATCTTTACATTATATGCTCATGATTGTGCTTGTAATGATAGTGACATTAGAATTAAGACAAGATAAAATTGGAATGTGCATGTGAATTCTATTTGGTTAAATTGATGATAAGAATATCGAAATGGGAAGTGCTATGAATACTTGTATAATGTAGTATAGAATTGAAGTGTCTGCAATATCTATGATCGCCTATAATTCGCTTAAATAATATGCCATGATCTTATAATTAAATTGACCATGCATACCATATGTTGAGTCATATTACATTTGTTATTATACCTTTGTGGGAAGAAGGCATAATAGCTAGGCAACGAGTGGGCCTGTAAACTCGAATATTGGCATGAATGGCCTAAATTAAAATGAAAATGGTGTAGGCACTTGTATCAACTACAAAATTAGTGAGTGGGTGGCACTTGAATCAAACACTATATAAATGAGGAAAAATTGAAATATATGATCATATGGGCCTGAAACACCTAACCCCAAATGTAGGGCGTAAATCCATTTAACATAGGACTCCTGGAAACCCTTTGTATTATATGCTCACGTGCTTGTGCATTTCATATGATTGTTTAATATAACTTATTTGCCCTATTGTTTGATGAAGTATTTAATTTTGGAAGTGAAACTCATTAAGCTTGTAAGATTATACCCCTATAGTTTCCTGTTGCAGTATGATTATTTATGGTTATCCCCGAGAGGCCACTTTCTCAAGTATAGCTTTTGGAATTTAAGGAGCGTTTTGAAGAAGTCGAAACCTAGATGTTAAGCATAGAATTCTAGTTAAACCTCCTTAATCTATATATATATATATATATATATATAGTTGTTGTTGTTGTAAGAGACTTTCGCGGACCTAAGAACTCTTAATATTTTGACAGGGGTATACCTCTTAGATTTTTGTAATAGATTAATCTGGTTACAACTGTTATGATTTATATTCTTATCGCTATGTATATCTTCTTAAGCTATTTCAAATCAAAGTAAGGTTCCCTACATGGTAAACGTAAACCTTACACTCGGTGCCTACACTCACCGAATGACTGAGGTTATCATACTTGAGTTTAAATATCGAGTATAGCGGACTGTCGCGTTTATAGTACCCTTTGGGGCATGACAGGATTACTTAATTAGTAAACAAGTATTAGATTCTACTATTATCCAGGCAATCGAATATAGATAGAATTAACTAATTAACTATTGAAAAACCTAGATTGTAATTATCATTAAAAGCAGAGAGAGTGTTTAAGAGAAATATATCAATTGAGTATGGGAAAAATAGAATCCACCCTAGTTTCATTGATCAGATTACCATCATGTTATAATAACTATTAGCTTTGTGGATATTCATATAAAATTATCAAAGACCTTACTCCTTTTATAAGTTTTAAAACCTTTAAAACAACCAATTAGTCCACTAGCTTCCGCTACATAAATTAATAGTGGAATCTAATTCACAATGATGAATATTCCAATTCCACGACTGTCTAATGCCCTAAATCAATTTCTCTTGATCCCTTAGTGAGAAATTAATCCAAAACATTACGTGAATCTCTAAAGATAATTTCTAAATTAGATTAACTATTGCCGCTTCCACAATTGTTATTTAACACAAATTTAAGAATTCTTTATGAACCCTAATTTCCTTTTCGAGTTATCAAGATTCCTATAAACCTAATTCAATCAAGAAACATGATTTATAGTAGGAATTGCAATATGAATATTCCATAAATCTAAGAATTCTATAACATAATTACAATCATCCTTTTAGCAATCCTAGGGTTTCATCATATTCCCACAATGAAAGCTTAGAACGACATAGATTGATTCAAATAATTACAAAACAAAGTAATTACAATAAGGAAATTCATTTTTAAACCAAAATCACAAATTGAAATTACTAAAGATAATAGATCAGAAGTCACCAATTTCAATCGCAAATTATATCTTTGTTGCAAAACTTCAACAAACTTGATCTTCAATCCTTCAAATGATTAAAAACTTCTTAATCAAAAAACTTGAATCTAGAATAACTCTCCAACAAATCTAATCTAGGATCTAATATATTTACTATGGATCTCAAGAACTGATATGAAATTTCATGTGTGTTCCAAATGAAACAACCCTAGGAGTTTTACAAGCAAATTCAAAGGAATTCCAGCCATTTCAATATAGTCTGACAGTTACAAAATGTACGCAACGGCATAGGGGTAGTGTTGAATTTACACCGGTTGGAAAGTTGGCGGGTTGAAGCCTACTCTAATGTTTTTTGCTTCTATTCATGTGCAACGCTAGCTTAAGGCTAGCAGCATTGGATCTCTAGGAGCCGGCGTACATTCAAAAAATGAATTTTGATTGAATTACTCTTGAACACTGGCTGTGTTGAAGCCAGTGCTTGAAATTTCAATTCCACACATGCACAAGGCCACCTCAAAGCTAGTGGCGTAAAATCAACTTTTTTTCTTTTTGTGTAGAAATGAAATTGAAGGATGGTTCTTTTCATCTTCTAAGCCGGGTGTGTTTTTTATTTTTCAATGTAAGTTAGCTCTTGATCTGATGAAGGCCGGTGGCTCACTTTCTAGATTTGTCAGCTTACTTTGTTTTCTTCACCAATGTTTCTCAAAACTCCTCCAATTTTCATGTTGTTGCATTATAAGTCCTCTATGACTTGAAATATCAAATTAAGAACACTTAAGTACCAATTCCTTTAGATTTCTATAAGATCAATAATGATTAAACACAAATTATTCAATGAAAAGTGTATAAAATATGATTTCGTCATTCCCCAACAACGGTACCATAAACTTGATGTTGATTAATCGCAATCAATCAAATTAAAACCCTATACTTTCTTTACGATTACTATCACACCTCGAAGGGTACCCTGAACGTGGCAATCCGCCGTACACAATATTAAAGCCTAAGAATGACCACCTCGATCACGCAAAGGCTTCCATACTATATACAAGGCGTCTAACATATGAAGATTCACTCATGTATTTGGACTAGTTGAAATTCAGTTTTAATTTGGAGTGATTTTTAGGTTTATTTTCGAAGTTCATCTTGAAATTATTTACTGAAATTTTTCGGGGCTTACAATTACTCTTAAGCAAACACCTAACGATTATGGCATAGATTAACACAGGGGTCATTCCACCAAACTTTTAACTGCAAGTAATTACCATTATATCTACTATTTAGTTAATATGAGTCTAACGATGTTAAAACATCTAACAATTAAGTGATTAAAAAACCTTAACGAGTGAGTGTCACATTTCTAAGAATATTAATCACAAAACATAACCCCAATCTTGATTCACCACTAATCTTAATTTTCCATCGTTATAAAATATTCATTAATGGGTCATTTATATTCTTGAATTGCAGAAATCCTCAATTTTATCAATAAACTTTTCAAGAAAGTTGAATTCTATTAGAGATAATATTGTATTTATTAGTATCATATTTACTATGTAACATAATAGTTGTGGTATACAAATAGTTACAAGTATATCAATAGTCATATTTACTATATAACGTAGTAGTTATGGTATACCAATAGTCACAAGAATTTTGTATATATATCCATATGTATGTACGAACAAAAATAATATATTGAAATATATAGTTTTTCATATTTCATAACATGGTATCAGAGCATACTTAATTTTTTTTTTTCAATCGCCCTTGTGAGGCTTACTTGAAATATTTTTTTTCCTTTTCTTTTCCATCGCCCCTGTGAGTGATATACCCCGGTGAGTGTCATTTGTAGTTTATCCCACCGCCCCCCTAGGACGACCCATCATCGGTCGATCAACCGCCCCTCAATACCGACGAGCTTCCGACGCACGTGTGGGTCACATGCGCAGCTTCAAGTTTTCACTGTCCCTCTTCTTTGACGGTGCATGGAGGCGCGTGTGGCTTCATTTCGCCAGATGAAGCGGTGATTCAACTGTTTCATGTTGCATTACTCTATGTGTGTTTGATGTCGTGCTGTTTGGAGTGTTGTGGCGTTTGGGTTTGTTCAGTTCATGTGGTCCTTGTTGAATTTGTCTATGTGTGTTTGGTTATTTTGGTGTGTTTTGGAGGTTGGGTTCGTTCGGTTCTAGTTCATCTTCTAAGCCTGGGTCATCATCGTCTTCAGGTTTTTCTTCTACATCTGGTGTTGTAAGATTTGTGCTTGTTTGGGAAATTTTGCAGTTCATTGCCTGTTTTGTTTAAAGTATCCTTGTTTTTTTTTAAGGGTTAGTGGAGTAACAGTATTTATTTATAAAAAAGGATACTAAGACAGACAGTAAGATAGTTATTGATATGATACCAATAACAACTAAGATTACCGACCAGAAACTTAATGGGAATAATTTTATGAAATGGAGTAAAACTGTGCGGATATATTTGTGTAGTATTGAAAAAGAAGATCATCTTACTAACGATCCACCGACAAATAATACTAAACAGGCATGGTTACGTGATGATGCTAAGATATTCTTGCAGCTTAGAAATTCCATTAATAACGAGATTATTAATTTGATTGATCACTATGAATATGTCAAAGAATTGATGGAGTATCTGGAGTTCATGTATTTAGGGAAAGGGAATATTTCCCGTATCTATGATGTTTGTATAGGTTTTTATCAAGCAGAACAACACGATCAATCCCTTACTAACTACCTTATGAATTTTAAGAAAATCTATGAGAAATTGAACACATTGTTGCCATTTAATCTCGATGTGAAAGTTCAACAGACTCAACGTGAATAGATGGTAATAATGAGTTTTTTGGCTAGTCTTCATCTAGAATATGATGCGGCTAAATCTCAAATTCTCTCTAGTCTTGAGATCTCATCTCTGCAAGAAATCTTTACTCGACTACTTCAAACAGAAAAACATCTGTTATACACTCTATCTCATTTTAACAGTACCCTTGTTGGTCAAAGGGCAAGCCGTTCCTCCACTATTGGAAAATTGGGGAATAGCACTCCTAGTCAGAATTTAGGGGAGTAGTATGCTATTATTGTCATGAGCTAGGATATGCTAAGCACACTTGTAAAAAGTTGCAAAGTCATACCTAGAAGAAACCATTAGCATATATCGCTTCTACTGAGTCTATTCCAAGTTTTGAGAAGACACTCACAATTTGGTAGAAGAATTTGCCAAATTCTCCCAATATCAAGAGGCGTTGCAAACTTCATCTCATCATCCATCTGTTATTGCAAATCAGGTAAACTAACTCAGTGTCTCCTTTCCTCATCTTCTTAGTGGGTCATTGATTCTGAAGCCACAGATCACATGACAGGTAACCCTGATCTCTTCTCTACTTATCAACCATACACATCTCCTATGAATGTCACCCTTGCAGATGGGTCTAAGTCATATGTTCTTAGATCTAGCACAATTAATCCAACTTCTTTGATTTCCTTGTCTTCTGTATTGAGTTTACCACAGTTTTCATTTAACTTACTTTCTGTAAGTCAACTTACTCGTACCATGAATTATTGTATCTCATTTTATTCTAATCATTGTCTGTTTTAGGATCTTATGACGAAGAAGATTATTGGTAAAGGACATGAATTAGGTAGTCTCTATATATTGGATACACCAGTACCAAGTTATGTAGCATGTTCAAGTATCCTAACAACTTTTGAGGCTCACTACAGTCTTAGACACCACTCTTTATCTTTTTTGAAGAAACTTTTTCCTCAGTTTAATAATGTTTCTACCTTAGATTGTGAATCTTGTCATTTTGCTAAATACCATCATGTGTTTAGTTTGCTTAAAGTTAATAAAAGATCTAGTTAACCCTTTGAATTAGTTCATTCAATATTTAGAGACCATGCCCAGTTGTATCTAAGACCGGTTTCCAATTTTTTGTTATCTTTGTGGATGACTATTCACATATGACTTGGCTTTAATCTTATGAAAAATCGTTCAGAAGTGTTTTCTCATTTTTTTGCCTTTTGTGCTGAAATAAAAACACAATTTAATGTCTCAATACATACTTTAAGAAGTGATAATGTCAAGGAGTACTTCTCTCACTCATTTTAGACATTCATGCTCCAAAATGGTATTCTTCATCAATCTTCTTGTGTAACATACCTTCTCAAAATGGAGTGGCTAAAAGAAAGAATAGATATCTTCTTAAGACAGCAAGAGCACTTTGATTTCATATGCATGTTCCTAAATAGTTTGGGGCTGATGCAATCTCTACTGCTTGTTTTTTAATAAATCGTCTTCCTTCATCTGTTCTTCAGGGTGGACTCCTTATAAAGTATTGTTTCCTACGAAGTCGTTATTCGATAACCTAAGATATTTGGTAATACTTGTTTTGTTTGTGACGTGTGTCCATAAGTTACTAAACTTGATCCCAAATCTCTTAAATGTATCTTCTTGGGATATTCTAGAGTTCAAAAGGGATATCAGTGTTTCTGTCCTAATCTTGACAAATATCTTGTGTTAGTTGATGTTTCTTTTGCAGAATACACTTCTTTCTTTTCATCTAGTGAAAACTTAAAACTGGAAGAGGAAGATAACTCATTACTTTATTAGATTTCCTATAAGAGCACAGATACTCTACCATTGCTACCACTATCAAGGCCTCAAATTCAACATGTGAATTCCCAACGACGACGAGATCCACCAACTTCATGTCCTACACCAATCCCTTCTTCCTCAATAGATTTGACCTCAAATGACCTTGATCTTCCTATAGCTCTATGCAAAGGTAAACAACAATGCACTTACCCCATCTCTTTGTTTGTATCTTATGTCGGCTTATCATGTTCTTCATGTTCCTTTGTTGCTTCTCTTGACAATGTATGAACTCCTCGTAATCTTCATGAGGCTTTATCTCATCCCGGCTGATGCACAACAATGATAGATGAAATGAATGCTTTAGATGTAACTATAAATGGGATTTGTAAGCTTTCCTATAGGTAAAAAGGCTATTGGCTGCAAATGGCTTTTTGCAGTTAAAGTTATTCCAGATGGACCTGTTGTTTGCCTTAAAGCTCGTCATGTGGCCAAGGGTTATGCTCAAACCTATGGCGTTGACTATTCTGATACTTTCTCTCCGGTAGCTAAATTAACATCTATTCAACTAATTATCTCTATGGCAGCTACTTATAATTGGACTTTGCACCAGTTAGATATCAAAAAAGCCTTTTTACATGGGGATCTTCAAGAGAAAGTTTATATGGAGCAACCATCTGGATTTGTTGCTCAGTTGAAGCAAAGTCCTCGTGCGTGGTTCGGAAAATTTAGTCAAGCAATTAGGAAATTTGGGATGATCAAAAGTAAGTCTGACCACTCAATGTTCTATAGATAGTCTTCATGTGGGATCATTCTTCTGGTTGTTTATATAGATGATATAATTATTACTGTAAATGATGAAAAAGGAATATACTCTTTGAAAGAATCCCTTCATAGCTAGTTTCAAACAAAGGATTTAGGGTTGTTAAAGTATTTTCTAGGTATTGAAGTGATGAGAAACAAGAAAGGTATTTTCTTGTTTCAAAGGAAGTATGTACTTGACTTGTTATATGAAATAGGAAAGTTATGGGCAAAACCATGCAATACCTTAGTGAATCATAATCTGCAATTCTCTAAACATGGGGAGTTATTTAAAGATCCCAAAAGATACAGAAGGTTGGTTGGGAAACTGAATCATCTCACAGTAATTCGTCCTGATATTGTGTATTCTATCAGTGTTATGAGTCAGTTCATGTATTCCTAACAATTTATCATTAGGCTGCTGTAGCACAGATCTTGTGGTATTTGAAAAGTGTTCATGGACGAGGTATACTATATCAAAATCATGGTCATTCTCATATAGAATGCTTTTCAGATGTTAATTGGGTTGGTTATCAAAGAAGATAGAAAATCCATTATAGGCTATTGCATTTTCTTGGGAGGAAATTTGATTTCATGGAAGAGCAAGAAACAAAATGTCGTATCAAGATCTATTGCAAAATCAGAATATAGAGCTATGACTAAATCTGCATGTGAGATAATGTGGATATACCATGTTCTGGCAGAGTTTGGATTTAAAGTTCCCTTACCAGCAAAGTTGTGGTGTAATAATCAAGTTGCTCTTCATATTGCATCTAATCCGATATTCCATGAAAGAACCAAACATATTAAATTGATTGCCACTTTGATTGTGAAAAGATACAACAAAACTTAATCTCCACAAGCTATCTAAAGACTGGAGAATAACTTGGAGACCTTTTTACAAAAGCATTGAATGGGAGTAGAGTTAGTTATTTGTGTAACAAGTTAGGTATGATAAACATCTATGCCTCAACTTGAGGGGGAGTGTTAGAGATAATATTGTATTTATTAGTATCATATTTACTATGTAACATAGTAGTTATAGTATACCAATAGCCACAAGTATATCAATAGTCATATTTACTGTAGTAGTTGTGGTATACCAATAGTCACAAGAATTTTGTATATATATCTATATGTGTGTACGAACAAAAATAATATATTGAAATATACAGTTTTTCATATTTTATAACAAATTCTAATCCTATATGACTAAGGAAAATGTCTTTCATCATTACATACTTATAAGATTGTATTAAAATTTTTGATTTCATAACAAGATCAAATCTTTATGTAGAGAGTTCATGTTTTCTATGTCTAGAATCACATACAAGCTTCTCTATTCATGTAGGATCTGTCTCATCAATTCATCTTTCGACGTAATTGACCAGAATCATGCATTGATATAACAATGCTCACATATTAAATCAAAGGAATAATAAACACAAATGAATAAATTCAATACTGCACAAACTTTCATTAATGAAACAATCAAGTTTTTATATTAGGGTTAGGGTTTCTCAAGACCTAGGGTATAAAGATCTATTTTTTCATAGGTAGAGATTTACACAGATAGAGCATAGAAAAATAGAAGAAAATCATAATAAAAACTCCTTTAGATCAACGTCTTGTGATCCTGATTGAGCTCCTACATTCCTCTACTATAAAATGCGTATTTTCCTCTCTAAGGTTCATAGGATTGAAGATATCAATATTGAATGACGAGTAAAGGTGGCTATTTATAGGTGGGGCTAAAAACAACTCTACATAACCATCTTACACAACTTGTGCTTGTAGTTGTGGAGGATGAAAACTCATTATTTCTCACTAAAATGACCCTGTATGGCTCTGATCACAGCTTATGTAGGGAGTTCATGTAATCCTCGGGTTTTTACCTTAGCTTAGGTTAAAAACTAAGGAATTAAAACCTTTAATGCATTAATTAAGTAAATATAGTTTAGAAATAATTAATGATAACACAAAACACTAGTTATTAACTTAAAATTTGTTTTCACAAGTTTTGAAGCATAAATCTCATTTTTAATTTTTGTGTCTTGAAATAACAAATGTTTTGGTGGTATATTAATTAATATTTATCATATACTACAATCTGTTCATTTTGTATACATTAAAAAGTTTTGACTTTCATTTCTAATAGTTAAATCTTTACCAAAATTACCAGAAATTACTTTGCAAGTTGTCCACCATAAATTTCGAAGCATGGACATATTATCCTTTATTTTAATAAAGTTTCTTTCATTAAATGACAAAATGAAAATTCTCAATTAAACCATACTTCTTTTCTTTTATGTAAAAAGGAAGCAATTGGGGATGTGAAAGTTTACACTAACTGAACATCAGTGTTTTGAAAAGATAAACATCATATTTCAAGATCTACTTTTGTAACATAATCTCTTTTACACACACAAAATTGTTTATTCAAACCTTTACTTTCTTAACTTGAAAAAAGAAAACCCAAGATAATGTTCACAAGCTCCACAACTTGTGTTTTGAAAAGAAGTGAACAAAGTAATCTAAAAAAAGCTCGATAGATAACTTCGTTTTACTTTATTCTTAAAAGTTACAAAAAAATATCTTTATGCAAATACACAATTACATGGGCACATTTCCCGTTCACGTATGAAACATCGAGTTTAACAAATGTTATAAGTTAGAAAACAAAAACTGAGCCTTGTTTTGTTGAGAAGTGTTAAAAATGAGTAAAAACTTGCTCTGTGAGTTTGCCTAGGCCTAGTAGGTAATATGTCTATTAAAAGCTTATAAGCAAAACTAACTTAGTTCAACTAAAAAATATAACAGAACATGCAATAGAACATAATAAAGCAACCTTAAAACTCTCATGCTAGAGCTAAAGTTAGAAATAAGAAATGAAAATCTTTTATTAGTTTAGTAAGTTGCTAGAGCTATTTGTGTTAAGTTTATCTCTATTTATGTTTTGAAGTGAGTATCTCTTAGAAAAGAGTTAAGTCGTAAGATGAAGTAAGCTAAGTTGTTGTTCTGTGTCTTTGACCAAAGGTTGGGACCGCAGTAGACTTTGGGTAGGAATTGAGGGTAACAAAGTCTACATAGCCTCAACGTGGCTTAAATCACGCCTCATGGTTAAAGTTGAGCAACGTCGCAACTAAGTTAAAAAAAAAATTAAGTTTGAGCACAACCTCAATTGTGGCCCAAATTGAGCCCTCAACTTGACCCATGACTGATGCTATGGATGTTCTTGGATGCTGTGACTCCCAGTTTTTTAAGGTGCAACCTAGTTTTTTACCTGTGATGGACCTCGTGATTCTTCCTAAGCTACTCGTGACTCGATTTAAGTTATAAGCAATGAAGAAAATGCATAAGTTAAGAAGTTTTAACGTGAATCTAGGACACGAAAGCACTTATAAGATTTCCTTCACAATTATAGGTATAGTAATGTATGTTTGTTGCTCTATAGGAACCACAAACCAAATCCAAAGTTTCCAATAGACTACAACAATCTTTAAGTAGGATGCATAGGTGAGTAACTTTGATCTCATCACATTGTTGTATCTGTAATATAGTTGCACATGTCTTCATATGATCATAACTGGCTATGTATGGGATGTGAATAATGCATATTGATAATTGTTTGTACATTGTATGGTCACTAATAACTTGATCTAAGTCTTAACCGAACCTTAAATAAAATGGACATACATTGCATAATAACATATTTGCATTAGCATGATACCCGCATCACGTATTGATATTCTAATTTTGAGGCAATGCCTAGGTGGGGCTACCATAGAGTTGTCAACCCCACAGGAACTAGAGCTGAGCATATGGGTCGTGGCTTGTTTACTCGCTTAAAAAAGCAGTTCGTAGCCAATTTTTTTCTACTCGTTTAAATGTAGGCTAAATTGGCTTAACCCATTTAGCCTACAGATCAAAGTGGGCTAGCCTATGATAGGCTAAGCTAGCCTTCAGTCAAGAGTTTAAAAAAAAAGAAGAAGAAGAAGAAAAAAGAGGAGAATTTTAAGAATAAGAATAATTTAATAACATATTAGTGATTATTTATGATATATTATGAAAGAAAATTAATAGATACATGCATCACAAGGATTATAACATTTTTTAAGTATATATTTATTGATTTAAATATAATACGATATTAATAAATCATTTAAAAAACTTGTTTTTATATATAAGTAATCAAAATAGTAACAAAATTAATCTTTAATATATATAAAAGCCTAAAATATATAATTTTCTAATTTTTACATAAACTTACATAAAAATAAAAAAAAAAAAAGAAAAATTTTCGTTTAGCCTTGCGGGCCAAAGTGGGCTTACCAATTCTAGAAATTTTGGCCGATTTAAAAATGAGCCAAAATGACCTGGCCCATTTAACTGTAGGCTGATGTGGCTCGGCCCGGCCCGCTAGGCTTGTTTGCCTATCTCTAGCAGGAACTAAGCAGGCATCGAAGGATGTCGCTTGAATTGGAGTTGACTTTAGGGTATTAATACTTAATGGAGTTTATGAGGTTCTAAGATGAAGTTGAGATTATGTTACATATGAATATATATATATATATATAACAAGATAAATTTGGAAAACTTCTCCTTCCTTAGTTCTTAGTCTCATCCTGAGTATGGACTACTTGAGTTAGTCCTTCAACTCCTAGAGAGAGCATAAATCTACATTGGTTTGGATTTCAGTCATTCCAATTATGCATTTTATATAGTTAAGTGTTGCATTGAATATGATTGAAACTATACTTGTTTGGCATTTGTTTGAAGAGTGGTCTGGTCAAGTTATCTCATTGAGTTGTGGTTTGCTTATACACCTATAGACTTTATATACTTTTAAGAATTCATAGAGAGGACCTTAGCTTGAGATGAAGGAATTTTGTACACATCAAGAGGAAACCAAGGCTTGTGTGAAAGCTGAAGATAGTACTTTTGTATAAGATTATCTTATTTGTTTCTTGTAAGTTATAAGGTTATGGCTAAGAACTTACCCAAAGCTGCATGTAAAGGAAATGTTATATGGAATTATATGTATGAAAAGTTTCTTATCTTAACAAACCTTGCAATCCTGTTTTAATTGTCCATGATGCCCATGGAATTTCTAGTTTGCTTACTTGAAAAATGTGATTTCTAAATTGTTGCAAAGGTGCATTAACACTGCTGGGGTGCCTTGTAGGGGTGTGACAACTCGTGTAGGCCTCCATTGAGCTTCTGACCATTTTTCTCCTCTTATACAAGCATTCTGCGCAACTTTTGTAGCTCTTTATGTACAATTTAAGTTGCATTTTGGTCATAATTTGCTTATCGTACTAGCGTTCTGCATAGGTTATGTAGAAAGTCATGTACGTTAAAATCTTCAATTTTTCAATTCAATTCTTCACCAAAACTCCTTTAATTCATCCAAACGTCTTCATTAAGTGCATTTATCTTCTTTTACAACTGAACTTAACATTCTCACTCAATGAGCATCTTTTTCTTTAATAAATCACATAAAATTCCACGTAATATAATGTCAAATTAACACATATAATAAGGATCTTTTGACACTTATCAAATCTCTAGAAGGTTTAACATACCTAACGGTCTTATAATTGACAAGAATATTATATTCTACAATTTTGACACAAAGCATGACCCATACAACCTAAGTAGATGCAAAGCCCAACTTAAGAAGGAGAACTTCCAAAAAGTCTCATTCAACCTTATCTTATGTTGTGTCTATATCAATTTTTAGGCCATAACATGAATTTTTTTCTAGAAGATTCGGTTTTGAGATATGAAAGACTTCATGTGTAACCACAATGTGGTCTTGCATCATTTGATCATATATGAAAGCACTATGATTTCAATAATCATCTCATTAAGAAAAGGTTTTAGGCTATTGATAAGGATTTTAGAAATGATGCTGTAGCAGAAATTACATAGGCTAATTGGCCTACTATGAGAGACTAGCTCGAGATTAGGACTTTTAAGAATGTGGACCAAGTTCACTTGATTAAAGGAGATAAGAAACTTGTTAGGGATTTAGAGATCAAAGTAGTGAATTTTTTTTTTTTTTTTTTTTTAAAACCCTAAATCCCCAATTGGATCCAAGTAAATCAACCAAATCAAAACAGATGAGATTATACCTTTTCTCAATCTTTCGAATCTGATGGTGTTGCAATTGTGTGAGCTCCCTCTATAGTATCCACACGAAAGAATTTTCCCAACCGGATTTGATGCGTGTGCTAGCGTATTGGAACAATTCCACATATTCAGGAATTATCTCACAAAGGCTCATGATTTTTCTTTTGGTTTTGTTTGCAGACTTTCTTTGCAAATTCTAATATGACAACAATGCGTCGTAAACCCTAAAGGAGACCATTGTGTTATATGTATAGGGTATCGTGCCTTGTAAATATCTCCATAATCTAATTAGGGTTTTTCAATATAAAAGACATATGCCATAGTTTTATAAATAACAATTTTATTTATTAATTTATAATTATTTATTAATCTTAATATTATTAGGATTGATAAATAATTAGATAATTCACGATAGGCTTATTTAAATAAACCATGATCCAATTGATTCGTTTTTTGTGTGTGACCCTGTAGGTTCACTTAATATTGGCAACAAGCCCTAAACACTATAGGCTTACAGGACATAATTGGTCTCTAACAAGACATTATGCCCATCCAAATTAAGTAAAGATAGGTGATTCGACTGCACCTATTAACAGTCAGTTATTTAATCCCTTTGTCACATAATATCTTATGATCAAACATAAGGTATGGATCAATATGTTGTTTAATCACATATTTTTTGAATCCAGAGTTTGACTAACTAAAACGAATGACACTCATATTCCTCCACATAACTTATTATATGTTCAATTACAATCTTATAATTATCCGATTAAAGATAATGAAGAGTTGAATCAAAACATGGAACGTGTTACGTAGGAATCTATGGTGTCATTAGGTCAAAAGGATTAAAACAACATTGCAATGAGATATACATATTGCGTTGATCCATGTAGCATTCTCATATTAGGTCATTCCAATACAATGTACTCTTAAATGTATTCAAAAGCTAAATTGATATCTTGTATCCATGACTAGTAAAACACGATCACCATTCAATAACATGCTAGTCTTAATATACTATTATTCCATATAATGAATAATTGAGGACAATTTAGAATAATGGTATTTCTCACCTAATGGTCTTACTATTCAAGTCACATATTTTAATAACATAAGGAATAACCAATTATTTAAGGAATAAATTTCATTAAAGTAAGAAGGCCAATTATAACTTGATAAAAAAATTGACTTATATTATAAAGATAAATATTTAAATGACATAGAACTCTCATGGCCTAGGGCACATCACTAGCAAAACTTACCTATTGAAAAGAAAGATTTGACTGCCTGGATGATAGAAGCTCATAAAAAAAGCTAGAAAGATTGATAGAATATGCCATGACAATTGTCTAGCCCTAGAGCCTTCAAACTACCTAGTTGGAAAACACCTTTAATTTCATCATCTGTCTCTTCGACAAAAAGAATACTATTTATATATTCACTTATCAAATTATCTACCCAATGAAGATGATCCCATAGCTTTTGGAACCATTACTGTTAAATAACTCTCCATAAAAATCCATAAAGTGTTGGTGATTGTGCCGTAGGTCAATTACTAGATATTGTCATTCATAAACATTTCTATTATATTGTTTGCATGTTTACTTTATAATAGGATCCGTGAATAATTTAATTATTCTATATGTCCCTAGATGCTCATTATTGTGGGAACAATAATGAATTAAATCTAGTATGAGGTTTGATTGATAATCATGGGATGTTTATTTGTATGGAGATACAAATCAAACTCATAGGTACATGTTGGAGAACTATGTACTGGACTGACCCGCTTTGAGATCACTACATGGATTAGTGTCATAAGTGATTCTCAAAATAAAATGTCATCGTATCCTCAGACCTGAAATCACCATGGATTTAAATGAGGAATATTATATTTCAACTCAATCAATCGTTGTCTTTAACCAGATAATTATAAAGGTTGAGATTGGGCATAATGTAAATCATGTAGAGGAAGTTGAGTGATTAAGATGGGATTTATCCCTCTCATTATGAGAGAGATATCTCTGGGCCCCTCGATGAGTGAGACTAAGAAATGCATGGCTGTGCTCAAATGAATTGATAGTGTGATCAATTTCATTTGTTTTTATTAGTTTACTTAGAAATCGACAAATGATAAGATTGAACGATATAAGGGTGACACTATCCATGCCTTATGTTCAATCTATATCATGTGAAAAAAGGATAATGACATAAGTTATGGATTAGGTAAAAATCGGATCACCGATCTTCACTTAATTTGGGTAAACATAATGTCTTGCCAGAGGCCACTTATGTTTTGTTGACTAAAGTTGTTTTAGGTCAATTGCCAACATTAAGTGAACCTATAGGGTCACACACAAAAGAACGAGTCAAAAGGATCATGGACTAAATTTAATGTCTTGTGGGAATAATAATCTTTTATTATTAAGAATAATAATAAATTAAAGGATCATGGACTAAATTTAATGTCTTGTAGGAATAATAATTTATTATTATTGAGAGTAATAATAAATTATTACGTTGTTATGTGGAAGAATTATATTTTAAGAAATATTATCCTAATTAGATTAAGGGGCACTAATGTCATTACTCATGTGAGAATGACATTAGTATAAAAGGCACATAAAGAGATCTCTCTAGGGTTAACGACTTGTCTGTTGACATTAGACCAGCAGAGAAAATCTACAAACCCTAAAGAGTAAAGCCTAAAGAGTCGTGTGTGAAAATTCCAATATCATCTAGAAATGTTCTAGATCACGCTAGCATGTTAAGGATCCTTTTGAAAGAGTGCTCGTTCGTGTGGATACCGTAGAGGGTATTATGATTTTGCGGTACCTACAGATTCGATTTGCAAATTGATTTCAAGTTTCAAGCTTTTAGAGGTACGAAATCAAACTATTTGTTTGGTTTTAATCTAATCAATACACATGGATACTGGGTTAGGGTTTTCTTTTTGAATTCTGTAAAAGATTTGATCTTTATAATGTTAAAACCCTATGGAAACCCAACATAAAGGACTATGCAATATCTTCTTCCCTATCCAACCAAGTTCCTCTACTACTTTGAATTCTTAAAAATTTGTTTCTTTACCTTCTAGTGACTATAGTATGATGAAAGAAGGATGTGTTATGATTACCACAAGATAACTAATTAATCTGTGATCTTTGATGCCAGTATGTTTTTTCTTTACCCCATAACCTATTAAGCTAATTAATAATCACATCTTCTTCATCATTAAAATTCTGCTCTACATTATCCTGTAATTGTCCAAACTTCTTAGAAATCCTTTCAATTTCTTTTTTATTGTTTGGGGCAACATTTTTTCTCTAATTAGAAAGATGATTACATAAATTGAGCGATTCTGTAGTAAAGGTTCAAAATTACTTAACTTGTTATTCTTTCAACTTTTAGAAATCACCATCTCATAATCAAGTAGCCTCCTGTCATGCCCCAAGGGTACCCTAAACACGATAGTCCACCACACTCAATATTAAAGCTTAAGTATGACAACCTTAGTCATCTCAAAAGCTCCGATATCGGGTGTAAATGTACCTTCACAATCATAAAGGATTAAACTTTGAAACAAGTTGTTCAAGAAGATATTCATAATAGTAATTAAGAACGGAAATCACAACAAAAGCATCTTAAATATAAATATAGGGAGTCTTACAAATATCAAATGGGCATTCCCCTAACGAAATATATTAAGTCTATTATAGTCTAATCAAAATAATTACACTGTAGTTTTACTTAGAAGTCTAAGTCTATTCCTGGTCATTGACTTCATCGAAAAGCTCCTGAATCCAAAAGGTAGTACCTGAAAGAAATAGCTTCAGGGATTCAACCATAAATACGGTACTACAAAAGGTATCTAAGAGGGAGTAAGCTTACTTGCTTAGTGAGAATTGTTTCCACAATAAAGTACTCGTACAACCAATAATCAAACAAGTTATTTAGACAAGCATATAAAATGTAACAAACACGTGAGCTTACAATACATATGATTTTCCAAGAATCATATGTTGAATGGATTTACGCCCTCCATTTGAAGTTAGGTTTCCAGGTCATATAGACAGCTATTCGTAAATAAGATTTTTATAGTTTATGTAAGCCACTACTAGCTGCTAAAATATAGTTCATTCAGGTATCTACTCATCGTTAAATTAATTCAGGTGACCATTAGTCGTTATGTAGAGTTTTGGGCTCTACGGACCTCATTACTATGCCTTTGTCCCACTAAGTATATATTAATGAATGCAATGTGACTCATTACATGGTATGCATGAATTAATTTAATTAAGTACTCATGGCGTAATATTAAATATTTTAAGGTTGATCATGGAATTTGCAGACATATAATTACTATACTAAATCAAACATTGAATATAGACAATTCCCGCCTTGGTATACTTAACATAAATTCAACCATATAAAGCACATGCACTTTCCCATTTTATCTTTTCTTAATTCTAATGCCACTATCCTATAAGCAAAAACATAAGTATGAAATGTAAGAAATAACCTCACTTGGCCATTGCGGTATTCCAGTAGTCAAAGTAGTCTTCCGAGTAGGAAAAGTCACCCTCCACGTCACTTAAACAAGAGAAATACCCAAAATAAGTATTTCATGGAAGTTCTATTTAACTAGCCAATTCTATTTTACTAAGTTCGTCAAAATTCAGATGAAGTGAAATTCCAACTTAAAATAGCCATAACTTGCTCATTTTAACTCTAAATTTCACATGTAATATGATTGTTTTCTACCTACTAGAAAAGATCTATCTATTTCTAAGGTTATTTTTATCGTAAAAATCCATTTGGGTTTCAAAAGTGTACAGCACAAATAGCCACGAATTCCCTAGCCCTTAAAAATGAATTTTTTAAACTTTACTTTACCCAAAAAATCCATAAACAACCACATAGGTATTTATATGGCTGAAAAATCCTTTTAATACATATGTAAACTCGTATTATATACATGATTCTAATGATTTTGTCTTAATAATGATTTTTCACAAAACAAACTTATCTTAGTATTTTGAAAAAGTGAAACTTGACAAATTTATTTTAAGTTGTTGGGAAGAAAGCTAAAAAATTTTTAGTTGTTAAGGTGATTTCTTATTACAACTATTTTTACTTAAATCTTAAAAGATAATTTAAGTTCCAAAATTTTAGTCCTTTCAAGTTATCTACCAATTTTATTCTTTAAGTAGACTTTTACTTGGTGAGTTGGTTTTAACTTGATTTTAAAAACTTATCTTGACCTGGTGTTTATTAACATGTTAGTGATGATCCTATAAATAAGTTTTTAAGAAAAATTTACATCGCAAAGAATTATCAATGTTAAGGTTTTAAATGATAACTTTTATTTTTGGTAGTTTGCAAAGAGAGTAAAGAGCTACTTAGTTAAATTTTGAAAAAGTCTTTGCATAATTAACTTATTTTCTTTATCAAAGAAGGAACTTCTTTTATTTTTATTAAGACAACAACAACATGATGATGCATGAACATGGATTTATAATTAAGTAACATGACAAAAAAAAATTAATATGAAAGATGGAAGATATAAAAATGAAATAAGCACATAATAAATATCAAAGATTAGGAAGTCATAGCTTGTATCTAGGCTTTGTAGACTTAGACATGGGCAAGTCCTAGAAAAGAAAAATAAAAAAATTGTTTTGACTTGATAATACAAGTCTAAGACTAGAAAGATTACTCTTAATAAAAGCATGAAATAAATAAATAAATTGCAAAGCATGCAATAAATAAAAGTTATGTTAGTGAGCTTGTATACTTTAAGAAATATATATACATAAATATATTTAATAACATATGGGAGTTAGATTATAAACAAGAATAATCTAGTATAGCATAATAACAATACATAATAAAATTTTACATGAACAAAAATAAAACATAAACATATTGTTGCTTTCTTAACTCCCATGGGTTTAGAAAATACACACTATAGTCATGTTAAGTTACATGAACATAAAGAATAATTGTAGGAATTTTTACCTAATATAGAGAAGTTGGTGGTAGAAGAAAGAGGGATTGATGTTGTATGGCAATAGTAAAAATTTGGAAAGATGAGAGAGTTTGGAAGAGATTTTAGAGAGAATATTTGAGGAGTGAATTTGAGAGAGTTTTATTATGATAAAAAAGAGTATTAAAAAAAATGGAGGGAGATGGGGTATTTATAGATAAATGTGGAGGAAAATTAGTTATAATTAAATAAAATAAAAAAGAAAAAAAATTAGATGTATGTGTGTGTGTGTGGTGCTGATTTGTGAGAGAGAGGGAGATAGTTGATTTAAATTGTTTTGTATTTTTTTATAATGAAAAGTAATAATGTGCAAGATATGATATAAATAAAGTTTTATGAGAAAGGTAAATTGTAAGAAATAGGTATGGTAGAGTGTAAGAATAGGTAATAAGAAAAAGTAGAGAAAGAGGAAGAGTAGTGAATAGTATAAAATAGTAATATGAATAGTAGACAAGACAAATTAATACCGGCAGTAAAGAAAACACGCGTAAATGAACTATATATGATATTTTTAGATACAAAAGAAATTCTAAAACTGATATTTTTGAAATCCTTATATTATTATGGGTCTAACAGCGTTATCAAAATATTTTTATTGTTCGGTGCATCGGGACACGGTTTTCGAAATATGTTCATGTTCGGGTCTGAAATGAACTAAATTTTGATGGATCAAATATTTTTAAGCTTCACTATATTATTACGGACTATAATCTATGATTAGCTCAATTTTATTGATCAAGGGTTAAGAGCACATGATTGTCGGATCTAGATTCACTAGGGTTTATTATAGATTTGTTGACTTTAGGGTTTCCGATTGACTTTCGGTTCTAGGATTTAAGCATAAAACGTAACATAAAATCTAGGGTTTACACCCCTACTAAAAATTTTCTAATTTAAATTGTCATACTTCCTACCTTTACGCAGGTGAATGTCTACTAAAACAATTGAGCGATTAAACTCCATAGCTAGTGTAATAATAGCTTATGATTTAAGATAGAAGTCTAACGGATCAACCGATATAAAGGGTCAATCTGTCACCCTTGAAGAGTACCTTAAACGAGGCAACCCGTCACATATGATATCAAGACTCAAGAATGACTGCCTCAGTTACGTAAAAGTCTTAGTATTACATGTAAGGCGTCTAGCACAGTAATAGGAGACGCTTTTGGGAAATATAATCTAAGCAAGTAAAAATGAACATACAAAAATCCAGAAATAAAATATCATAAAATTAATAACCAAAGGTCTATTACATGATTTCTTAAGGGCATACCCCTGCTAAAGCCCAAAAAATCGAAATAGTCTTTACAATATTTAAACACTACATCAAAGATTTCAAAGGAATTCTAATCTAGATTTTCAAGTAGATTTCCTTCAAAAGCTTCAAAAGAATACTTACGTGGATATGAGGAGACCTCGGGTACAAAAATAGTTGTTCCTAAGAATGCAAATACCTATAGGGGCGCAAACTTACAGATTTAGTGAGTAAATCCCAAAAATTCATTCTTGAAGTAAAATATCAACCAAGTTTATTATGCAAGCAAATGGAATGCAACAAACACGTGAGCAAACAAGACATATGACTTTCCGAGAATCATATGACGAATGAATTACGCCTTTCATTCGGGGTTAGGTATTCCAGCCAATTAGGGAAAAACTTCTTTTTAAAACATTTTTATAGATCTTACCGGATCCTATACACCATAAAAAACATGTAGTTATTATAGGCTCTTACTAGCCACCAATTTATGTAGTTTTTATCGACTCCTACTCGCCACACACATGATATACTGGTTATGCCTACCACCACTATCATACACTTGTCTCACCAATTGTATAATAGTGAATGCAATGTGACTTATCATATGAAGTGCATGCATAATTTCTTAATCATAGTCTAGTCGTTATATTTAATTTCTTTCAAGTGAGCAACCAATTTCAAACACTTCAATGTAATAATATACATACAACTTTATTACAAACAAATCATGTTTCGATATATTTAATATTCTTTTAACATATTATCATACAACTTCCATTTGATTTTTCCTAAATTCTAATGTAACTAATTTTACAAGCACAATCACAAGTATGAAAAATAAAGGGGAGTAGACTCACTCAGCCATGATGACACCTTTCTTTTTAATGGTTGAGTCATTCGGGATTTCCACTAATCGTAGTAATCTTCTGGATACGAACAATCCTCCTCGAGATCACTTAATCAAGAAAATACCCAAAATTAGTATTTCTTTTTGATTCTATGGTACTTATAAGAAACTATGTCATAAGATCGATAAAATTTGTATAGAGGGTAATTCCAACTTAAAATGGCCATAACTTAGTCATTTTAGCTTGGAATTACGCATATAATATACCGTTTTCTACCTATTCAAAAATATCTATCCAATTTAAAATTATTTTTATCAAACTAAATTGTTTTGAGCTTTAAAACAGTAGTGATCAGATTCACCACGAATTTTACAAAACTTACTTCTTCTTTTTATAAAAACTTGAATCAAAGGGATATATATTATAATAGTTGTAAGACCTTTGAAATATATATATATATATATATATATATATTTCATTTAGTCATGTTAAATGCATGAAATTAATGAGGTTGTCTCAACCATAAATTTTTGGTAAAAGTAAAGTCTTCTAAAACTTTGGAAAAGTAAAACTTTTGAAATTTCCTTTTTAGTTTACTAGAAACTTTCTCAAGTCATTTTGAAAGGGGTATTCCATTTCCTTAGTCTTTTCAAATTTTAAAAGAATGATTTCCATTTTCTAAATTCCTTATAGCTTAGTTTTAATTTTTTTGAAAGTAGTAATAATTTTAAAGAAGTGATTTGTTCATTAATCTTGTTTCCTAAGATCATTTTATTTTTATAAAAGGGGATTTCTTGGTGCTTACCAAACTAATCTATTCAAGGTATTGATGAAAAGTGAAGTTTATAAAACTTTTGTTAAATCAAGAATTCCTTTCTATTTTATGGCTTTGTAAAGTGTATGTATGTATCGTATAAAAATTCCTATGTTTATAATGAACTCCTCTAGAAAAGATTTGTTAAGATAAATTCCTAAGTTTTTATGAAAAATTACTTCCTTCATAACAACATTTATTTTTAGATATGAACTTCTATTTTAAGAAAACTTTTTCTTTCTTTAACTTGTTGAGACAAAATCAATATGTTCATGCATGATCATGAAATAGAATTATGAAAACATAGGAAAAACATAATAGTAATAAAATAAGCAAGTAAAGAAATATGTCAAGTATTGGGAACCTTAACTTCATCAAGGTATCCCGGGACTAAGAATGGACTAGTCCCAAAAGAAAAAAAAAAGAAAAGAAAAGAAAGCAAATATGTTGTTTTGACTTGATGAGGACAAGTCTAAAACTAGAGACTAGTCTTAAAATAACATGAAATAAATAAATAAATTGCATTATTTGGAAGTAAATAAATAACAATGAGCTTATATACTCTAAATATTATATATTAGCACATAATTATATCTAGTTACATATATATAAAGGATTAACAAGAAATCAAAATATGAGCAAAAGTAAAATAACAACATAGAGATACATAAATATATTTTCATGAACAAGAACAATACATGAATATAGTGTAGCTTCCTTAACATTAAGTTTAGGAAACTCACACCATGGTCATGTAAAGTTACATGACATGGTAAGAAAAATCTAAAGAAAATTCTTACCTAATGTGTTTGTAGAAAAAGAAGAAGAAGAAGATAATTTAGAGAGTTTTTGGATGGAAGTTGAGAGGAGAATTGGAGAGAGTTTTGAGAGTGAAATTTGTGAGTAGAAAATGTGTGAATGAAGTGAAAGAGGAGGAGGGTATTTATAGGAAAATTAGAAGTGATTTTTGAGTGATTTAATTAAAGAAAAATTGAAAAAAAAATTGAGAGGAAGAGAGAGAAAGGGGCATTGGCCATGGAGAGAGAGAGGAGAGGGAGATGTAATTTTTTGGACTTTTGTGTATTAAAAGTAATAATTTGTAAAGTAGATATGATATAAAGTTATGGAAAAGGTAAAAAGTAAAGATAATAGGTTATAGTGTTATAAGAGTAGGTATTAGAAAAAGTAGAGATAAATAAATAGTGTAGAATAGTAATGAATAGTGTAATGTAAGGTAAATATGACTAGTAAAATACCGGCAGTAGAAAAATACACGTATAATTGCGATATCTGATATTTTTAATTATCGAAAAATTACGAAACTGATATTTTTGAAATCCTTGTATTAAATCGGTCCTATCAGTGTTATAGGAATATTTTTATTATTCCGAGCTCCTGGACATGGTTTTCGAGAACTGATCTCATTTGAGTCCGAAGGACATTCGAATTTCACGAATATGATATTTTTATGTTTCCTCAAGTTATTACGAACTATTGATACTAATTATCTCAACTTTTTTCTTTAAAGGAATACGGGAATGCCGGATCTAAATCCTAGGTTTGTATTAGACTTTTGTTGACCATTAGGATTCCGGTTGACTTTTAATTCTAAGATCAAACTTAAAATTAACCGAAAATTTTAGGGGTTTACACAATCAATTTTCTCTTTAATAAAATTTCCAATAGATCGTTTATTGAACCAAGTGAAACTTTGCCCTTGATAGCCTAAATCTTGTAAGCTTGTGTCAAACACCATTTGTCGAAAACCTTTTATCTGCCTCTTACTTCATTCTTGGCCACCAACCTTCTCATAATCATACAAAATTTCGCTAAAGTCTCTAACACATAACTAAGGATCCATAAGAGACGTGGATAATGTCACTTAATCACAGTAGAGAGATTTTTCTTTTTTTTTTTTTTTACCATGAAAATGAGTGGGTGAATGTACCTAAGTAACATTATTAGCCGTAAGCCATCTAGATGAGTAACCACAGTCACAAATCTACTGCTGATTAACATCCAAAATAGAAACCTGGACATCAATTGACCACCAAAGAGCAACCCCCCACCCCTCCAGCATAGTACCTAGAGGACAAACATAAGAGGAATCATCAAGTTTAAACCTTCTATGAAGACCATCTATATATTTATTTTATTTTTAATTTCCATAAGAAAAACCATACTTAGCTTATATTTATTAATAAGCCCTTTTAATGATCGAACTATGAAGGGTGGGCCTAATCCTTGACAGTTCCAACTCATAAATATCATGGCTGCCTTATGGCTGTTTGAGGCCGCCACCACCGCCTTCAAAATGTAGAGAGTGTTTCCTTAACTGGAACTTCTACTGAAGCTTTGTCAGCATCAATCGTAACATTAGTCAGCTTATTGTTCCTTCTCCCTTTAGCTTTCCTAAGCTTCGTGATCTAATTACTTCCCAAAGAGAAACTTGGACCCTTCTTTAACTTTATTATTTGAGAATCCCCCTTCAAGCTCTTGTTACTATCCTTAACCTCAAAATCCAAATTTCTCTTGATATTGAGTTGTTTAAGAGAATTAACTACTATATTAGTCAAAGCTCTTTCTTGATTATCAACCATTAAAGACAAATCCTAACTTCCTTCAACCTTAACTTCATTAAGTGGAAGTTCGACATAATAGATGGAAGGGGATTTGAGAATGGAAGATCTAATTTTTAGGTGTAAGAACCAAGTCATTATGGTTAGAAGGTTATTGAATGGCTTTTGTGGGTGAGGAATATGGAAGATTAGACGACATAGGTAGCTATGAATCAAGGTCAGGACAAGGTTCAAAAAAAGCATGAGACTCCAAAGAAGAGCTAAGGTTGGTGGCAATGTTGCAAGGGAAGGAGAGGCCAAGGAGGAGGGTAAAGCAAGTCAGGTTTATGATGAGAATAATTACAAGCAAAAGAAGTTAAAGAGGGCTTAGATAAGTTCAGTAAGGAGTTTGAAGGAATTAATTTAGAAATGTGATATAAGGAATTAAAATATGGGATATTACTACCAACAAATTCGAATGGCAATCAATTTTCCTCAATATCCCCTTCTTTACTAGTCCATACCGTCACCTTCCTTCTTTCTCCAATCTATATTGATGTCCCCCATAAAACTGCCATTAATCCAAAGACATCCCTAACACTTAAAGCTGCTTCCAGTCTTTTAAATATAACATTTTGCCAAGTGACCCAATCTACCATAGGTAAAACAAAAATTAGAAAATTTTTCATATTTGAAGAAGACTTTATATCTATCACCCATGCCTCTACTAATCCACATCTCTTTCTTGAGAGGCTTTCTCACATCAATATTAACTCTAACTCGTATGAAACCCCTTCTTATGCCATTAGCCAATCTAGGATCTGTTTGTTTTGGCTTTTTTCTGACAGATACAAACACTTTTTCAAACTTTTTTCTAACAAATTATTTATCCAGAAATAGATATAGATAAAAAAAAGTTGACAGTTCTCATCAAAAGATCAAATAGAACAAATATAGATTAAATTTAGATGCAAATTGGATATATCTACACATATCATTTTAAAAAAGATACAGATACAGATGAAAAACAGACAATCCAAACAGACCCCTAATAGGCTCCACATCAATAAGTTTACCCAAAGAGGCTCCAATAGTTTTGGCATTACCGACAAACATTTAATCTAACTTAACACTATAGATTTGGATCCAGGAGGCCACTTCATTTAACTCAATTTCCTTTAAATTAAATTCTCTAGACCACTCCTTCAAAGTAAACACATGAATAAGAACTGCCCATGGTCTATCTCGGTTATCAGTCACATTATACTCAAAGAGCTGAATGATACCAAAAATTTATTAAAATATGCTTAAACTACTTTAAGCTTAATTATTACGCATGAACATGTTTTGTTAGGTTGAGGTATGAAATTATATATAAATATGGTTGACAATTTATGTGTGTTAAAATAAACTTAATGTGTTAGTAAGATTTGGTGTTGTATTAATTATTTGTTTTGTGCATGAGAAGTATAAGTTTTTCAAAAAACAAAACCAACCTAAACCAAGTAGATTTTAAAGCCCCCAAAACTAAGCCCAAAGCATTCTTTTTCGCCCTAAATCTAGCTTAAAATTCAAAGCCATTAGGATAATTATAAGTTCATGTTTTTGCCAATTTTCACAAGCTACAATAGACCTTAACCGATGCCTTTAATAACGAGAACAACCCTAATATTTTCTTCTCCAAATTTTCTCAAACAATTCACCTTAAGCTTGTATCAAGACTTCATCATCAAGTTAAAGAAGCTAAGGTAAAGTTTATGTGTTTATCTTTTCATTTACTTCTTTAATTCTTCCATGGATATAACTTTGTTTAAATGAAATTTTAAAACATGAAAAGTGTTTGATTAGTTAAATAAGTTCTTGAAGTGTAGTATATGAGTATAGGGAAGTGTTAGAGATGTTTTGGAGATGAATAAGTAAGTATGGTTGTGTGATGTTTCATGTTGGATATGGAAGTTGTTGGATGCTTGATAAGTAGTGTTTATATGCATTTAGAGTTGTTAAGTATATGTGTTAAATTGTATTATGCTTTTATAGTGTTTAGATTGATATAAGATGTGTGAAGAATGGATAAAATGAAATTTGAAAAACAAGAGAAAAATGTTTTTTGAGCACTAGCTTAAGAATCATGGGCGTGACATTGAGTTTCGAAACATCAGTTTCCTCAGCTTTTCACAAATTATGGTGTCATGCCCCAAAGGATACCTTAAACGTGATAATCCGTCACACTTATTATTAAAGCTTAAGTATGATTACCTTAGTCATTCGAAAGCTTCGATACTAAGTGTAAGAGAACTTCACAATCATAGAGAACCATACTTTGAAACAAGTAATGAGATGACATGCATAATAGTGATTAAGAATGAAAATCATAACATTACAACTTAGTACAAAATATGGAGTCTTACATAACCAAAGGGGGCATACCCCCATCATGAATATACTTAAGTTCATTAACTAATTCTTCAAAAAAAACACAAGGAGATTTCCTTAGAAGTACGAGTCTACTTCTAGGCCACAACTTTTATCAAAAGCTAATTGATGCCAAAAGTCACTGCCTATGAGAAATATCCCTAGGGCTTCAACCACAAATAGGGAAGCTATAAAATATCCAAAGGGGCTTAAGCTTACTTGCTTAGTAAGATTATTTCCATAATAACGTGCTCATACAACCAATAATCAAGTTAATTAAACAAGCATATGAAATGCAATAAACACGTGAGGAAACAATATGCATGATTATTCGGAAATCATATGTTGAATGGATTTACCCTCCATCTAGGGTTAGGTGTTCCAGGCCCCATAGTACCATTGTTTTCAAATAAAGTTTTGTAGTTCATTCAGGCTACTAGTAGCCATTAAAATGTAATTCATTTAGGCTACTACTCGCCGTTAATATTAGTTCATTCGGGCTAATACTTGCCATTATGCAAATTTCGAGTCCCTGCTTACTTCACTACTATGCTCTTGTCGCAAGTGTATAGTAATGAATGCAATATGACTCAGTTAGTGATATGCATGAGTTCATTTAATAAATTCTTTAAGCATGATAATAAGTATCTTTATTAGTGATCATAGAATCTTGTAGACACTCCAATATAATACTAAAACAACCATATGATTATTGACAATTTAAGCCTTGAAATACTTAATATAATTTCAAGCAATAATATAAGGCACATGCATTTTTTTTTTTATTTTTCCTAATTCTAATGCCACTATTTTATAATCAAAATCATAAGTATGAAATGTAGGAAGCAAACTCACTCAGCCATAATGTTGTAATCCTCTAGTCTTAATAATCCTTCGGATAAGGAAAGTCGTCCTCCATGTCATATAAACAAAAGAAATATCAAAATAAGTATTTTATGGAAATTCTACTCAAACTTGCTAATTCTATCATGCTATGTTCGTCAAAATTCAGATGGTGTGAAATTCCAACTTAAAATGGCTATAACTTGCTCATTTTAACTTGGAATTTTACATATTATTCATTTTCTACCTACTTGAAAATATCTATCTATTTCTAAGATTATTTTTATCATAAAGAGTCATTTGAGTTCAAAACAGTTTGATACATAATAGTTATGAAATTCCCAGCCTTAAAATGAAAAATTTCTAAGCTTTTCCTCATCCAAAAAGCCACAAACAAACATATAGATATTTATATGGTTGAAAAATCCTTTTAATACATATATCACTTCAATGTGTTTCCTCTATGTGTTAGACGCCTTGTATATAGTATGGAAGCCTTCGTGTGATTAAGACAGTTATTCTTAGGCTATAATTTTATGTACAGTGAACTGCTATGTTTAAGGTACCCTTCAGGGCGTGACACAACAGATTGTAGGTGTGTGTGAGGTGAGTTTAATGTACAAGGAGGGAACTTAAGGATGGCAAAGGACAAGCTTTGGCCATTTAGGGTAGGGAATTCAAGTGAGGATGCTTTTAGGATGGATAAAGCTATTAGAGTAGGTGCATCTAGGAGGATACACATGCTAGTGAATGTAAAGAAACTGGTCGATAAATAGACAAAGGATCCCACCTTTGTGGATGAAAGATTACTATGTTAGTTAACAGAGTTCAAAAATTAGTTATCACTAGAAAATAGCTTTATAACTATTTAGTTAAGGTTTGTAACAAACGAATAATAACAAACATTGTACATGCATATAAATACAATGAAAGAAAAAGGGAAAACATCATTGAACCCTTTTCAACAAAGTTCTCATTGAGTATAGAAGCATTAGCCAGGTCGAAGGTCTTATTCTCATATCCTTTGTACCTACGAAATAACAAACACTATAGTTAGAACTGAGAGAGAATAATGGGAGGAAGTCGATAGTAAGAAAGTACATTTTAGGGTTTCAGATATTACACTTACGTGAAAGAGAGCATAAGAAGGAAAGAACAGTGTCATCAGGATACTATATACTAAAGGTTTTTGAGTGGGCTAGGCCGACTTTAACAAATTTGGTGCTCTTGTCTCCAATAGTTGCAATCTTGATCAATCTTGATGGCACCTAAATTGAGATCGCACAATTATCAACCAGTTGATATGGAATCATTAGAAAAAACAGTATTAGCAATTCAAGACAGTTTACATTCGTTAAGTGAAGGGACAAAGAAAATTGAGTTGAGTCATAATCAAGATTTAAATAATCATCAAGGTCAGAATATATTTGATTTATTACCCTTGAAGTCTTCAGATAATGCGAACGCATTGCTTGAAGGAATTAAACTTGAAATTCATAAGTTTTTGGGTCCAAAGTATTAGGATAGATTTTCAAACCGTTGCATCTTTTGGTTTAGAGGGGGATACCTTATAATGGTATAGATTGATGCACATGAACAAATAGTTGAGTTCTTAGAAAATTTTTGTCAAAACTCTTTCTACTCACTTTGATCCTTTAGATTATGAGGATGTCCAAGGAATGTTGTCTAAATTGATTCAACATTTATCTGTATCAAACTCAATTCGAATCCTTGTCTAACATGACAGTAGGTTTGTTAGAGTCATTTCTGATGAGCTGCTTTATATTAGGTTTTAAACTTGCATTAAGAAGAGAGATATAGATTTCTTGGTCAAAATCATTAATTGATGTCGTGTGGCTTGCTAGAATGCATGAGGACAACTTTCTTGACAAAAATAACAATTTTAAACCATTTCACAATCAATGTACGTCTTATTACCCATCACATTCTACTTCTTTACAATTTGCCAAACCGTATTCAACATATCAATCCCAAACACAAAACCAAATTTTAGTCTAAACACAATCTAGCAACCTTAAATTTTTACCTATCAAGAAACTAACAACTGAAGATATACAAATGAGACGAGAAAAAGGTTTATGCTATAACTGCAATGAAAAATTCCATAGAAACCGCAAATGTAAAGCTAAATTTCTTTTACTATTGGCTGAAAATGAAGATTTAGTAGAATTATCAAATGAAGATGCAAAATATATACTTGATTAGTATGAAACTGTTGATTCATGTGCAATTTCATATCATGCGTTAACTGGAGAGAGTGCTCCTTAGACACTTGAGTTCAAAGGATTAGTAACTCAAAAGAAGTTATCTATATTGATTGATTTAGATTGCACGCACAATTTTGTGTAGAGTTGGGTGGCATGTTTCTTAGGCATACTTATCACATCAACACCTTAGTTCTAGGTTACGATAGGCAACAATCAAAATTTACAATGTGAGGGATAACATGTGGCTGTAGGAGTAGAGATACAAGGATTCACATTTTTTGCCACTTTCTTTGTATTGCCAATAAAAGGGGAGAAATGGTACTTGGTGTTCAATGGCTAAAAGATTTAGGACTAGTCACAATAGACTATAAAACTTTGACAATGAATTTTAAAGATAAAGGCCATTCCATTACATTGTTTGGGAATTAGTGTGATAAATTGACACAAATATCACACCATCCATTGAAAAGATTAGTGAAAGTGGATGATATTGCTTCTTATTACCATTTGGCAGCTTAGGAGGATGATAATTCATAAGTACCACCAGCAATAAAGCCACTGAAGCCTTATTAGGCATATTCTCTCAATTATTTGAGACGCCCTCATCATTGCCACCCAAGCAAATGGTTTAACATAGAATTTTCATTAAAAATGGTGTCTTTCCAGTAAATCTCAAACTATATTGCTATCCTCACTTCCAAAAAAAGTGAGATTGAGAAGCATGTTAAAGAAATGTTACCTCAAGGAACTATTAAGCCTAGTATCAATCCGTTTTTGTAATCCCCCTAATTTCTCATAATCTAGTTTTAATAAATACTAAAAATATAATATAAATTTTTAAAAGAATGGTTAAAACGAGTAGCAAAAATCACTCCAAATTTTTCGCGATTTAAATTTTTAAGTATTAACAAATTATAATCTTTATCACTAAGACCTTAAAAGTTCATAATAAAGAATAAAGAAAACTATTTAATATTTATGAACTTAAGTTTTAATGTAATATATATGTATATATATATATTAAAACATTCAAGTTAAATAATTCTGGGATTATAAAAACTAAAAGTCTGATATAATCCAGTAATTTATAATTAGTAAAAGGAACTGAGTAACAAATATAAAATTAAAAATTAAATTTCTAATCTAATGAAAAGATTCTATTTATACGATCATATTCAGAATATTTAATATCGTTAATATGTAAATTTTTATCTAAAAATATTATCAAATCAGTATTTATTATACGTGTCATTTAGATCCATAAAATTAATTTTTTTTCAATAATTTATATTTTTCTCACATATTTATTGATTATAAATTTATCATCTTCTTATTATTCTTATATTTCCATACATCCTAACTAAGTCGCATTTTTTTCCTTTGTTTTGAATTTGTCTTACGTGAATTGCTTAAATTTGAATTCTCCTGGACGCGTACAAATCCTCAACAAAAAGCGAAAATTCAAACACATATATAGATATCTTTAATAGAAATTCTATGTATGCCATAGTATTCATAATATTTAATAAGGAAATATGGAAATTTTCATCTAAAAATATTACCGAATCAGTATTTAACATACGTATTACTTAAACCCGTAAAATTAATTTTTTTGCATAAATTTATATTTTTCTCACTCCTTACATATTTTTTATTAAATGTATCATCTTCTTTTTATTTTTTTTATTTCCATATATCCAAACTCACTTGTATTTTTTCCTTATTTTGTTTTATTACGTATTTACGTATGGAATTCCAATTTACACTTCTTCTCTGGACGCGGTTAACTCCCAACCAAAAAGCGAAAATTCAAACACATATATGTAAATCTTTAATAGAAATTCTATGTATACTATATTGTTTAGAATATTTAATAACGCGAATATGGAACTTCTCATCTAAAAATATTATTAAATCATATTTAATATACGTATCACTTAAACCCACAAAATTAATTTTTTTCACAAATTTATATTTTTATTCCCTCCTTATACGGTTACAAATTCATTATCTTATCTTTATATTTTATTTATATATATCCCTAAACCTAAAATAATTATCAACTAATATATATATATATATATATGGTGCGGCTACCAAATTCGGTGGGGAAGCTACGAGGAAGAGGAGCCGGATTTTTGGGATCAATAATGCATCCTTTCTGTCAACTAAATCAACCCAAAAGATCAACCAAATAATGACAACTCAATAGAGCATTAACTGAAGTAAAAATGACAGCCAAATGAGATCAAAACCGAAGGAATTCGGAGGAGATATGCAGCCGCAACTTGTCCTTCTTTCTCTTCTATATATATACCTTGGAGCATCATATTGGGCAAGCAAACAACCTTCATTTACTCTCAAATTTTCCAGATCAAACAAACATCTATTGAGCAATCCAATCAACCTAAAAACAGAAACATCTCAGTTCAAATCAAAGAAGAAAATAACATGAAAAACGCTCAAATTGGTGTCAAGGTAAGTTGTTGTATTTCGGTTTGTTTTTTCTAAAAACAAGTATTGGAACTAACTCCTAATGATATTAGGATCACAATACAACCCAAAACAAGCTTCAAATCACGTCCAAATAGCTCCAAGAAGGTAAGAGTTCATAAACTTTAATTTGCACCATTGAATCCGAAAATCATGAACTAAGGATGAGTTTTGGTGTTTTTAGTTGTTATATGTATAGAAATATCATGTATAAATACTTAGGAATGAATTAGAATGAATTTATGTGTGTAAAACAATGGAAAATCGGATCAAAACCAAGGTTGAAGATGATGAATAGTGCCCTGGTACTGTTCACGTGAATAGTAGCCATAATGTGCAGAATTTTTTTTTTTAAAAAATATATATATTAATTAAATTAATTTTATAAATTCTGATAGGTTGGTTAATTATTAAAAATATATATTTATTTTATTCTGAAGTGAAAATAAATTTTTTATAATTTTTGGATTATTTTTAGTAATATATAGTTATTTAAGTATATATGTATATGTAAATACTTTAGTATTATTGAAAATATAGAAAAATATAATTTTATTAATTTTGGTTAGATAAATTAATTAATATTATTGTATTTATTAATTCTGGAAAATTACAAAATTTTTTTTATTATTTAATTTTGATATTAGTTTTATTAGTATAAGCTAAACAAGATATAGAAAATAAGTATATGTTTTAGTAATGTAAAAAGTGTTAAAAATTAATATTTTATTTATTACGAATTTTTATTATAAAATTAATAATTAAATTTTATAAAAAAAAAAAAAAAATGAAATGAAATAAAGACCCCAAAATTAAGGGGACGTAAATACGTCCCCTGGATGAAGTTCTCCTCGAGAACTATATAAATATATATAAATATAATAATAATGAAATAACTAAAAAAAAAAAAGAAGAAACCTGGGACGAAATGTCCCTGTACCTTTGCAAATAATAATAATAATAATTGATAAATTAATTTAATGATTATGATAATAAATATTCCGTAATTTATGTTTTAGCTAAAAATAATAGAAATATAACTTAAACTACTTATGTTTTTAATGAAATGATATATAAAAATAAATAAATGAATAAATATTTTGATATTGATTTTATTATTAAAGTTTATTTTCTTAAGCAATATTATTGCTTATATTACGAATATTGTTGATCTATTACTAATATCACTAATGTTGTTAGTAGTAATATTAAAATCATTATTAAGCCTATTGATATTACCAATATTAGTATTATTGATTTTGGTTACTAAAACTATTAAATTGTTTTTGTAATTAAAATTGTGTTACTATTAGTAGTAATATTAAAACTAATATAATCACCATTATCTTTGATACTAGTATTACTACTACTTTTATGAGTATCACTAATACTAAGATTAGTATATTATATAAATAAAATATATGATTTTTGGTAACTAATTAAAATAGATTTAGTAATTGAATTAGGCGATTAATTTCCAATTAACTCAACTTAGATTAATATAGTAAGTAAGACCATAAAAAGAAAAGGAGTACGTAATTTCTAAAATATGTCTAATTTAGAATTAGTGTAAATAATAGTATAAGTTATACCACAACTAATCTGGTGAATATGTTATTTCAAATATCTTATTTCGGAACTAATAGAAGAATAGATTAATTAAATAATAAATATCTGTTATTTCGTTTCATAGGAAGAATAGATCAATTCTCGAATTTCCAGTAGCATATTCCAATAATTTAGCGAGGACCACAGGTGAGGGACTTTGACCTTATCATATTGTTTGTGCTTGTAATTAGTTGCATTGATAATAACATGTCAAACTGAATTGCATGTGGGTTTGGGTAAATTGCATGCTGCTTGGTGTATGTATGATTGTCAAAACATCTTATTATAATTAACAATTTCTTTGTATGATGACAATTGTATGGAGCATGTTGATGTTTCTCTGTAAGTGTATTATCATCCTGAATCTGACTAAAAACTATTGGTACCATAAAATGAAATGGGCATGCATCGCATATATTGCATATTTGCATCTCTAAAAGCGTAGTAGTCTATTACGTATTGGCCATCCGGGACTTTGATAATGCTTGGTTGACCTAGGCTAAAGGCTATTAGATCAACGCAAGGTTACCTTTGATTCTATTGGTACCATAAGAACTAAGTGGTAAATGAAGGACGCCGCTTATGGTATTGTTTGGATGATTAATGCTTAGGGAGTTGCTAAAGGTATGTACATGGGATGGTTTGTTAAGATATCATATTAAAAGTGATAACCCTAATACGAGAAATCGTAGATTCCCATGTATGCTTGGCTTCTTCTGGATAGACTATGTACTACTGGTTCCTTCAACCCTGATGAGAGGGGTAAATCTCCATCCTGCTTTGGACTCCGGATTCTCCAGGCTTGTAATTGTTCATATACTTGATTGTGGCATTACATATGTTTGCTAAGTAAACTTGATTTCCATTGTTTGATATGTGGTCGGTCAGGTCATCTCACTGAGCGTGTGGTTTTGCTCACCCTCCAACAGTCTTTGTGCAGGTATAACGTTAGCTGGGATTGGGTTAAGCATGAGTGAAGAGGCTACATCAAAAGACCTTGCTGAAGATAGTTTCATAGATTATATTGGTCTCAAAGAATTAAACTAGATAAATTGTATAATTGATTAAGATTTGTATTTTATAGGTTTGATCTCAATTTCATTATTTGGTAGGGGATACCGATTCTCTGCGGTTCTGGCAAACTAAGGAAAATTGGAATCCTTAGTATTATATAATATATTGGTATGACTACATTACATGTAACAATTATAAGATAGAGTCTTGTAATATCTGACTTACAAGACGGTTCTCATATTACGGGTGCACACGTGATATGATGACTACAGGATGATACTACTAGGCCCTATTTTGGGGCGTAACAGTTTTCATCTGTAGTACTTAGTTAAGAAGAAAGATGGAACATGGAGATTTTGTATTGACTATAGAAAATTAAATCAGGTGACCATTAAAGATGAGTTTCCAATTCCAACAATTGATGAATTACTGGATGACCTAAGGCATGCCACTGTGTTTTCTAAATTGGATTTAAGATTTGATTATCACAAGATTAAGATGCATGAAGAGGATATACATAAAACGGTATTTAGAACACATGAAGGACATTATGAATTTTGTGTTATGCCATTCGGGTTAAGTAATGGATTGGCCACTTTTCAATCTATTATGAATAGCATCTTTAAGCCATATTAGTGTAAGTTTGTCATAGTGTTTTTAGATGAAATTTGGGTTTACAGTACATAAATAGGTATTCATGTAGCATATTCAAGTACTATGTTTGATATTCTTTTAGCAAACACCGTCTTTGTTAAAAAGTGAAAATGTGCTTTTAGGGTTGATCAAATAGAATATTTGGGTCATATGGTGTCTTATAGACGAATTAAACTTGAAACTTCGAAGATTCAAGCTGTACAAAATTGGCCTCAACCACTTCAACTAAGCAAGTAAGGGCCTTTTTAGGCTTATCTGGATATTATAGGAGCTTTATCAAAGGATATGCTTCAATCGCTACACCATTAACAAACTTACTTAAGAAGCAATAATTTAAGTAGTTGGATTTAGCTACTGTTGCATTCAACAGTTTAAAGAACGCTTTGGCGTTTGCACCAATTCTTTCTCTTCCATATTTTAGCAAACAATTTGTTATAGAAATTGATGCTTCGAGAATAGGAATGGGAGAAGTGTTATTACAAGAGGAGAAGCCCATTGCATATTTTAGTTAGAAGTTTTTGAGTCATATGCAAAAAGCATAGCTTATGTTTGGGAATTGCATGCATTACAAGAGGTGGTCAAAAATTGGAGACAATATGTTTTGGGGACACACTTTATCATACAGAATGATCATCATGGCTTAAAGGAGTTATTGACTCGGGTGATTCAAATGCTGGAGCAATAGAAATATACGGTTAAACACCTTAGGTATGATTACTCTATGGTTTATAAGTAAGGATAGGAGAATCAGGTTACTGATTCTTTATCAAGGCAACTGGATGGCACATTACTTACATTCTTTGTATAGTATTGAATTTATTTTCATAGCTTAAGCATGAATATCAATCATTACCAACATTTCTAGAGATGATTAGTAAGATGCATGATGAGATAGATTATAAGGGCAAATTACATTGGTTGAATGAATTTTTGTATTGCAACAATCATTTCTTTTTAGTACCAACTTCATCAATAATTCCTCTTACATTACAAGAATTTCATGATTCTCCTATGAAAGGTCATTTTGGGGCGTTGAAAACATATAAGAATATAACATCTTAGTTCTTTTGGAAGGGAATGAAGCAGAAGATTGAAGAATATGTTAGTCATTGTTGTATTTGTCAACAAGTCAAGTATTCAACTCAAGCACCTCAGGGATTATTAGCGTCATTACCTATCCCTGAAAGAATTTAGGAAGATATTTTAATGGATTTTATAACATGTCTACCAACATCTCAAGGATTCATAGTAATTTTTGTAGTTGTGGACAAATTATCCAAATACTATAATTTGGGAACATTATCTTCCAATTTCACAAGCATTACAGTTGCTCAGTTGTTTATTCAATTAGTAGGACGATTACATGGTTTCCCTAGATCAATTGTGTCTGATAGTGATCCCATATTTCTTAGCCAATTCTAGAAGGAATTAATGAAATTGAGTGGGACTCATTTGGAATTTAGCAGTGCTTAGACCAACAGTCAAAAGAGGTATTAAACAAGATTTTACAACACTATTTGCGATTCTTTGTTATGGAGAGACATGAGGATTCGGTGAAATTTTTACCTTAGGCAGTAGTTGCATATAATACATCTTTTCATGAAGGGGCTAATACTACTCCATTCAAAGTAGTTTATGGAAGAAAACCACCTTTAATTCCGACATACATTATAGGAACATATTATGACTTGTGATGAAGCACTTAAAATTTTACATGATCATTTAGCTAAAGCACAAATTCGTATGAAAATTTACGCTGATAAGCACAAGCCTGATTTTATTATATGCCCAAGAGACTTAGTGTCTATACGATTACAACCATACAAACAAATATCATTATCTCAGGGCCATTTTTCTAAGCTCTATAAAAGTTTTTATGATCTTTATAAGTTTTTGAGAGCTGTGTGTTCGACAACATATGAACTAGAACTATCGGAGGGTTCTAGGGTTCATAATGTTTTTCATTGTTCGGTTTGAAGAAGGCAACAAGGCAATCTATTGTGTCTTTACATTTGCCTAAGAACACCTATCAGTCTCACTCAACCATTAAACCCTTAGCTATTGTGGGATCAAGGCATATTTTTCGAAAGCTAGAGTGGGTGCCTCAAATATTATTACAATGGGATGGTCTTTCCCTTGAAGATACATCATGAGAAGGTTCATTAGAGTTTAAGATACTTTATCCTATGTTCAACCTTGAGGATAAGGTCCTATTTCAAGAGGGGGAGCAACATGTTACATCAAAACATCTGAGAAATGCAAGATAGAGGATTCCACCCTTGTGGATGAAAGATTACTATGTTAGATAACAAAATTAAACTAGTGAACAAAGTTAAAAATTAGTTACAACTAGAAAACAATTTTGTAACTAGTTAGTTAAGGTTTGTAACAGACAGATAATAACAAACATTGTACATGCATATAAATACAATGAAATAAAGGAAAAACATTATCGAACCCTTTTCAATCAAAGTTCTCATTGAGTATAGGAGCATTAACTAGCTTGAAGGTCTTACTCTCATATCCTTTGTACTTACGAAGCAACAAACACCATAGTTAGAATTGAGAGAGAATAGTGAGAGGAAGATGATAGTAAGAAAATACATTTTAGGGTTTGAGATATTACACTTACGTGAAAGAGTGGATAGGAAGGAAAGAACAGTGTCATTAATATATTATATACTAAGGGTTTTTGAGTGGGCTGGGCCAACTGTAACATAGGTGTCGGATTGTTAAGTTTGGTGGCAAGATGAAGTTTGAGATAATGTCTAAATCTCCTTCGGTGGTTAATTGGGTTGTGGCAAGTGAAGCTAGGACATACACAAGATATATCATGTGGTTAGTTCTTTGTACCATAGTGTTGCTATCAGGAGTTCTGATGGCTACGTTGTCTAGTATTTTGATGTGTTATTTATACGATGCAATAGAGAGAGATTTGAGGAGAAGTGAAGTTGTGTCTTTGAGTTTATATCTTGTAGGTCCGGTAAAAGACATTTATATTTGGAGACTCCAATGTTGTTCTTGTTTTAGTCACAATTGTTTAGTTATATTTCTTATAATGCCAAAGACAGCAACTAGTTTTCAAAGAATTACTTTTTATGCACATTCGTTTACCAACAATGTAAATGAGTTAAATTATTTATGAATTATTTGAGTTTAACTTAATGTATACCCAATCTTGACTAAAAAATATAGTCTGAAACTACTCAAGTAGTTACTGCATCGAGCTTAAACATTTGACAAGCTTATGAGCATAATTGAGCTTGCATGGAATGTAAATGATAGTTTAGTTTGAGTTAAGTTTAAATATCATTATAAATAGAAAAATTAAAGATAAAATATGCTTAGATGAGGTTAATTGAGTTGAGTTCAAGCTTGTTTGGTTTTACTTTGACTTTGAGTCTTCATACTCAATATAATTAAAGTAGAGCTTAATTTTAAAATTTTGAGTTGAGTTGGAGTTCAAATTTAACATTGAGTTATTTTGACTCAACTCATTTATAATCACTTTGCTAATGAACGTTTAAAATAATCAATAAAATTTGGTTGCATTTTGAAAGCACAATTGTATAATACCACACCCTAAATTGTATAAACTTAGAAATTATAATAAAACATGAATTAGGAGAAGTGTAATTGCTCAAAATTTTGGGAGTAATAAAACATTTGTTGTATGGAAAAAGTTATCCCTGTAGTTTACCATGATATTCATAATATGGTATTTCAAATTAATACCAAAACCATATGTATGGTTAAATCTAATATAGATATATTTTGCTTTAACATCAACTTGGCAAATATTATCTTTAAGCTCATGAGAACTTGAATCACAACATATCCTCCCAACCAAATTTTAACTCAAATGTATTCTCGAATGATATAAAATACTTTACATCTGATAAGAATATTGCTAGGATTTGTGGATTGATATGGATATGATCATGAATTATGATTAATAAAGCAGTCAATTTGTCAAAACCTCAAAGTTGTTATTTTCTTTTACTTATTTTAGAAACATATATAATAATTATATATGGTGGGTTGAGAGCATGGGTCCATACTCGTTGAAGGGATTCACAAGAAAAATAATTTTACTTTTTATGATATTTGAATATGAATACTCAACCACTATAAACTATTAAAATGCAACCTCATAAATTTATTATTTAAGAGATAAAATATTCAATTGGAATTATGTACGGTGATTCTATTAGAAAAATGCAATAGAATGCACATGTAAACCATAGAACAACTTTCTCAGATAAACAAAAAAAGATACAAGTGTATTATTATCCATTCCTTTACTCAAGTTGTATAGTTCGACATCAAATTTTCAAATTACACGCCACAAGGGCATTAACCAAAAAAGGCCTAAAACATATGAAATCAAATTAGAACAATATCAGAAGCCAATCATTCCATTCTCATTTCTACTCATCAGATCAAATGCGACGGTAGACAGTGCAGCAAGATTTTCTAATTTCCCCTTGTGATCATCCCTGCAATGCTCCTAACTTAACCATGGCCTTGCCAAACCAAGTTGCAAGATCAAAACTATTGGAACCATTGATCCAATGGTCATAGTTTGTGAATCCAGTGCTAGTTGCCGATCTATTTGCAAAATTCCTCACCTAGCCCTTATTTGCTTATAGTAAGAATTGTCAACAATTAATGATCTCAAAGGGTTCTAGTCTAGATTGACTAAGTTATTAACCGTTGCATTCTGAGGGCATCTTGACCACAATGTTCTAAGTAAGGCAGGATCCATGGTCGAGTCCGGCTTCCCTGTGTTCTGGAAATTGTAAAAGCGGTTCTGGATAATGGAGCAGTCAGTAATTCCCACAGTATGGCCACCTATAAATCAATTGGTGTGTTACGTTATTGGAATATGGTACAAGATACCAAAACAAAAGGAAGAGGCAAAAACATGTTAAGGAACTGTGGGAAACATACCAAGAAACAAAATCATGTCTATTGTAGAGTCTTTTGCCAGCAAATGCTTTGATTGAATCATATACTAATATTGAAGGTCTAGGTAGATTGACATTGCTAGCAAGAGACACCAAGCCATCCTTCCTGCGGGTTTGCACGACATAGCGGCCTCTACCACTCTGCCGTTAAGGTAGATCAGACTTAATGTCAGTTAGATTTAATTCCACAGTTGATCTAAAATTATAGTTTACAGTACAAATTATAGACATAATGTACTCATCAAATTCCCAAAATGTCAATTTATCTCTCCATAACTTTTAAAAATACGAATTTCATTCAAACTATCGCTAAAACATCATAGAAATAGTTTAAAAAATCCACAAATAGCAAGGTTTTTGTTTTAAAAATTTATAAATAGGGTGAATTCGAAATTTTAATTTTTTTTCTATTTCATTGATTACATAGTAGAAAACATACAGTTTGTGATTTCATTTTGGTTTGATTGCAAATACATTCAAAATTATCAGTTAACTAATACTCTCAAAATATTTCTTCACCTTTTCATAATTTTCAAAGATATAGATGTAATTGTCCAACCATTGCTAAAAGTCCTAAATCTGTTAGGGTTTTTGGCCATATTTTAATAATCCAAAGGGTGTTGAGTGCTTATTTTTGAAAATTTTATTTTAAGGAAAAAGTGTGCTTTTGAAGTCTAAAAAATTTTCCACATTTTATTCTATTCTTTTCCATTTAGTGAATCATTCATCCTATTTTAGTGATAGCAAAATCCAAGTTTCATGAATTTACATCATTTAGTTTTAAAATGAAACTTGGTAACTGCAGTTGAAGAACCTTACATTAACCTATCTTGGTATTTTGTATATAACGCTTAAAATAAGAACATTACAACTCGTCACGTGTCCTTTTCCTTATAAGAATACGCCAAGGCTATGAAATACTAATCCACATATTATATCAAAAATACAACTCCAATACTCACATATAAAAGGTATATGTTAAACAATTCTTTATATAATTAATACTCTTGAATTAACTTGTTAGCATAAATCAAAGCCAACATCATCCTAACTTATAACTTAACTGAAAAGTCCCATAAAGAAATCTTAAACTCATAAAGTAAATAAAATCTTTCAAACTAATAATAGTTTCAAATTAAACTTTATAGATTATTAAATCGTCTTTCCTATCTTTATGTATCCAAAATTTACCTCTATTGATCCTTAGCAGAAAAGTCAAGTTCACTATCGCCATCCTCATGATCTACAAAGATGTCATATCTAGTAAGATCGTAAATCACCTTATCTTTTCTTGTTCCTAAAAAATGAATGGAATGAGCGAAAACGCGTAGTATGCTAATCCACAAAACAAATGCATATGCACACGCAATATATATATATATATATATATATATCAAATGCAACTTATTGTAATGCAACCATTAGATTATTATCTTTATTAAGCTAGTCAAACAACACAGTTCAAAACTATGAATCCCTAGTTCCAAACTTGGAGTAACTCAGACCTCTGAAAATCAACCAACTTTTGAAAATAGGTAATTATATACATATATTGGTGTTGCAGAATCATCCATACACCGCGGCCTCTACCAAAACCTAATATACCGGAATCATTTCTATGCATGAGTCCACTCGGGACAACCTCACACATAGATTATTAGGGTGCCTCGTTAATACCACACTCTGCGTGGTCTTTACTAACTAAAGCCAAACACAAACAGCAAACATAATTTCTTATTGTCATATAAAATTAAGTCAATTTAGAATTCTGATCTTACATCACATATAGCAAACAAATCTAAAGCTACAAGCACTATAGCAAACGAGGAATTGTCATACCTGGTATTGCTTCCAACTCAAATTTACCAACAAAACTTCTTAAAGAAAGGAACCGTAATCTCTTAGATATCCCTGATCAACAATAATACACAATTAAACCCTAATTCCTTAATTTCATAATCTCGATAAAAGAATCTATAACCCTAAATATAAATCTACGAAAAGTAATTATCACACTGTCTCTTTTGTTCACAATTCAAAAAACCGTTCACACAACTTTCTCCAAAACCTCCTAATCTCTCCACAACTTCCTTTAATACATATACATGAAGTCTCCAATTAACACTTCAAAATACAACAACAGATAAATTTCTTTGAACAACAATATAGAATGAATTCTTATGTACTTAGGACTTGTAGATCTCTAATTGGAATAAGAACCCTAATCCATAATTCTCCTCAATTTCGATAATAAACTAAAATCATAAACCTATAATCCTCAAATCGTAAGAATTATGAAACCCTAAGAAAGATTTTATCTTTGGCCTTTGAATCAGAGTCTCCCAGATCTCCAATCACTCTAGGGTTTCGCCATAAATCTTGGATCTCTTTCAAATCCGTAGAACATCTCTTATTAGAAAGATTGAACTAAAGAGATTGATTGAAAAAGACTAGAGAAAGACCCACTCACCTAGGGTTTTGCTAAGGAAAAGATGTGAAAAGGTTGTGGGGGGTCTAGGGTCTATTTATAGAGGGAGTTGGCTTTAGAAAAAACGTAACCCTAGCTTTGGAAAAACGCTAGGTTCATGTCCAATTTAAGCAGCCTTCAGCCAAAATCCATTCTTAATCAAGTCTTTGTCATGTGAACACAATACAATTATATTCAAACTTTGATCATAGAACCTTCTTATTTTATATCAAATGACAAACTTGCCTTTCTTTATAATTTATTTATCTTTATATTACATTGTACATTGTTGAATGACACAGGATCTCTAGTTGCCATGGCGATGATGTCTACACACGACACGAAAATATCCTAAATTAATGCATACGTAGTTTAATTTATTATCCTAAATTTACAAGAAAATATCATAATCATTAGTTAGGTATATTATTTAATAACTTCATTCTAGTGTGCAACTTGAAATATAAAAGTTTGCTTAAGTATAACGATTAGCGGATTCAAACGTTTTAAGCATAAAATTTGAAAAAGAAAGGAAAATTTTAGATAGTAATTTTTACATTATGTCAAATTTTGGTCAATACTTGGAAATAAATTTATAATATCTTCAGATCGAAACTGATATGGAAAAATATCTGAAACTTAGTAATTAATTTGGCTCCTTGATAATTGCTAGAAAATAAGGATTGAATGAATAAGATTCGAACATTATCCTACGATGCAAGATTCAAGAGCCGTATATATTGCTTTGATACCATGGATATTAAGGATCAAACAACAATATATTTTAAGGATCAGATGAAATATATATGAGAAGATGTGAGGAATAACACAGATAATAAGAAATTTCAACCACCACGCCAGGTATTCCTTAGCAAGAGGGGTCTACTTATGAAGCAATAAGTAAAGAAAGAACATAAAAAAATTCTTTATTGAACGGAAAATATATATATACTGAAGGTGGGTAACATATACCTCAAGACAGACGCATATGTGTGTGTGCTGTGAATCTTGAGGGACCAGTGAGAATGAAGGAGAAGGCTTGAGAATTAATAGAGAGACAGAGTGTATGGAAGAGAGAGTGAGTGAGAGAAATGAGAGAGTGTTTGAGAGAGATGAGAGAGTGTTTGAGAGAGATGAGAGAGCGTTTGAGAGGGATGAGAATTGTTCGGAGTAGTTTTCTCTGATTGTGTGTAAAGACTGGTGTTGAGTATGTGAGAAGAATTCTGCTTATATAGACAAGAAATAAGGGTTGTACTATAGTGAACAGTACACATAATGGCCGACAATTCACTATTTGAACAGTGAATAGTCATGTGTTTTTACTGTTGTGAATAGTAAAAGTTGAGAGAATCCAAGGTGTTACTGTTTTGCTTTCGGTGGTTTTATCCCGAAGTAAAAAGACAGTATCCTTCGTGATACAAAGTAGATGTACAAATTTTGTACATAAAAAATGGTGTATAATTTTACAGTGCACGACTTGTAAATATACGTAGCATTCTACGTTTTCTTACATTTAAGTCCTACACTATTACATTGGTGGACTTTTGTTATGGTTCTGCTAAATTGACACCATAACAATCGTCTTCATTGGAGTCTCCGCTGATGCTTGATTCTTCATCATTGGCTGATCCAGCAGAGGTTTCATTGGGTTGCCAAGGCCATCTCCAGAAGTTGCTTCATTGTTCTGTTTTAGCCTGTGACATGGTTGACATATAAATCCTTATCATGAAAGAAGGGCTTTGTTGTTCAGGTGTTGACATTGTTGAGGCGCTGCTTGAATGGCTATTAATCCATTGGTTAATAGCAGTCTCTTCAAGTTTGTCCCAAATTCTGTAGTTATCCCACCATTTGACTTTGTATCTCCTGGTGAGATAGTTGCTGCATTATCGGTTCTATATTCATAGAACCAGCTCATTACCCATGAAACGCTGATATGTAAGAAAAACATCATTTCTTTCTTAAAAAACTTTTCATGAGGTTTTAAGGAGTATTTTTTAGAAAGGTATCGAACCTTTCGTGCATTTAGGTGAAGGATTCATTCACAGCTCCAAATTCATCCCACCAGCTTGCAAACCAGTAGGGGAGGTTTCTAGAAGAACATTTGTCAAAGAAGATGAGCCATGTATGAGTCCGTGTAGCATTTGAACGAAAGAAAGCATTCCACCAAGCCTGCTTATAATCATAATAATTATATTGCATCGGTGGTTAGGTTGAGCATTGGTGATTGGGATATTAAAGTTGATGGGTTCAAAGGGTTGTTTTCCAAATGTGCTAGTCCATTCACTAAAGTTATAAACCTTGCGAATTCTAGCAGTTGAATAGAGGGTTATTCCATTTTGTTGAAAATGCTTAAAGGAAACTGATTGAGTTTCAGTTAAGATTTTCTCATAGAATTCCAAAGTTTTGAAAATGTCATTTGGAATAAAATGGAATTTTCTGAAAACATTTTATTAGCATATTCATAAGGGTCTTTTCAAATACATCTTTCTCTGCTATGAGGATATATTTGGAAATGGCTTTTATGAAAAATGCTGATTTTTGAAATTTTTGTGAGGGCAATTTCTTTCTTTGAGGAAGAAGCCACCTCAGTTATTTGAAAATTTTGGTGTGATTTCTTTCGAGAAAGAACCACACTTCTTGTGTGGTTTACCATGTATGAGATTTTTTATAAGAGGTTTCTCTTCCTCTTCTGTACATTTTGCCACTAGGGCCATTGAAGGGTTAGGTGTATTTTTTGCCTCAGGGCCATTATGGATTAGTGTTTGCTTGGCTAAGGGCCATTGCCAGTGCCTTGAACAATTCAGGGGTAAGAAATTGGGATAAATCTTCCGTTGATTGGGAAGATTTCTGAGAAGGGGATTGAACCATTTGAGATGGTTCATTTTTTGAGGGTTGAACCTCCTGAGAGGATGGTTCATTTATTGCAAAGGGTTTGGCTACATTAAGCCATGTTTTAATGTCTTGAGACCTTTCTTTTTTGGGGGTCTGCTTTCCCCTTTCCTTTGTCTTTCTTGGGAGGCATCTCCCTGCAGAAATTCACGGGTGAGGAAGTCAGGTAGTGTATTGGTTTTTCCATTGATGTGTTCAATATCGAAATCAAAACAGGATAGAATTGATTGCCATCTGGCAAAAATCTGTTTAGAAGCCAAATTTTGAACATCATTTTGTAAAACATTTTTTGCTGACTTACAATCAACTTTTAAAAGAAATTTTTATTTAACAAATCTCCTTGAAATTTTGAAATTGTTAAAACAATGGCTAAAATTTCTTTTTTGATAGTGGAGTAGTTCATTTGACATTCATTCCATGTTTGGAGACAAATTGAACTATACATTCTTTTCCATTATTGACTTGTTTGAGAATACCACCATAACCAATATCGGACGCATCAGTCTCTACAATTTTTTGTAGAGATGGGTCAGCAATATTGAGGCAAGGTATTTCTTTGATTTTGGTTTTGATAAGTCTGACAACATTGGTATGTTTATCAGACCAAGGAGGAGGATTTTTCTTAAGTCTATCATGCAATGGTTTGCAGATAATACTTAAGTTAGGGAAAAAATCCGCGACATAATTAAGACTTCCTAAGAACCTTTGAAGTTGGTTCTTATCCTTAATTTCATCAGGGAATTTGGAAGTGAACTCTATTGACCTTTGGATTGGTAATATAGTTCCATTGTGGATGTTGAATCCCAAAAATCTAATTTTCGTTTGAAAAAGAGAAATTTTTGTTGGGGAAACAACAAGTCCATTTTTCTTAGCAATTCATAAATAATTTAACATGCTTGAAGTGTTGATCTATGTTTGGAGAGTATATCAACACATCATCAATATAAATTATTATGAAGTTGGAGAAATCATTGAATATTTCATTCATGATTCTCTGGAACTCAGAAGGTGCATTTTTGAGACCGAATGGCATAACATTCCATTCATACTGCCCAAAAGGAACAGTAAACGCGGTTTTATACCTATCGGCTTCATTAATTTGAATTTGCCAGAATCCAGATTTCATATCAAATTTTGAAAAGATTCTAGCACCATAGAGGCGATTGAGTAAATCTCTTTTATTAGGTATTGGATACCTAATCCATTTGAGTGCTGTGTTGAGAGGTTTGTAATTAATTACAAGTCTAGGTGTTCCTCTCTCAATCTCAGCATTTTTATTGACATAAAAAGCCGAGCAACTCCATGGGGATTTACTCTTTCTGATTAAGGATTTTTGTAATAAATCATTGATTTCTTGTTTACAATGATTTAGAACAATTTGATTCATTTGTGTTGGTCTTGCCTTGGTAGGAATGTTCTTTTCATCAAAATCATTTTCATAAGGAAGATCAACAATATGGCATTTTCGATTCCAAAAGGCATTTGGTAGGTTTGAACAAATCGATTTTTGAATTTCTTTTTGTAATTTAGAAACATTTTCTTTTAGAGTTTTTTCTAAAAGTTGTTTTTCAATTTTACAGAAAGATAAATCATTTTGTAAAAATTCCAAATGCTTTTCTTTTGATTGAATCAGGCAATTCAATTCTGAAATCGAATTTGCCTTTAATTGGTTTAATGACCTTGTTCTAGGTTTTGAGACAAAATTAAAAATGATCTTGTTTTTCAAATATTTAGTCTCAATGCCTTGATCATTAACCTTGAAAGGTTGGATAAGATTGATGAAAGGTGTTCCTAATAACATTCTGCTTAAGGTTTTTGACAAGAAGGAAAGCAGTGTTATAAGAAACATTATCTTTCATTATCTTAACATCTGTTAACTTGAAATCAATCTGTAGTTTGTTACCAGAAGCTGAACTAAGAGATTGGGTTGTTTTCTCAAAATATTTTGTTGGTACTAACCCTTTCTTATGCAATTTAAATCTGCTCCGGTATCAAATAATGCAGTTGTTTCCAAGATGAATTCATTGTTGATTTTCAAAGTGATGTTGATGATCCATTTTCTAGTGGTTACTTCTACAAGATGTAGAAGGTAATCATCTTGATCCTGAGATTCTGAAGACTTCATTTTTTCAATATGTTTTCTTCATTCTCAGAATCTTCCTGATTTAAACTTTGTTTGAAATCAAGAAATTCTTGTTGCAACTTCATTTGCATGAGTTTTAATTCTTTGATTTCTTCTTTCTGAATTTTTATTTCAGAATGAAGATCATTGACAGAGATTGGTTTTTTCTGTTTTGGTTTTCCTTTTTCAAGAATTTCATTAAGACTATAGGGAGCTTTGGTATGATATGATTCATACTCTGCTTTTCTATTTTCTTAATGTATTCTTGTTTTTGGAATCTGGCATTTGGTCTAACTTTAGAAGAATATCTTCTTCTTCTTTGGTTAGAACATATTTTCTTCTGAAGAAGTGGATTCAATGTCATTGGCTTGAATTCCTTCATTGTCAAGGAGGAAATAGAATCAGAATCAGAGGAATAATCATTTTCAGCAAAAATTTGCAAAAGGTGTTCCATTGTTTCTTCATTAAGGTTTAATTCATTGATTTTGTTATTGATTTTGCAGAATTTTGCCGTATGCCCAATTTTTCCACATTTGAAACATTTAAGTTTTTTCCAAAATTGTTTTTCTTTCTTTTTGGAAGGTTTGTTGTTCTGTTGTTTTTTCTCATATTTATTTTTCTTAAAGAATTTCTTCTTTTTGAAATTTCTTTTAGATTTTTTATGAGAAAACATTCAGTACATTTGTTTTTTGATTTTTTATTTTCAAAAGAGGGATCATATTGGGCACAGAAGTCACCAAGACTTTTGTGTTTCATTCTTTGTTCATTCTTCAATTGTTTTTGAAGTCTGATGTTGGTGCAAAGATTTGTTCCAATTTTAGAAACATATGAGGCTAATTCTCCATATGAAAGTTGATCATAAGGAATTTCACCATTGTAATCTTCTCTAATTTTATTTCTTACTTGATCACCTATAAGATTAGGTAATCCTGCAAGAAACTTTTCTTTCCAAAAAGCTTGATTACAATCATTTCTAAGGAGGACTCTTTGGAAGAATACATCCTTATATTGGCGAAATTCTCCTAATGATTTACATTTCATATTAGACAACAATTCTAGGGATCTTTCTCTAAAATGAGATGGATTACCAATAAAGTGTTGGCTAATAGAATATATGAGAGTATGGGGGATAGGTTCATCATTTTCATCAAGGATTTTTATTCCTTCTTCATCGACTTTGTATGAAGTAAGAATAAAATTCCTTCTTTCATCATCCAAATAATTATCCCACCAACCTTTTAATTGTCCAGTAAACCCGGAAATTATCATTATGGCGATGTGATAATCACTTGTATCATTTGCTTTGTTGGTGTTTGAAAACATTATCATTTGATTCAAAACATTGAGAATTTTTTGTTCTGAGGCTCCATCTATGTTCCATTCATAAGTGGATCCTGCAGAATATTTGTTTTGATAATTGTTTTCATCATTTTCTTCGATCAAAACATCAGGAGGGGTTGCTCTCTGATAGTAAAGTTTCTGGGGTTCTTTCCAGGTAACTTTATTGATTTGATCAATTTGTTCGAAAAGTGAACTGTTAACTGATTCGTTATCAGTTTCATTTAAAACATTGATATTTTGATTAGGGGTATCCTCAATGGTCAAGTTCATGAGTTTTGTATAAGAAGATGTTGCAGTATTAGGGGTTTTGTTGAAATCAATTTGTTCTTTTGATTTTCTTTTTAATGCTTCTAAAAATTCTTTAGAAGGTTTTTTGGGAAATTCAAAAGGTTTTATCAAAGGGGCCTTAATTTCCTTTTTCTCTAAAGCTTTTAAAAATTCTTTAGAGGGATTTTTTGGAATGTTTAAAGAAACATTTGGGAAAACTTTGGGTTTATCATTATCCAAAATAACTTCAATCCTGTCTAACTGTTTGCCCATAGTGTGCAAATGTTGATTGGTAAAGTTATTTTGCTCAATGATTTTCTGATTCCATTTTCTTCTTTATCAGAAGACTTGAAAGGTGCCAGAGTAATCTTATTCTTATAAACTTGTTTTAATTGGGTGAGTGGTGGATGGTTGGACTCAATTGTTTGTCCATCACCAATCTGCCAAGTAAAACAATGGTTTATAACATTGATTTGTTTAGGGGCCAAATAATATTCCTGGAACCAATCAAAGAATAATATTTGGTTTGATTATCAAACATGAATTTGTAATATTCATCTTTGATTTCATTTTTAAAATCAGAAAAAGTATTAAAATACCATTTCCTGATTTTCTCATTTTTGGTTGAACAAACTCTTTGTTTAGATATTTCCTGTCAGGTGTGAAAGGTTTATCTAAAACGTTGAGTTCATCCTCTTGGACCTCTGAGAAGGCTGGTTCTTCATAACCAGTTTGTTGGTGAACTGATCTAGGTAAACCATTATCTCCAGTCACAATTCCTATCAAAGACGGATTGCTTTGATTTGGAATTTCAAGAGTAGTTTCAACAGAAGGAGGATTATTTTGATTTGGGGGAGCTCTATTATAGGAGGTATAGAGGAGGAATAGTAATCACGGTGGAGGTAGGTCAAAAGATCTTCTTGAAGAAGAAGATGACATTGTCCTAATTTCCACATTATTTCTGGGTAGATCTAGAGATCTCCTAGAAAACTGAATGGTTACTTTTCCTTCAGGATGTTGTATAACATTGGTTGGTTCAGTGTTATACACAATCTTTTTGGAAGAGGATTATCTACTTCCCATTGCTGGGGTAGATTGATTTGGTTCCATTGAATCATTTTGGGATAGAAACATTAGCTTTTGAAAGATCTGTCTGGATTAATAAGGTTTGACCTCTCCTGTCAACCTTAAAAGCCTTAGATCCAAAAGCTGTTTTCATAAGTTTGTAATATATCCTGTATATTACAGCCATTGGAAGTGATCCTTCCAACATTCGGTAGTTGTGAGTTTAATCTGGAGGATTAAAGACTTCATGATTGTTTTATCCTTTAACCCTATGGTTACATTAGGATGACAATCGAATTGGACAGGGCCATTACTCAGGCTAGTTTCTACTGCAGCATGAATTGATCTTTCATACTCCAGTTCTCTAGAATCTCTGAGTATCATGAGGACGGAAGTATCCAGGCCTAATTTAGTAAGAGGTTTAGCTCCTACTTGACCAGACCTATGTGGATATAATTCCAATCCTTGGAATATTTTTTGATAGATCTGTTAAGAATCTCCATAGAGGTGAGGCCATCAGAAATAGGAACATCCTTTTCTTCTGTGGCTATAACATAGTCATTTTTGGAAAAGATTTTCCACTTAGCCATTTGATATATTTCATTGTAAGCCAGCTTTGGAATTTTCCAATTATCTATGGCTTCATCAAAATCCTTCATATGTATTTCATCTCGATTTAAAATATTATCTTTTGAACCTTGCTCCGAGGGAGCAAAGCTAGAAGAGGACATAGTTCTTCTTAGTAAATTCATAATAACAAAACTACTTTCTTATAAAATTGTATTACATTTTTACAGGACTACTTTTATCCCAAACTGTGACTTCCAAATTATGACCTTCAGCAACCTCTCTAGGATTTACGCCCGGCCTCAGTAGGCTAGTTTCACTCTGGGATCACCACTAATGGTAATCGTCCCAAGTAAAATTGTAATATAACTTTATACCTTTATTTTTTTATTATTTTTTTTTTTACAAACTATATACCCCCCTGGCTCTGATACCATGAACTATATCTTCCTTTCCTTCATCCTTTTTTCTTAATAATTATTTCCAATTATATACAAACAAATAATTTTACGTATTAACCAGGCATTTATATGCTATATTAATATTTTTAGCGATTGATAATACATCTAAAAAATTTTTGGGCATTTGTAGATATAACAGGTGCATGATCTATAAATATTAACAAAAATTTGACAAGTACGATACATAAAAGATCGTTTTGAAAATAATAATTATCTCTAATTGGTGTAAGTTATATGTGTTAAATTTTATTAAGCTCATACATCCTTTATATATTGGATCTCTATGCCATGGGAAAAGACTTCATGGTAGGGATAAACAATTAAAGCGAAAATAATTAATTAGTAGAGCAATGTTTTCTCTAGAAAATAAACCTTATATCCACACCATAACCCACAAGGCTAAAACATGGCAAACTCTGCCTCAACTAGCCTCATCAAAGGATTTTCAGGCCGACCCTTTTGATATGATTTCTATAAGAACCAGAGCTTTTACTATCAAGTATGGTACCTTAATCTGTTTACCCATGCTATAAAACCTTATCACATGATACAAAAGCCTAATAAGGTTTAGAGTATAGTTATCTTTATATCTTAAAAAGAAAATTAGTCAGGCATGGTTAAAAAAAACTTACAAAGCTTTATTGAGTATGAAGGAAGTATATTACAGTGGTAGGAAAATTTGCTACAACTATTAAAAGAATACTCTTGCAGAATTAGAAAGCTTAGAAAACTATTACTAAAACTCTTTTCTTCACCCTCTCGGCTTATCTTCAACTAAGGACCTTCTCTCTTTGTATAGAAAATTTTGCAACGCAAAACAGTAAAGAATGCTACAATGATGACTCCTACTATTACAATGATGACTCTTACTACTACAGTGATGACTCCTACTGCTACAGTTCTCCTTTCTTTCGTGTCCTTTCTTTCTTTTTATCAACTCCTATGATTCCTTTTGTCCCTCATTCTCTTTTATCTCCTGTTTCCATTATTATTTTGTCAACTTCTACGATTCCTTTTGTCCCTCTCTCTTTTATATACACATATATGACACTTGGCATGTAGTATGCATCTCGAATCTTTTGTGGCATTGAACATAGTCAAAACTCAACCCAAAATAAATGTCTTCTAGTATTTGTATGTATAAAATTAAAACTGGACCATTTTATCAAAATAATTATTAATTAATATTATTGTTAATATTTGTTGACTATAATAAGTAAAGACAAGTCAAGTCAAGTTTGGGCAATGTAATATTATTTTAGTTCTTAAGCTCAACTTAAAATATCATAGTATTAGTTTGGTTGAACTTAGAATTTTGAGCTTTGTATTGCTGAATGTAGCATTCATCAAGCTACTTGTTAATTTTCTTAAGTTCATTTAAACTTAATTTATTGACAAAATGTACTTTTTTATAATTAAAATGATACCAATTTCTAAATTCAACTAGAAACTACAGTAAAAAAAATTCAACTAAAAATTGGTTGCTATTCAAGCTCTACTCAAGTTTGATTAAACTATTAGAGTAATTGAGTGAAATATGAAAAAGTTTAAGCGTGGTAGAATCTACTGTATTCTATCAGCTCATCTTTGAGCTTAATTTAGTAATTTAATTAGCTTGAGCTTAAGTTCAATTAGTTTGATTTCAAATAAAACATCAAATTGAATTGAAATAAATGGGAATAAGGATCACATCAACAAAGCAGTCACGGAACTGCTAGCGCAAGAGAGCGGCCACAATGGTGGGATCCATTTTAAATCGAGCCGCCACCATACCTGCAGCCATGGTTTCAACATCTATGGCTCCACATTTTCCCCTGTAGAAACCTACCTGAAGCGTTCCCTCGGATGGTGCGGCGAAGGTGACCAGGAAAAGACCAAGGACTAGAGCCAATGTAGCCATGTTGACTTTTCTCTTGGTATTTCGTTAATTTTTTTGGGTGCTTTTCCCAGATTAAGAGGATGAGTTGATTATACAAAAGCTGATAATTTGCCCTCTTAATTTATAGTGAACATTGCACCATTAATGAGTATATCACCGTCGTGTGCTAGTGGACGCCATGCACGTTCTGAAATTCCATGTCGAAGTGAAGTGTATGTCCTTTAGGGGATTAGTCATGCGTAGCTGTCAAAGATCGTGCTTCCATTTCGTGATACTTCCGACTGTATCCTATGATTCAAATATGGTTTCATTTACTAAGGTCGATTTCATCAAAACAATTTATAACTCGGGGGGGGTTACATGAGGATAACAAAAAAATAATAATAGAAGAGAAGAAATAGAAAGAATTATTGGATATTGTAATATAAAAATAAATAATTTATAATGAAAGGCAAAAGTATCATTGATTGATTAATAAGAGGATTTTATGATCTATCATAATATGTAAATATATGCTACCACCTTGTAGGCCGTTAGCCTTGGATTTTACACCGTCGGCGTTGGTGGCGGGCCTTCATGGCCTCAGTTTCATCCGTTAAATTTTAAGCCACCAGTGTAAATTATAGGTCATCAGCCTATGTTCCTACACTGCTAGCCTATGTGCCAATGTACATACATGGAATTTTTAAGGTTTCCATGTTCTTTATATAAGTGTAGCCTTGTTCCTTCTTCTCTAAAACCTTTCTTGAGCTATAGAAAACCCTAAAGACCTCTTTAACCTATGATCTTGATTCAAGGAGGAAAAAGAATCAAGAAATAGTTAAGTTCATCCGTTTCAATCCTTTTGGTGATCTAAAAGTGTGATATTTTCTGAATTTCTTGATTGATATTGAAGGGAATCATAGTTACTGGAGGAGTTGTGAAGAAACCCTATTTTTTGTTGGAGATCTTGTGGGTTTACAATTAAAAGAAGAAAGCTATGTATGAATTAGCGAATTATAATGCTTTTGATTTAGAGTTTAGATGATGATATAATTATGTTTATCTTATGAAAACAAATTTGGAATGAGTATTTGATGGTACTTAGGTGTTTTTGGTGAGATTAGGTTTTTTGTTCCCAAACATTGTTACAAGTATGTCCTTATCTTGCTTGTTGATTGTGATTGTAAGCTTATAAACTATAAATGGACTTAATATTATCAAGCTTTAATTGGTTTGTTGTTTGTGCTTCGCTAGGTCTAGTAAGCCAGGAGTACCATTGCTATTAGGATGGCACCCTGATGATCTACATGTGTCATTGACTGAGTGGAGTTGTGCATAGAGATGATTTTGGTAGTCTAGGAGTAGTACGAGTACGATACACAGGATGTGTGGGGAGTACACAAACATGTATATATTATTATTTTCTAGATTGATTATTTTTATGGAGTTATAAGTTACTCCGAGTTTAGAACTAGTTGCAAATGATTCTAAACTATGTTATATTTGCTACATAAATTATTAAGTTGCATGTGAAATTTGTATGACGCTTGTTCATGTGCATGTATTTGTGGTATGACGTATTGGGCCGTTGTGCTCACTCTTTTTGAAATAGCTCAAACCTCTATCTAAGTTAGAAATTAAGTGATATATTCGAAATTTTATTACATAATTAATTTTAATACACATATAATATGCTTGTTTGAAATATAGAAATTATAGTATATAATTAGATAATAAAATGAGATGTGTTGGTATGATTCATTAATTGTGATGAATTGTGTGTTTGAATGAGTTAATATAAATTAGAGTTGATGTAGTATTGTATGTTGTGTGTGTTAATATAATATGATTTTGTCTTGCTTGATAAATTTTATGCATATAATACTCATGTTTCACAAAACCAACCTAAACCAAATTTAAGCCAAACATAGCAAAAAATTTAGCTCATTTCAAGCCTAAAGCCAAGCCTTAATTAAAGCCTAAAGCTCACTTCTTAATCCTTCTCCAAATCTACCCAAAAGCAAAAAATAAAGGGATAATATCAAGCTTATTATTGTCACAAATTACAGACAAAAAATAGACAAAAAACATACCAAAATTCATAGGAAATTTCAAGCTCATTTTTCAAAAATTTTTAATCAAGTTTCCTTGCTCATCTTAGCAAGAATTCTCCTCCATTCATTAACTACAAGTTAAGGTAAGTTAATATGCCATTTTGTGATGATTATTATCTTTTTGTTCTATGAATTTTCTGTCAAAATAAATCTCATGGTAGATTTTAAGTAGTATTGGTATGTTGAGTTGTTTATGAAAGCTTTTGGATGCTTGAACTTGTAGTAAATAGGTTGTTGTAAGTTTGAAAGTTGTTTTGAGTTTAAGTGTTGGTGTAAACCCCTAAAGTTTTACGATCGGTTAAGTTTAAACCCTAATCGGAAGGTCAACTGGAAACCCTAAAGTTAACAAAACCTTAATTAGACGTAACAATTTAAGTTCGGCAATCCTATGCTTGCAACCCTAAGTGAGTAATTAAGAGATTGGTATGTAGAATAGTTCGCAATAACATAAGGAAGCTTAAAAAGATCATATTAGTAAAACGGCAAATTGTTTCCAATCCAAATGGATACAGTTCTTGAAAAAGTGTCTTGGGGCTCGGAATAGTAAAAATATTCTGGATATACCATTAGAATCGTAAAAATATAAGGTTTTCAAAAATATCAGTTTTATAATTTTTCAGTAAGTAAAATATTAGATATCGCATTTATAGGCGTATTTTCTTACTACCGGTACTTTATTAGTCACATCTACTTTACATTGCATTATTCATTACTATTCTATACTATTCATTTATCTCTACTTTTTCTAACACCTACTCTTATACTCTATACACCCATTATCTTTACTTTTTACATTTCCCATAACTTTATATCACATCTGTCTTACTTATTATTACATTTAATTAACAAAAATACAAAAAATAAAACTCTCTCTCCCCTCTCTCTCACAAGGCCAGCGCCCCCCTTCTCTCTCTCTCTCAAAATATTTTTTTTATTTTTTTATTTAAATCACACAAAATTCACTCCTCATTTTCTTATAAATACCCTCCTCCTCTTTCACTTTATTCACACATTTATTACCCACAAATTCACTACCAAAACTCTTTAGATTTATCATCTCAAAACTCTCTCCACATACACTCTCAAAAACTCTCCCAAAATACTCTCAAACCCCTTCCACATACACAAAACCCATTCACACATATTACTCCAAAATTCTCTTTAGATAAAATTTTCTTTATATATTTCTTCCTACCATGTCATGTAACTTTACATGACCATGGTGTAAGTTTTCTAAAACTTAATGTTATGGAAGCTATACTATGTTTATGTATTGTTCTTGTTCATGAATATCTATTTATATATTTATGTTGTTATTTTTACTTTGCTTATATTATTGTTGTTATTATATCTAACTAAATATGATTATGTATCTACATATAATATATATATATAATATTCTTTAGAGCATATAAGCTCACTTGCAATTTATTTACTTTCATGCAAAGCAATTTATTCATTTTCTTTCTTTGTAATTTATTTATTTCATGTCGTTTTAAGACTAGTCTCTAGTCTTATACTTCTCCTCATCAAGTTAAAACAGTTTTCTCTCTTTTATATTCTTTTCTATTTGGGACTAGTCTATTTCTTAGTTCTAGGAGCATTGAAGAAGCTAAGACTTCCAATACTTGACTTTATTATTCATTATGTTACCTTTGCTTGTTATTATTCTCACAATCATGCCCATAAAGATTGTTGTCTAAACCTTTAAGCTTCAATTATACTTTTTGCAAAAAGGAGATTTTATCACCTAAGAATGGTCCTATATGAAATTTAGAATTTATGATTTAACAAAAGTAAATCTATTCTTTTTAAAACTTTAGGAAGAACTCACTATAATTTTAAAGCTACTTTTGTTTTGAAAAGATTTTTAGTCATTTCTATATTACATTGTCATCTAAAAGAAGATGACTTTTTGTACTAAAATGTTTTCCGCAAAAACATAATATAAGGAAACCCTATAAAAATGGAATGAGAGTTTTCAAACCCAAGATTTTCTAAGTAATGGTCAAAGAAAAATTGTATAGGAAACTAATAGAAAAAGTGACACTAATATTGAAAATTTGTAAAAGGAAAATAGAGAAATTTATTTTTCATTAAAAAGTCATTAAGGAAAATAGTAAGATAAACGTAAAATAATTCTTTGGAAACAAAAAAATTAAAATAATCATTTTAAGGAATTTACAAAATGGATTTCCTGTAAATTATGGTTTTTTTAAACTTCTAACTAAAATTGTTTTACTAAAGAATTTTGGATTGGACAACAAACACTTGAGCATGAGTGAAATACAAGCTATATATCTATAAAAAAGGAATTTCTTAACTATATAGATAACTAAGTACTTATCAAAGCAATTTTTGGATGATTGAATGTTTGAAACAAATGCTTTTGGGATGGAAAAATCCGTGGTGAATCTTATCACCACTGTTTCGAAGCCTAAATGACCTAGTTTGATGAAAATAGTTTTAGAACTGGATAGATCTTTTCAAATAGGTAGAAATCTGTATATTATATGCATAATTCCGAGTTAAAATGACTAAGTTATGGCCATTTTAACTTAGAATTATCTTCTATGCGAACTTTTACGTTCTTATGATATAGTTTTGCCAAATTTCAAGAAAGTTATCAAAAAATACTCATTTCAGGTATTTTTCTTGACTAGGTGATCTCGAGGAAGAATATCCATATCTCGAGGATTATTTCGACTAAATGGATTGTTTGATCGACTCATCTATTTAGAAGAAGTGTCGCCAAGGCAACGTGAGTTTATTTCCTTTAAAATACTTTACTTGATTGTGCTTGTAGTTTAGTTACACTAGAATTAAGGAAAGATAAATTGTTATTTATTTAAAATTGTTGAAAGAATTTTAAGAATATCGAGGCGGGAATTGTTTGTAAGTAATCATTTGTTTTAGTATAGAACTTGATATTTATGAGATTCTATGATCACCTTAAAATTGATATTAATGATGCTATGATATCCTAAATAAATTGATTCATGTATACCACGAAGTGAGTCACATTGCATGGGGTTATTATCCTTGGGTGAAAAGGATAGTAGCATGGTCGAAAGCAACACTTGGCAGCTATGATAGAAAGCGATTGCTTTGCGACATAAAATCAAACCAATGCTTGGCGGTAATCCGAAGGCATGGCTCACCCGAGTAGCCTCAATATGCTTGGCGGTAATGATCGAAAGCATAACTTAACTAAAACTACTCATTTTGAAATTACTTATCACCAAACCCTGAATGAAGGGCGCAAATCCATTCAACATATAGTTCCTGGAAAACTATATGTCTTGCTTGCTCACGTGTATGTTACATTCCACTTGAATGCTTAAATAACTTGTTTGAATTTTTACTACACAAGAATTTGCTTATGGAAATAATTCTCACTAAGCCTATTAGCTTATACCCTTATAGATATCTTTTGCAGTTTAACTATTTGTGGTTGAGGCCATGCGGACCCTGCAGCCAAGTATTTCTTTTTTGTTAAGAAATTGTTAGATGAAGTTTGGTATTAGTTTAGACATAGACTTCATAGAGAATTCATTGTAAAAGATTATAGTTATTTTGGCAGGCGAATGCCCCCAAGACTTGTAAGACAATTATAATGAATGAATGTTTATTATGAATTATCTTTTCTTAATTTTTTATTATATCTTCTTAAGCTTCATATTTCAAAGTATGGTCTTCTAAATTTGTGAGAGCACGCTTTACACTTAATACTGAAGCTTTTGGGAATTACTAAGGTTGTCATACTTAAGTTTTAATATTGAGTGTGACGGACTGTTACGTTTATGATACCCTTTAGGGCATGACAGTTGGGGTTAAACGACTTGTGTCATGAGTAGGAGTTGTTTTGAGTAAACATGAATTAGTGAAATTGGAGATGAAGGGTTTGACTCATGTTGAGTGATGTTTGAGAGTTGTTTGATGTTGAGAAGTGGAGTTCATACATGTTTTGAATTGTTAAGTGTATGTAGTATGATGTTTGTATGGAGCTTAGAGTGTGATAGGATGTGTGAAAAATGTTTTAAAAAAATGAATGAAGTTTAAAATAGAGGAATTTGTTACAACCCAAACACCCTATCAAACAGCCTGTTTAAAGGGTTGTATGAGCCAAATGACCTTTGAAACAGCCTATATGAAGGGGTATTACAAGTTATAGAGCTTTTTATACAAATCCCCTAAGGCCAAATGGCCTTGGAAACGGCCCATACTGGGGGGTGTATGGAGTAAACAACCTTGGAAACGACTCATTTGGAGGGGTATTGCACTCTTGGATCATTTTTGAGTAAAATCCTTGAGTTAAAATGGCCCTTCATATAGCCCTATTTGGTTTTCCTTGCCACAATATTGTTTTGTATTTTGCTCATAACTTTTTTCATTCGACCTTGAATTGAGGTAATTCAAATTACATTGGGAATCTTAAAAAAAGATATACAACTTTTATGTTTTAAGTTTTTGCAAATTCAAAAAGTATCAAGGCATAAATTTTACTTGTTTCCGATTGTTTTATATCCAACAAAGTTGAAAACTTGTTTTACTAAGTTAAGTGTCTGTAGTTAAGTATAAAATGAATCCTTTTGAGATAAAATGAAATAAATAAATGATAATTAGTGTGTTAAGTTTGTTGAATGATATAATTGAGCACGAGTTTAGTGAACTTAAAGACTTAATAAATAATTTGATTATATATAGAGTTAGATATAAAACGAAATTAGTTAATAATCTAAGTTCAACTTGTCTTAATGAACTTGAATAAACTAAAATGAATTAGATTGGTTAAGATTAATCAACTTAGCTAAGATTAAGTTAATATAAACTTAAGTAAATATGAATCTTAGAGATAAAATGAAATTAATTAATTAATCTTAGTTCAATTTGACTAAATAGACTTTGATAAGTTAAAATGAGTTAGATTGACTAAGTTTAATCAACATGACTTCATAATTAGATTAAATGATTAAATTTAATCAAATTGGTTAGGATTAAGTTAAAATGAGATAATAGTTAATAACTGGCTTCGGTTAATGAGTTAGGATCAAGCTATAATGGGTTAATAATTGATAATTAGATTAGATTAATATGTTAGGATAAACCTCAGTCTAATATGGGAATATATTATTTCAAATGTGTGTTTGTTTAGGAATTGTATGTTTTTGGAATATAAATATTTTGTTGATGTTTTTGTAATAAAATACTATAATCAAAGAGAAAAGAAATACTTTGATAGACAAAGAAGAACTATTCTTATTTTGGCGAGGCAATTTTCGCAACCATAGCAGGGTTCCTATTTGGTGTCTGATCAAATAGAGTAATAAAATAAGTTTGAGATAAGTAGATATTTAATTAGATTTCTTATATGAGTTTAATTTTTTAATCTATAGAAATGGATGTCTGATTTATCAATTGAGATAAATTCCGATCTACCATCTACTTTCTGATTGGATTTCAAATATGAAAGGTACGCAGTAACTTTCGTGTTGATTGTTAGGATGGGCAAAAAAAATGGATTAAAAATTAAGGACGACCTAAGTATTGAGTATTGTTTTGTGCATATGCCGTTGAATCTAATCCGAGGAGCAGCAACCTTGTCCAAGTAGATATGGTAATTTAGGCGCTTAGACTGCCCTTTACCATTATGATGGTATGCCATGGTTCCATGGCAATTCATATGTAGCTTGGCGGATAGTTGATGGGGTATATGGTATTGGCATAACAATTGCTTAATCTTAGAGTGATATAACATAATCTAGTTCACATTTATGGGACCGGTTGAACTAGAGGATGTTATTGACTAAGACTAAGTAATGATTGTGTAACGGTTATGAACCCAAGATGATGCTATTTTTCTTTATTAGTCATATCATCTATGAGATATAGATATTCGAGATAACTATATTAACCCCTTGAGTATCATGTGGTTACTTAGGATCCTCAGATCCCAGTAGCTTATTCTAGATAGTGAGTGTTCCCGTGTTGCTTGTTTAATTTAAATAAAAGATAATAACTTGCTATTTGTTGTATTGCATTTAGCTAGACTTGGGTGCTACTCTATGTGTGTCTATGTTATTATGTACTGAGTTTCAGCTCATTATTATTGTTGTTATTCTTTTTCTAAGTTCTGTGTTGAGGATGACGAAGATGATGATATGTTGATGATATTGATGAATGGATGATGATGATGGTTATGTTTGGCTCGGGTTTTAGGTGATATTGGATGAGTGAAGTGGGTTAGGACTGGAGAGTTCATTTGTATTTGTCTTTATTTTATTAAAGAGCTGGATTTATATTTTAAGTTTGTATTTATTGATCTACTCATGAGAGTACATTATAAAGTATTTTTATAAAATTATGTTTCTTAGAAAGTTAGTTTTGCTCCTGTATGGCTAAAACCCTTTATTATGTTTTTATAATTTTTTTGGTTTTTTGAACTAAATCCATTTATTTTATAAATCTAAACAAATAATTTTTTTAATTAAAAGTGGATAGCAATGTTCAATAGAAACATATCATTTTAGGAAGCCTGAGCATATAACACACTTGAATATTATATGTGGTAGTAATGCCTTAATTAAATTTTAGGATGTTACACTTTTATTTTTTAGGAATATGTGATGATCTCGTAGTGTTTAATCTATCTGGATATGGTGTATTTGTTGATTATGAGGAAGACGATAGTGGAGCCAACTATCCTACTGATTTTTAGATATTTTGGATTGGAGGAAACTAGAGTTGAAGACCGTATACAATTTTAAATGGTTTATGATTCTAAAATTTTTATGAGACATTTTCGAATGATGTTTTAAGTTTGATTTTTATTGGCTTTTGGTTTATACCAACTAAGTTGTTTAGAAATTTTGTTAGTATTTCGTAATGTTTTAGAAAGATACCCTTATATGTGAGAGATTGATGTTATATGGTTTATTTTTGTGAATTAGTGGAATAATAGCCTTAGCGTGTCCATATTTAGTAAGAACACGTGGTAGGATGATAATGCTCTCAGTTTAAGGCATTACAACTATTATGTGCTACATATATTTATATATATTATAAATACCAAGAAAAATTTTTACATATCATATTATTATTTAGAAAACATAGATAACATTTTAGAAATTACACATTTCCATTACTATGCATTTGAAAATGATTAGTACTCTCATACAACTCATAACAACACATAATGCATAAGATTTGATGATGACTTTGTCAATTGCAATGCATAGTGAAAACTACAGTAGCAAATTCACTGTGAATACACTAAGCAACCCAAAAACATTGGTGCTATTTAAATAGAAAGTTCAAACGACATATTATGTAAAGTGTATTCAAGTTTAATTATTTTGTTTCCACTTGATTATCCACCATTAATTACTTTTTTGTCATGTATATATTATATATGTATGTATGTATAGGCCCCATTTTCCCCTTTTTTTATTCATAGTTGTATAAGGGTGATCTTAAGTTGTATATACTTGACCACCTTGTGAAATATATACAAATCTATTACTGGAATTGTATAAATTATTTAAATATTTTTATAATATAATTGTGATGTCATTTTATTGATCTCAACCATTGATTGCCGTGATGTAAAATTTGAAAATTAAGAGAAAATAGATTGAGAAAGATTTGCTTGCTTTAGTTATTTGAGGCATTATAAAAAGTATCGAATTGATCTTAGTGCCAAGCGACTAATGTTGTGTTTTGATTGGGTAGAAACCTATGGAAAGGTAAATAAAGCTATGAAAATGGGAGGAAAATGGATGTTTGGCAACTTTAATAACAGTAGAAAATGTATGAAATGAGTGGAAGACGATGGAAATGTTTCTACTTTCATGGTTCAATATTTTCTCTCCAAACTTGGAGAGAAATGAGTGGAAAAGGATGAAAGTGGGATGTAATTACAGGAGAGTCCTTAAGAATCAAAGAAAACAAAAATAATAAAGGGCAATTTGGTCATATTCATCTTCTATTTCCATCCGTTTCCACCTCTTTCTACTTTTCATATCCAAACAATAATAAAAATTTCTTTTAATTTAATTTCATTTGTATGTTTTTCCCTTTCTACAACTTTCCACAACTTTCCACTTTTAAAATAGTTGCCAAAGATGGTGTAAGAGTACTAGCTAAGACATACTAGCAGCAAAGTAACTATAGTAAAATCATGTTGTTGAATATATTTGGTTTAGCATTCATACACTTAGGTTTGATAGGAAAATTCTTATCTGTAATTCTTGGAAATGAAGATGATTGAAGTATTGACTTAATTGGAGGATATGTTAGCAAGAGTTAAAAACTAAGATAAAAATGGGCAAATAACACAATGAAACCTTTTTTTTTTTTTTTTTTTGCCTATTAAATGATACGATCATTTCAATGCAATCTGCATTTTCATCAATGCTTGGAATTATTCATGAAATGGTTGTTATGACTTACAATAGAAGTCATGGTGTAATGCCCTAAATTTAATGAAGGTATTACCGCTACGCATAACACTTAATGTATTACATACTCAGACTTCCTAGAATGATATGTTTATTTTGAATATTGTTAATCAATTTTAATTGATGAAATTGTTTATTTAGATTTCTAAAGCAACTGGATTTTGTTATAGGGAATCAAACATTATAGAAATATAATAAAGATCTCTACTCTCACTAGAGTAGACCGACTTTCTAAGAAACAAAACTTTATAAAAATATTTTATAATCTACTTTCAAGAGTAGATCAACTTTCTTAAAAACCAAGCTTTAAAAGATATTACAAAACATATGAGCTTCTTAAATAAGCCCTTTACAGAAAATATAGATTTCAAAAGGATAAATCCAATTCTTTATACAAAAACAATATACAAAATAAATACAAATAATCCAACGCCCTTCAATTTACTCTTCCTCTCATATCTCTAGAATTGCCTATACCTGAATCATTCATCATCATCACCAACATTATTATCATCAATCATTCATTCTCATCAATTCAATAAAATTTCTAGAACAACGACAACAATAATGAGCCGAAGCTTAGTACACAGTAACACAAAGACACACGAGATGTCACACGAGCTTAACTAATGAAATGTAACAACAATAGTTTACTATCTTCAATTTAAAGTAAATCAATCAATACTGGAGCATTCACACTCTGAAACAATCTAGGGAAACCAGGGTCATGAGTAATAGCAGCTGTTTAGGGGGTTGATATAGAAAGTTTGGGTACCTATATCCCCTATATCTAACCGAGAAAGAGAAAATAATCTCATTTAGGGGTAACAGTCGTTACACATACTTTACCCATCTTGGTCCATAATACAACAGGGCTTAACTGGTCCCATAAACATGAACCCCAATATATTACTTATCGCCGATCAAGACGATGTTACACCAATACTGTTTGCCCCATCTACTACCCATCGTACCACTTATAAATGTCACTGCATCATGACAGAGATGGCTTAAGCGCCTAAACTACCATGCCCCCTGGGACAAGGTCATTGCTCTTCGGACTGGATTTAACGATACAAGTACAAGCAACCCTCAATTAATTAAGCCGTCTTTAAGTTTTAATCCATTTTAAAATACTTATCTAGGCATACAACACACAAGTTACTGCGCACATTTCATATTTAAAGAACAATCAGAAATGGAAGGCAATCTAAGGCTATCTCAAAAGATAAAGCAGACATATATGTTCATGAATTAAACTCATATAAGAAACTAAATTAATTATCCATTACATCTATTTATTTTATTATCCTTTTTTATCAGACACTAATTAGGAACATTATTATGACTGTGAAGATCGCCTTCTCAAAATATGGACAGTGCTCTATTGTCTGTTAAAGTATTTCTTTTCACTTTGATTATAGTTATTTTATTACAAAAGCATCATTACATCATTCATACTTAAAAACATTCATTTCCTAAGCAAAAACATTTGAAACAACATATTCCCTATGTTATTTATGGTTATCCTAACATATCATTATAATCCAATTATTAGTTATTAACCCATTTTAACTTAATCCTAACCAAATTAATTAGAATTAATCATTTAATTCTATTACTAATCCAAGGTGATCAAACTTCATTAATCTAATTGATTTTAGTTTACTAAAGTCTATTTAGTCAAGTTGGACTAAGATTGACTAACTAAGGTTATTTTATATCTAAGATTTATATTAACTTAAGTCTATATTAACTTAATCTTAGTAAAGTTGATTAAACTTAATCAATCTAATCATTTTAATTCATTTAAAGTCCATTTAATCGAGTTGAACCTAGTTTATTAGCTAAATTCATTTTATACTTCACTACACATACTTAGCAAGTAAACACAAGTTTTTAACTTTGTTTGGAATATGTATAAGCTAGAATCAATCAAAATTTAAGCCATGATACTTTTAGAATTTACAAAAACTTAAAACATGAAAGTTGTAAATCTGTTTTAATCTTTCCATATCATTCTAAATCACCTTAATTTGACTTCGATGAAAAGTTGTGATTAAATTACAAAACAATGTCGTGTTGGAAAATTTTGACCCAAGGAGATAACCCTCTCCATCACGGCTGTGATCTTGCTTATTTCATTAGAAAATTCTTTTTCCAAGGAGATCATGGGTTGTGATACGGCCATGATGAATAAGGGAACCCCTGTTACATTTTTCTTTATCTTTTTATCTTAATTTTATCAACTTATAACATCTTACTTCAATCAAAACATCATCTAAACACCATGCAAGCTAGTTTTTATACTTCCAACACTTCTATACTCACTCAACAACATCAAACACCTCTAAACCATTCCATCAAACCCCTTATTCGCTATTCATCATGTATCAAGCATCAAACCAATACACATAAACATAAACAACAATTAAATCAAAGGAAAAAGCAAAACTTATCTCTTTTTGGCAATCACATGCACTCTTAATCTTCTCTACACTTCTTCTTCTCTTCTTCTTCTTCTTCTTCAGCTACTATCAACTTGATTTCAGCTTCCTATCTTCTTTTCTAATCTTTATTTCTCTTTTAATCCATTTGAAATTGAGATTTGGAGATGAAATTGAGAAAGAGAAGGGAAAAGAAGAGAAAAGAAACAAAAATGAAAAGAAGAAGGAAGAGAAAAGGAAGGCAAGGGAAAGAAAATTAAAAAGGAAAGGATAAGATAAAATTAGGATATTTTAGAATAAAGGTATTAGGTTTAGAACTTTTAGATCAATATATATGGTTCTAGGAGTATTTGGAAGATGATTTCATAATCAATAGGTTAGAAATTAAGAACTTAAAAAAAAATTAATTTAGGAATTTAACTTAGATCAAGATGATATTTAATTTAAGTTCGGGTTTAAGAACTAATAATTTTATACAAATAAATGAACTCAAATTTTATAAAGATTAAGAAATTAGAATTTAGACTAAAGTTTAAGGGTTTAGGAATCCACTAAACATTTCAATAACATGTTTAGGTTTAGGAATTGAAATCTCAAATTTCAACTTAATTAATTACTAATCTAATTATGTCAACTTGTCTAATTACATCTTATAATTCATTTGACTTACTTAATCTATCTAAACTCAATTTCCAACTTAGGTAGTGGTTTGGGGTATTTCACATGGATATAGTCTATATTGAACTATAAAAATAATAAAGCAATAATGATCGGGAAGCTGATAGTTGTGTGGTGACATACTTTTTTGTATGTGATGTGATGGACTTGATAATGTCGGATGTAGACAACATCAAGCTATATATTTAATGTTTGTTGATTCACATAATTGAAAGAATAAAGCTTAAGTAAGATAGGCTCCGTCAAACTCGTATCTAATATAGGCTAAAGATTGAAAATTGTTGTGTACCATGTACGTTGAGCCAACAATGGAGTTATTTCCTTTGGCAAGTCCACACAAATTGTTCGTTTGTCTTTGAAAGCCTAAAGAGAAGAGAGAAGAGGGATATATATTAGCTATACCGCACTTGTGTGCATTGCTTATTGAGTAATAATGTACTACATATTATTTAATACCATCAATAGGAAAAAAAAATAATTAAAATTAAATTAATAATACATAGCATGTTGTTATTTATCTAAGAAAAAAAAGTGATAGGAAGTTTGGTACAAAAACTTCTGTTTGGAGAAGAGAGATCATTTTGAGTGTCGAGTGTCATTTTGCAAAGATATAGATCAATTGAGTATGCTCTTAATTTTTGTTCTTAGGACGAAGTTAGATGGTTTAAGGCATTGGGTATTTTGGTTGTGAAATTTGAAATTGGAAACTCGTGGACTTAGCAACATCACGAGTTAAAAGAAGGCTAAACTTTTTAGAGGTAAGAAGGGTGAAACGACAAATTTTGCATGGAAATTGCGGCCAATTTGGAAATAGTATTATGAAACAATTGATGGTTCAAAACCGAATTGGACTAAACTACAAAATGCCTTTTTGCTTTTTCGTATTTTAGTTTAGTTGCAGTTCATTTTGAAGAGGGTCTAAATAATTGTGGTTAGTTTGGAAGATTGAACTCCAATGGTTGAACTCGAATTAAAAGGTATAATGTCAAAAATTGTATATGAACTTTCACAAAAGTTCAATTAGATACTTGAAGTTTGGTTAAACAGTTAGGTATCTAAATAAAGCTTTCGTTAACTTTTTTCATACATGAAATTTAGTGTTGATAATTTTGGTACATGAACAAAATTTTTGTAGACTTTTTTCACGCCTCATTAAGCTTGCTTTAGGTCAAGTATGAAAGAAGTTCGTGAAAACTTTATTTAGCTATTAAAATTATCAAAACCAAACTTTAAGTATAAAAAAGTCCACAAAAAAAACTTTGTTCAGATACCAAATTATTTGGAATAAAACTTCATGTAACTGATTGAATATTTTTAAAAGTTTAGATACTATTTTTTTCATTAAACCGAACTAAAATGTTTATTATTAAAAATAAGTGCTATAACCATCTATACATTTTTTTTCTTTCTTAACTATTTTTCCTTTTTACCATCTCTTATTTCACTATGAGTCTTCATGGTCAATTTCTTTTCCTTTACTATTGCATTTTACTTTTGAAGCAATAAGTCCTAATATAATGTTAAGTGATTTAAACATTTTCATAGTCTTCCACGATTTGAGCTGAAAATACCCCAAATATTTACCTAAATAGAAATGGAGTTTCGACAGATTAAATAAATCAAATGAATTATAGGATGTAAATAGATAAGTTGAGATAATTATATCAGTAATAGATTAAGTTGAATTTGAGATTTTTACTCCCTAAATATGTTACTAAATGTTTAATGGATTTCTAAACCCTTAAACTTTAGCCTAAATTTCAATTCCTTAATCCTCATAAAATTTGAGTTCATCTGCTTGTATAGAAATATTAGTTCTTAAATCCGAACTCAAATTGAATATCATTTTGGTCTAAATGAAATTGTTATATTAAGTTCTTATTTTAAGTTCTTAATTTCTTACCTATTAATTCTAAAACCATATTCTAAATACTTCCAGAACTAAAGATATTGATATGAAAATTCTAAACTGAGTACATTTATTCTAAAATATCATAATATAAGCCTTATCCTTTCCTTTTCTTTTTATTTCCTTTACCTGCCTCTTCTTTGATTGTTTTTCCTTCTCTTTCTTTTGTTCTCTCTTTCCCGCATCTGATCCTCTTCTTCTTCTTTCCTCTTTCTTTCTCTCTCATAATTCAACCATGGATCTCAAATTCAAGAAAAGAAATCAAGTTAGAAGATGAGATAAGAAAAGGAAATCAAGTTAGAAGTGGCCCAATATTAAGAAAAGAAGAATCAAATGCATGTTCTTGCTATAAGCTAAGTATATTTGTTTCATGTTGTTTTGATTGTTGTTTATGAACATGTATGATGGATTGATGTTAGTTATAAGTTGAGTTTGTAATAAAATTGGTAGATGAGTGAGTGGATGAAGTTCATGAAATGATTTCATGAAATATGAAGTTATGAGAGCTACACGATGTTGGAGATGTGGAGTTTTTGTGTATTTGGTGTTGTTGAGTGAGTGTGATGAGTTGTATGTTTCTTTTATGGAGTTTTAGTTGATGTAGAATGTGTAAAAAAATGGATAAAATGAAGTTTGAGAAACAAGGAAATGCATAACATAAGGGAAACCATCAATCACAGGCATGACTTAGCCCTTGGTGGGCTTGGTTTTGTAAAATTTGATGAATCACAGGTGTGATTGGATCCTTGGTAAGCTCGAGTTAGACAATTTTAGCAATCACAGGCATGATTTTTGGCCTAGAGATGTTATTTTAAAAATTTCCCATTAATCGTAGTTGTGATCCATCCCTTAGGAGCCTCGAGTTGGTAAAAAAACTTTGAAACTTAACAATCATAGGCATAATTCTTAACTCAGAGGCCATTTTATATCAGCTTTTCAAAAATCAAGACGATGACTAAGGCCTTACTAGCCTTAGGTACACAATTCCCTACTGTGATGATGTTTTGTAATTTGATGATAACTTGTTCATCCGACCTCAAATTGAGGTGATTCAAAATGTTATTGAAAGCTTAAAACAAATCTACAATTTTGATGTTTTAAGTTTTTGCAAATTATAAAAATATCAAAGCCTAAATTTTGATTGATTCTAGCTGCTACACTTTTCCAAACAAAGTTAAAAACTTTTTGTTTATTTGTTAAATATGTGTAATTAAGTATAAAATAAACCTAGCTAATAACCTAGGCTCAACTTGACTAAATGGATTTGAATAAACTAAAATAGATTAGATTGATTAAGTTTAATCAACTTGGCTAAGATTAAGTTATCATAGACAAAATAAATATAAATCTTAGGTATAAAATGAACTTAGTTAATCAATCTTAGTTTAACTTGACTAAATGGATTAGATTGATTAAGTTTAATTAACTTAGCTTAATAATTGGAATAAATGATTAATTCTAATCAATTTGGCTCGGATAAAGTTAAAATGAGTTAATAGTTAATAATTGAGCTAGAATGACAAGTTAGGATAAACCTTTAAATAACATGGGGAATATGATGTTTCAAATATGTGTTTGCTTAGAAAATAAATGTTTTTTTTTTTTATATATGAATGCTTTGTTGATGCACTTATAATAAGTGACTATAAACAAAGTGAAAGGAAATCTTTGACAGACAAAGGAGAATGTTTGTATTTTGGCAAGGCGATCTTCGCAGCTATAGCAGGGTTCCTATTTAGTTCTGATTGATAGGGCAATAATTTGTGTTTGATATAATATAAATGGATAATTAATTAAATTTCTTATTATAGTTTGCTTCTTGAACATATATATGGATAGCTGGTTTATATTCTGAAATGGATTCTAAAATACCCTTTGTCTTTGTTTGGATTTCATATAAGAAGTACGTAGTAACTTGCGTGTTGTATGCTAGGATAGGCATATTAAAATGAATTCAAACTTAAAGACAACCTAATTAAGTGAGTGATGTTTGTGCTTGTGCCATTGAATCTAGTCCAAAGAGCGGCAAACTTGTCCGAGCGGATACAGTAGTTAGGCACTGAGATTTCATGATGTAATGACAAATACATAATACTATAAGGCAATAGTATGCCATGATGTAATATTGACTTATATGTGGCTTAACGAGTAGTTGATGGGGTAAACCATATCGGTGTAACATCTTCTTAGGCTCGGAATGAAGTAACATGTTTTAGTTCATGTTTATGAATCGATTGAACTAACTGATATGATGAACTAGGACGAGCAGAGTGTGTAACGATAGTAAATCCTAGATGCTGCTATTTTTATTGTAACATTATCTAAGAGATGTAAGTATTCGAATTGTGTATATTAACCCCTTAAGCATCACGTCATTACTTAGGACCCTAGTTCTCCTAGATTGTTCTAGAATATGAGTGCTCCAATGTTAATTTATTTACTTTAAATGAAATATAATAACTTATTGTTTGTTGTATTGCATTTAGCTAGACTTGCGTATCATTCGTCAGTGTTTGTGTTATTGTGTACTGGGTTTCGACTCATTATTATTGTTGTTGATCTTTTTCAAGGTATTGTGTAGGATGAATGATGGAATTGTTGTTGATGATGGTATACCATGGATATATTTTATTTTATTTAAAGAGCTCATTTATCTTTTCTAAATTTGTATTATTCTTTTAAAGGCCTAGTGGTGCCTAAGTTTTTGTAAATGTTGATCTACTCATGAGAGTAGATTTTGAAATATTTTTGAAAAGTTTTGTTTCTTAGAAAGTTGGTCTGCTTTGGTAGGAGTGAGAGATCTATAAAATGTTTTTACAAGTTTAATTCATCGCTGCTAAATCCGGTTATTTATTAATCTAATTAAACAATTTCATAATTTAAAATTGGCTAGCAATGTTCAAAATAAACATATCATTCAAGGAAGGCTGAACGTGTAATACATAAAGTATTATACATGGCAATAATGCCTTAAATTAAATTTTTAGGGCGTTACATGAATTAATGTATTATTATTACCATTATAGCAAAAAAATTAAAAAATGGTTCAAATGGAACCAAACGAAATTGAATTACATTTAAAGCATTTCGTTTCACAATCTTGAATCATTAATCGGTTTCCTTCATTAAAGGTTTGATTTTCAAGTGTGATTCGATTTGGTTTAGTCTTGAATCCAATCAAATCAAACCGTGAATACCCCTATCAAAAACCCTAAATTCAACAAGGGTGTAGTGAGAAAGATTGCATCTTTGGAGAATGAAGTGTCATATGAGAAAGAAAGAGATAAATGTTAGGTAAAAAGTTGAATCGCTTATTCCAATTCCTTATCCAAAGCTAACAATTCAATAGGTTTTATAGATTGGTACATATTTAATAGGAGTAGGCAAATGGTTGCTAGCATGTTTCCATTTCCATCCCTAAGGATGCCTTCTTTGCCACCTCTTTGAAAGACAACCATCTACATTCAATTTTGGAACTCTAAGGTTTAAGGATGAGTAACTTTCTTTTATAGACGTTTCATGATACAGAAAATAAATCCCCACTATCTTTAATCCATTCTGAAATAAGAGGAGTAGCCCTTCAAGTATCATTTGATGCTCCATGTGTGATTTATTTAGCTAGAATCTTAGGAAACTAGATGAATTTCTATGGTTTTATTGTTTTGTTTAGTCCATAAGTGCCATAAAATTAAAGTAGGTAAAAGCGCCTCCGATATGAGTTGTAATATTGCGTGTTGTACAATTCCAAAACTTCAACATAACAACTACAAAAATAATGTTTAGAAAAGCAACAGTCAAAATGCACAATTGTTACATTCATAATCACATAAAAGAAAGTACATAATAGACATTTTGGAGGCTACTGCCCAAAATGAATTGTCATCTAAGGAATGCGTCATCCTCCTTAATAAAAGAAAAAAAAAAGTTTTCAACTTGTTTCAAATCATTGTAATGGTTTGTTCTTCACTGTATAGATGTAATAAGGTTGTAATGACTAATACAATATCACTTGGTGTAAACAATAAAACAAATAAGTAAAATATTTATAATGTTTTTTTTTTATTACAAAGAAAAGATAATTGTATAGGTAATATTTTCAAGACATTGATATTTATGATAAAGTTGGAGGATAATACATTAAATGAATTCATGAATATGAGATATAAATTACTATTCATTATTTTACATAATAACAGCTTTTCCTAGACGTAAAGCTGATATTAGGTGTTCACTTGAATGAATGATAATTTATAATAAATTGCTATTATATAAAATGATGAATAGTAATTCATATCTCTAACCCATAAATCTTCAATGGTCTATTTTTTAACTTTATCATAAATACTTCTGTTTTGAAGTTATCACAACTCTATTATATTCCGCTTGAATTAGAATTCTATTTCTCTTGTAAATGGATAGATATTAATGTAAATTAAACAGCCCGGAGAAATTTGCACCTTATCTGAGGTGTTATTGAATTCATTAATGGAAGGATTTTAAGAGTCACTTGCTCTCTGTTTAATAAGCCATTTTGTTTCATTTGGGCTTAAGGGAATTTTATAATAATAATAAAAAAAAATTTAAGCGCATAATAAACCAAGCGAAAAAATGTTGGCTCAAGGGCTAAAGACTTCACATTATATTCTCTCCTTTGCATTTCTAGCTTACAGTTTATTCTTTTATTATTATTATTTTTTGTTTTGTCTTCTTTTTATTTTGTATTTATTAATTGTTGAATATGCTTTATAGGAAATAAAGTGTGCTTAAGAAATTGTGTCTTGCTGGTTAAATTATGCTTATTTTTCTTTATCGTGTATTCTTAAATGAAGAAGTGAAAAGGAAGAAATAAAAATAACATAGTAATTATATTATTTAATCAATTGCTAGCAAAATTACTATTTAAAGTTTTTTAATTTAATCAATAATTTGTTTATCCATAGATAATTAGAATGTTAACTAAAAGATGGTTAGTAGTTCCTAAGCGGCTAAGCCTTCTCATTGGTCGCAAGAACAGCATGAAAAAGGTGTTTCTTTTGGTTGATTGAACATAATATGATGAAAGTTTTTTCATTGGTGTCTTTTTATGTGAGATAGATTTTTTTCTCTTTCATTTCTTTTAATGCTATCCGCATGTTTTAATATATAAAAGGGATATTTAGTTAAAAGATAAAGAAAAATTACTTGTTAATAACCGAAGAACCTTTAACTAAAATAAAAATATCAAAACAATCAATAATTGAATGTAGAATTCACACACATATATATAGATATATATTACTATCCTAAGTTAACTATACATGGAGATTCAATAAATCTAACATAAAATTTTAACATTTAATTCATACATAAAACATAATTTATTTAGCTTATATATTCATTAGAAGATCATATATGAAGTAAAGAATGACAATTGAAGAAAATTGAATTTGTAAAATTCAGGAGATACGCGGCCTTTCTACGCAGGCAAAATTTGACCGAATGTCGATAGTGTTAAAATTATACGCCGACAGCATTGAGCCCGACATTAAATATTTTGATTCTGTTCGCATCCAACCACGCTCATGCACTAGCGGCGCTGAAGCCCTAATAGCCGGCATAGGCGGCACTCAAGCCCTAATGGCCGGTGTACACTTTGAAAAATAAACGCTGGCCAAATTTCCTTACAAAAGCCGACGGCGTTTGAAGCAGCTTTAAAAAAATCGATTCTAATCACATTCAACACCGCCTTTATACCGGCAGCGTTGAAGTACCAGATGCCGGCGTACGTTCAAAAACAAAAATTTTCGAAAAGAATTTATTTCCCCTGTTTTGCACTTTGCAAATTCATAACCTACAAAACTTTTAATCCTTCTTCAAGCCCATATTTAGCTTTATATACTATCTTCTATCCACATTAATCAATCTTAGCAACTTTGAACATTAAAACAACACATTAAACCACTTCAATCACATCAAATCCTCTCTTCTTCTTCACTTTAACTTCAACTACTCAAATCAACATGACTCCTTACCAATACTTCTTATAACTACTGTAACACATAAACAAGTTCACATGTCCATAAAATATAACTTAACATATATTCATGCATAAAACCACTCAACTTAAAAGACATTAAACTCATTCTACTATAGATTTTACATCTAAATTACAAGAAAAGAAATAAAACAAAAGTTTATACTTGCATTAACTTACATGAATAGGCCTTAGCTTGGAGAGATTTTTGATTCCATGAGTTTGGTATTGATCTTTGGTTTAGGGCTTGTAGTTTGAAGAAAAAGAAAAGAAAAATGAGAGAAAGAAGAGGGAAATTCGTATGGAAAACTACGGCTGCCGAAAGAGGCAATATTTGGTCAAATTTGTGACTCAAAATTATCTTAAGTTTGACTTTTGAGGCATATAAGACTTTAGGTTAAATTTGGCTTAATTTGGAGCTCATTTTGGTGTAATTTAGGCTTGAAAAATAGGCTTAATTTTTATAAAATTTCTGTCAACAATTCCTTACACAATTCAAAAGTTGTTTTGAAAATTTTAAACATAACACATACATATTAATTCATAAAAGACACAAATATTAATTACACTATACTCACATTAATATACATGAAACAATAACATTAGTTTCATTACATATAATCACTTACATCAATAATTTATATTAATAAACATAATATATTAAACATATTTCACATTCAATTTCATAAATCGAAACTACATCAAACTTAATATCTAGGACTAATATTGTATTCACATGCAAATTTTAATTATTGACTAATTTAGATTATTTCAAATATTTTATAATCAATTTAATGATAATATTACTAAGAAGTGGGATTGTAGAAATTCCTATAAAGAAAACTATATGCTTATTATAATCTTAATCTCATACATAATTTATTTACTCAATTGTTTATAACTTATAAAGCACCATAATATAAATAAAATCTTCATTGATATGCGAATTGTAAATATGCCATAAATTATATTTATGAGTTTATATATCTCCGTTAATTTTGATTATATGCACATGTACTCCAACTGTAATGATGCATTGAAACTATTTGTATTTATGGTTTGGCTATTTTTAGTTCTACCAAGGCTTTAAAAATTAGTTGTATGTTTTTAAAAATTAAAAAGCGTGACGTTAAAATATGAGAATTTAACCAGCAAGACACAATGTCTTTTGTTTTTTATTACAAAGAAAAGATAATTGCATAGGTAATATTTTCAAGACATTAATATTTATGATAAAGTTGGAGGATAATACATTAAATGAATTCATGAATGTGAGATATAAATTACTATTCATTTTTTACATAACAACAGCTTTTCCTAGACGTAAAACTGATATTAGGTGTTCACTTGACATGAATGATAATTTATAATAAATTGCTATTATATAAAATGATGAATAATAATTCATGTCTCTAACCCATAAATCTTTAATGGTCTATTTTTTAACTTTATCATAAATACTTTTGTCTTGAAGTTATCATAATTCTATTATATTCCCTTTGAATTAGAATTCTATTTCTGTTTGTAAATGGATAGATATTAAAATAAATTAAACAGCCCGGAGAAATTTGCACCTTATCTGAGGTGTTATTGAATTCATTAATGGAAGGATTTTAAGAGTCACTTGCTCTCTGTTTAATAAGCCATCTTGTTTCATTTGGGCTTAAGGGAATTTTATAATAATAATTAAAAAAAAATTTAAGCGCATAATAAACCAAGCGAAAAAAAGTTGGCTCAAGGGCTAAAGACTTCACATTATATTCTCTCCTTGCATTTCTAGCTTACAGTTTATTCTTTTATTATTATTTTTTTTGTTTTGTCTTCTTTTTTTTTTGTATTTATTAATTGTTGAATATGCTTTATAGGAAATAAAGTGTGCTTAAGAAATTGTGTCTTGCTGGTTAAATTATGCTTATTTTTCTTTATCGTGTATTCTTAAATGAAAAAGTGAAAAGGAAGAAATAAAAATAACATAGTAATTATATTATTTAATCAATTGCTAGCAAAATTACTATTTAAAGTTTTTAATTTAATCAATAATTTGTTTATCCATAGATAATTAGAATGTTAACTAAAAGATGGTTAGTAGTTCCTAAGCGGCTAAGCCTTCTCATTGGTCGCAAGAACAGCATGAAAAAGGTGTTTCTTTTGGTTGATTGAACATAATATGATGAAAGTTTTTTCATTGGTGTCATTTTTAATGTGAGATAGATTTTTTTTCTCTTTCATTTCTTTTAATGCTATCCGCATGTTTTAATATATAAAAGGGATATTTAGTTAAAAGATAAAGAAAAAAAATTACTTGTTAATTATTGGACAGTCTTGAATGTTTCATTTGTATAACTAACTACTTGAAGTTAATTGTAAAAATTGACAAAGTTCAAATAACTAATTATAAAAATTTGGCAAAGTTCAACTAGCAAATTATAAAATTAACAAAATTCAGATACTAAATTAACACTTTCAATATTTAGGTAATTAACTTAAAAAAAAAAAGGAAAACTTCAAGTATCCAATACAATGTAGACATCCTATTTTTGTCTATCTCTATTTTTTGCCTGGTTTAAAAAAATTTTAAAAAAAATAGACCACATAAAATTAAGAAAATTGGGAAAAATAGAAAAGTTACAAAATATTAAATAATAATGAATAAATGAGTGAATTGGGTCGATTTATCTAGAGAGATTTACAACATTTGTGAATTAAGTTATTTTAAAGCAAAGTGGTTAATTTGTGGGCATTGACAAATTCCAATCCATCTAGGCCCATTTTGGTGGCTTGATTCGGCCCAGGAATACCATAGGCTCAGATACTTTCATGGTCATGGCTCAGTGGTTGTAGGGTCTAGGCTGCAACGCTCCATTAAAGGGAAAAATATTTGGAGGAACAGCGAGTGAGACGGGAGAGAGTTACGCGCAATTTGCCTGACGAATCGGTAAATCCGTTTTCACTAAAATTTTATCTAAATCTTTTGAACTCATCCATATACGTGATAATCTTACATGGATTTACATTCAAATTTTTTAAAATATTAGATTGGGAAAGGTATGAGATCCAGATTTTGTGGGAGTACAATTTATTAACTTTGATTCAATCTTGTGGATGATAAACAAAATCGAAATTTATATAGATTAAAAAAATAATAGAAGAAGAAATTATTTCTTGTTTAGGATAATAATTAAAATTAATTATTTAAATAAAATAAAAATAAAAATAATTATCAAAATATAGTATCAAAATCATATTAATTAAACGAGTTTTATATCGTGAATGATTACCGCAATAAACATTCAACATACTGATGGAGAAAGAGAGGATGGGAGTGGCGTGCAAAGTCAACTACATTGGATACAGATGTGGAGAGAGGATGAGAGTGGCGTGCAAAGTCAAATGTTAAGTTCAGCAAAAGGACAACATATATGGGGCAAAATGAAAGCGATACGTGCGGTTAGTCAGAACAGTGCAACAGGAACCGATTTACATAGCGAAAAAAAATCACCATAATGCATAGAAAATAATTATATTGCTTATTTAAAATACGATATAAGTACCATAATAAAATATGATATCACCATTTATATTTGTAATTTATATATAAATATTTATTTTTTATTTTATAGATGCGATTAACAATAATATTTTAATAATTAATTTTATTTAGTTTATATATTAATATTTTTTATAGCAACGGTATACATATATTATACTCGAAGAATATCCATCCTCATCTCATAAAAAATATAGAAGAAGAAAACCCGTACTGACTCATGCTCTTAAAATCACAGACGCCAAACCCATCTCCATCGAGATAACACAGCATAACCCAATAACAAAGCACCGAACCTTCAACCCATCCATTGTAGCCAGACCATCAAAGAATCCAAACACCGAGTCAACTCACCCGTGAACCCGTGACGGCCTCGTTCGACGTGGATACTGCAACTGAGGATCGATCGCCATCGCTCGAGGAGGTTCCTGCCAGTCCGTTGTTGCTTTAATCCGTTTTGAGTGCTTTCATTCTCTTACTTTAGTTTCGTTTTTTATTACTAACATATTGTGTTATTGCAGGTTACATATTTTAGGTTTTAATATTGTGGTGATTAGCATGTTAGCATACTTCTTACATGCTTATAAAGGGATTTTGTCAAGTAGAAATGGTTTTTCATAAGTGAAATCATTGGTGCTGTTGTCAAATCTAGGGTTTTGCATTGGATTTTTAAAATTTGACCTTTAAATTTTGGTGTTTTAGGATTCTTCATGGATAAAATTTAAATTTATGGTAAATATAAACCTGATAATTTTTAGAGGTTCAAATCAATCAATATACTAAATTTTTACAAAATAAAAACCGAACTACATTAACTTTGATTTTGCTTGACGAATATGAAAACCTATAAGACAACTATAAAAAATGTAAAAAAAAAAAAAATTCTTTTTGTGTTTTTAGCCTATTTTATATATTGTCGTTAGTTGGTATGATTATTTTATATTTTTAGTAGTACTTATTATTCTTCATTAATCTTTAGTAACTTTAATTATTTTGTGCAATTTCAGGATTTTAGTGAGTTTTTTGTCAATATAAATAATTTTTATTTTTTTTTATGTCTACTAATTTTTATTGTTGTAATTATATTGTACATGAAACTTGATATCTTAGTTAAGACCTATTAAATTTTAAAAGCCGGTAAAGTAGTAAACCTTTTACATATAATAGAATATTTTGAGTTGGAGATTTTTGGTTTAATTTTTTTAAAAATTAATACTTTTAGAAAATCTTGTGGACTATTAATAGATTAGATTTGTCTCATCCAACTAGCTCTAAGTTGCTTTAAATTGATTTTTAAGTGATTTTTTAAAAGCGTTTTCTAATTTTTTTAACTTTATTTAATATCGATTTTAAACGGGTCAAGTTTAATACGAATCCTGACATTTTAGAGCTCCATAACACAATTACCCTAAGATGAAATAACGGGGTTATGGCATACTCATAAACATAATCCTTGATATTCATTATTTTATGGAAACTTGCCCTACTGCATCCTTGCTAACGGAAATTGCATTTTAATATGATAGTCCCACTTTCAATGGCGGGAAAAAAAATAGTTTGCCGCTTATTGTCTAGAAAATCATAATTTTATTGCATGATTAATGTTAACTCGAAAAAAATGTTGGTTTTCCATAAATTTTTATATCTAATATGTTTTGTATGCTCTCTTGTGTTTTTACACGATAATTATTGACAAAAGATATAAAACAAAAAAAAAAAAAAAGAGAAAACCTTGAAATTGGGCCCTTTTTTCTTGTTCATAGACTTTTTTTAAAATATAGATATCCAAATTAGGGATTTTTAAAGGTTTTTAATAAAAAAGATAAGTAATATAAGGTAAAAAAAGTACCATGCCTTTTTCTTTTTATAGCGTTAAAAGGAACCAATAAATAAATTTTTTAAAGAAATAAAGATTTTTATTAGGAAACGAACAAACAATGGTGCCTATTTCAACGTGGGCAATTCCATGTTCACCACCAAAAAAAACTAATAGAATATGGAAAATATTACATTTTATGTGTTCCTATATCGTTTTCATTTCGTTAAAATCAATATATCATAAAATCTTGTGTGATATTTTTTAAAAAAAATTTGTAAATATTGAATATCTGTAAATAGCAATGCGTATATATATAAATATATATTTTTGTCAGTTAAAGTTGTTAATTGAAAACCCAATCTTTTAATTTAACCCCAACTAAACAAAGTAGTGATTAGATTTTTCTTGGCCATACACCCGGTCATGGTTTGAATGATAAAGTTGGAAAGCAGAAGTTACATCATACATGTAATTACTAATTATTCATGCATATTTAATAATTCAGTTTCCACTTTATTATAATTTTCCTTATGAGAGAATTATTTTTCCCTGGTTTAATTTGGTAATTCAGAACTAACTTTCATATTTACTCAATTAAGTTGATATTATTTAAAACATATATGAATTTTCTGCTTCAATTTATTTTTTGTCTATTGCTTTGTTAAAACCTTTTTTTTATGATTATAACGAAAGCGAGAAGGTTCAAATTCAATACCTTCATTTTAGAGATCAGGCTCATGCTATTAGGTTGTCATTAACTTATTAAAACTCATTGCTTTTTGTTAGATAGGAGAGAAGCACAGCAAGGAGAATATGGGAAGGATTGGATTATTAGCTCTCACACTTTTGGTTATGCCTCTTATAGCTCATGCACAACCCCAGCCACTGCGAAAACTTCTTGCAAAAGGTAAGAAAGAAGATAAAATTTTTTGGTTTGTGGCACTTAGAATTTTATTGTTAATTTTATTTTTGATAAATTTCAATTATTTCTAAATAAATTTAACTATATATTTGTTTCCTGTACATGGATTGTGTTACGTATAGCGATTCCAGAATTTAGTTTTGGAACTTTTTAAATTTGATAGTTTTTAATATAATAGAAATTGGTAATATCCACCTAAATTAAAGAGAAGAAATGATAATAATTGTTATTTAACGAGAAAACAAGTAGATATGAAAAGGAAAAGTGTTGGTGAACAAATATCACACATTAATTGATGAGTTGATTAATGGAATTAAGCTTTAGGAAGAATACTAAAGCCATAGTTATTTATATGATATAGTATAAGATTTAGATGGCTTTCCCTACAAATTTAGGATTTTTTTTTTTTTTGTGAGTACAATAAAGGGATGGGGATTCTATCAAATTAATATATTTTAAATTTTCGACAAAAAATTAATAAATTTTACCTATTAATATGTATCTACTCTTGATAAATTTTTTTCTTGCAATTTCATTTTTGGTTGATTCAATGATTTTAGCTATCAAATGCATAGAAAATGCACAAATACATAAAGAATAGAGTTAGCAGAAGGACGTAAATTTTCATATTTTTAATTATTCTTGTTTTTTATTGTTGTTTTTAAATTGGTAGGGGAAGAAAGACGGAGAACCAATGAGAGTCTAGAGAAACTATCCAATGAAGTGGGTGAAAAGAGAGTGAAATTAGTCGTTATAAAACCCGGCGGAGAAGGTGGAGAAGGTAGCGGAGGTGGTGGTGGGGGGGCCCGTGGAGGTAATGGAAACGGCGGGAGTATTGCAGGCAGCAGTAGCGCCAACATGATTAGTACCAATTCTCTTGGGTGGATCTTCCCATGCTTATTGTCGCTGTTGTGTTTTTTCTTATATTAGGGGATTATTTATGAGTATGTCATATTAGGTATGCTTTATAACATAAAACATATGCATCTTTTTATGACTTAATATAACATATGCGTGCACACACACACACATATATATATATATATATCTTCTATCATATTTATATGTTAAAGTGGTAAGAGAGGATTGATGTTTATCACATTTTGAATATATATATATATATATATATATATATTAAATGGTTATGTAAAAATGTCTACATATGTTAAAAGTGGACAGACAGATCAACCACCCTTTCATAATCACATTCTCTATTTGCTAGTTGCAAAAAGATAGGTTTCTCTCTAGTGGCTGAGGAAGGTTTCTGTTGATATATCCCGGTTTGATTTTGCTTGAGATATGCATCTCAACAACCTGGGACCATCTGACATGGTTAGAGCCATTTAACTTGATGTTTATTGGTGCTATTGTGGAATCAATGATGAATGAGGCTTGAGTATGTGACATAACTTTTGTTATCTTGGTTGTCCAGTTGTCAAGTATGGATTCGGTAGAGATGGTTAGTGATAATGCTAGTTTTATATAGTCTTTCATGGCTTTTAACAGTTTGAGTTCCTTTCTAAGTTAATTCATAGAAAACCTAACCTGCTTTAAGACCATGTTTAACATAATAATCATGTTTCGTTCATCATTTGCATCCAGTATATATAGGAACAAAGAAAGAATTTAGAAAGCTATATATAGCTATACAAGATGAAAGGTTAAACAAGCATGTTTTTAAGGGAAAAAAAAAAGAATCTGTACAATTGTAGTTTTTATACAAAGTAATTATGATGACTCATGCCAATAGATTTTTAGTTTAATTATATTCATATTTTGCTACATGTTTTATTGATTTGCATGTTTCAAGACATATGCATGCTGATTGATTGGCATTTGTCTTGTTTACAGGTTTTGTCTTTGAAAAATAAAACATTCCTCAAATTAAACATTGCATATTGCATGGTACTTATTTAGAAAAGATTTAGGTTCTGTTTGTTTCATCTGCGTGCATATAACACATATATTTTTAAATAAATTATTTGTTAAGAAACAGGTGTAAATGAAAAATAAGCAATGTGCTCATAATATAAATAAAACAGAACAAATATTAATCATATACATATATAAATTAGATACAAATGAAATACAAACCCTCCAACCTGAGCTAATTGTAAAATTTTTTTCTTCGCCACTAACTCAAACATATAACATATCGCATGACCACCCCATTGAATTTTCTTTTTCGCTTATTTAAATTTGCAAGCCCCACGCTAATGAGTTCTTGCATAAAGTCCAATAATTGATTGCTTGAATGTTCCACAAACTTTATTGACTTAATTTACTCTTCCAAGTCTTTTACACTTGATTGAATGTTTTCTTTACAAAAACTATTATTCCCACATTTACCTTGTGTAATTGGAGCTAATAGAAAGGAAATTATTCTCAAAATACGCTCTATCACCTAATTTAGTTGTAAAATAGATAAAAAATTATTTATTTCCTGTGATCTTTTATTTCCTAGGTAGAGAGAATAATTAAAATTTTGTGGTATTTTTCATTTTCCTGTAATAGCAATAAAAACTCAAATAACAAAACTATTTACCCCGACTAAATACCTTTTCATTATTTGGCCAAAAAAATAAAAAAAAAAATCATTTGCCAATAGCATTATAATCTAGTGATGGCCTATTAAGTGAGAGGTTTCAAGTTCAAATCCTCCTCCTTTATAATGATAAAAAAAAAAAAAAATTCTCATTTATCCAAAATAACCAAAAATATATATAGCAGTACTTCTAATCTATTTATAATTTAATGTTGCAATTAATAAATTGAAATGAATGATGAAAATATGTACTACAGGTACTAAAATTTCACGTATAAACATTTGAATACATCAATTGCAATCTATTTTTTTTTTTTGTAATACTATTTTTAATATATAAATTGCAATCTTTTTTTTTTGTAATAAATATATTTGGCCCTTTTTTTCATTCATAGAGTTTTTCTGAAATATAGACATTCAAATTAGGAAATTTTAAAACTTTTTTAGGAAAAAGAAAGGTAATTGAAATAAAAAATGTACCCTGAAAGCGTTTTTCTTTTTCTTTTTTATTTTTTTATAGCATTCAAAAGAAACCAATAGACAAAAAGGTCTTTTTTTTTTTTTTTTTTAAAAAGAAACGAAGGAACTATGATGCCCGTCTCAACATAAGCAATTTAGTGTTGACTACAAAAGAAATTAAAAAAATAATAAAATATAGAAAATACTATCTTTTATGTTTCATGTATAGTTTTTATTGTTATTAGAATCGATATCTTGTAAAGTCTTATATGATATTCTTTTAAAAAAAATTAAAAATATTTGAATATCTTAGAAATGCAGATATACATATATAAATGTGTATTTTTGTCAAGTCAAGTTGTTAATTGAAAACCAAATGCTTTAAAGTAAGCTAACCCTAACTAAAACCTTTGGTTTTCTAAAATTAGAGGAAAGGGAAATTTTGTTATGAAAAAACAGATCAGTGATTAGATTTTTTGGCCATACGCACCCGGCCATGGTTTGAACGATAAAGTTCGAAAGCAGAAGGGACTGCGTACTTGTCCTTACTAATTATTCATGTACTGGGGGACTTGGTGTTAATCGCATGGGATGCATTTAAATATTTAGCTGCCACTTTAGTATGGTTTTCCTTATAAGGGAATTACTTTTTCCTGGTTTAATTTAGTAATTCATACCTAACTTCCATATTTATTCAGGTTGCCTTTTGAGTGATATTATTTAAAATATATATTGATGTTATGCTTCAATTTATTTTCTGTCCATTGCTACGTTGATTTTTTTTTTTTTTTTCTTTCATTACAACAAAGAGGATTCGAATATGTTTTACTCACAACAAAATATGAGAAGGATTAGGCTAATAGCTCTCATATTTTTTGCCACACTTCTTATAGCTCATGCACAACCCAGCTACTGTGAAAACTTCTTGCCAAAGATACCAAAAAAAGTTAAATTTTTAGGTTTGTGTCGCTTAGAACTTCTTTTCTTTCTTTCTTTGTTTTTTTCTTTTCTTTGATAAATTTCAATTATTTCTAGATAATTTTAGCATTTATTTGTTTCCTGTATACGGATCACGGTTATGGGAAATAGTTTATAAATTTAATAGTTTTGAATAGAATAGAAATATGTAATATTCACGTAAATGAAAAAGAAGAAATGATAATAATTAATAGTTAATGAGAAAGCAAGTAGATAGGAAAAGGAATAGGAAAAGGTTAGATGGACAAACATGACTCATTATTTGATGAGTTAATTAAAGGAATTAAGCTTTAGGAAGATTACTGAAGACCATAATACATATAGGGAAATTCTATTGGTTCCATCACTATCTAACAACCAACGAAATAGTTAATATTTCAATTACTATATATATTTTAATGGTTAGATGGTTGATTGGACGGTCCATCAATATAACCGTAGAAGCTTCCATACTTATATGATAAATTTAAGATTCTTTTTTTTTTTCTGTTTTTTTTTCCTTGAGTATAGTGAAGAAAGAACTATGGATTCCATTAAATATTTTCGATTACTTTTTTTTTTTTTGTTAAACTCACAGGGGCAAAAACACAATGTTGATGGGAGCCTAGAGAAATTATATGGTGAAATTGGGTATGTGATACAGTTTTGGTCGTGTATCGCATATTCAACGAGCGATACACGCACAATTATATGTATCGCTCATTATACGTGCAATACAGGTTCGAGGTGTATTGCATGCTCAATGTGTGATACACATGCAATTTCTTAAAAAAAAAAATTGTATTGTGCCCCAAGATGCGATACAATGACACTATTCCTTTAATCTTTTTTTTTTTCGTAATTTGGTTTTATAGGATTTTTTTTTTCTAAAGTATAATATACATGTAATATTCTATGAAGTTTGGTTACACATCTCCATAACTTTTAAATAAGCATTTACATATATTTCAAGTAGATGTTAAAGCACTAAAACCATCGGCATTTATGGTCTGAAAATATTTTGTTCGAACAACGCTTTGGGTTTATATGTTTGATTTCAAAAATTGGAAAAGTGAAGTTATAGTTTGGATGTCCAAGAATTTTATTTGTACTTGATTTTTTTTTCTTTCTACCTAAAAGAAATTTCATTGACTAACCATTATGAATACAAGGATGAAGAGATGAAGAACAAGACTCAACACAAGCAAGATCTACTATAAGTAGCTTAAGGGGAGCAGATAGGTTGTTAATCCTCCAATCCATAGAGCACATCTCTCTCCTGCTAAACAAGGCTGCCCAATTGGCAACATAGGTTTCCTTTTTACTAATATGTACAATTGACAAAAACTTAAACAGAGACAACTCCTATTTTTATTTCAAGAACTAGGGATTCGTTGCTCCAATCCACAACTAAAGGATACGAATTAACAATATTTGAAGCATTTGATTCCAGTACAAAGTCCTTTTACCCATGATGGTGAGCTAAGTCTAACCCTTTTTTATTGCCAAACTTTCCTTGTTTTTGCATTCAACCCCTAGGCCGTCCAAGAAAAGCCCGAAACTACCTTTGCCTAAAGAATCTTTAGTAATTCCACCCCAAACCTCCGAAGTTGTCTTCTTTTAGCCAAGCCCCTCCACATTAATCTTCAAGCCCATGTCAACTGGAGGCGAGCACACATAAGACTTCTCTTTGTCTAAATAAATCTTAGATGAGGTAGATGACCTTTTTCACTACTCACTATTCCTTCCAAGTTCTTCTAAAGTTTTCAACATATCTTGTCCGATCCACTTGTCGATGCTCGTACACACCACAACAGCACTCTAGCCAACTTGACAAACAAATCATAACAATCTTGGCCATTTCTTCTTTCTGCTCCAACTCTTTCAATCAATTTACCCTATTCTTCATCCAGATCCAAAAAGATCTAACCTTTGATTTCTCAATCACACAATCTACTACTCTAAACTAGACATAAGAAACCTAAGGGCAAAGAAGCAAAGCATGCTCCTCAGATTCATCTTCACCACATAATACATAATAAAGATTTGAAAAATACCTCGTCAATACAAATTGAACATCACATGTAAGGATCTAGATACTATTCTCCATAAAAAGTGCTAGACTTTTGGTTGAGTATCAATGTTTTATATGGTATTCCAATCTTCCATAGATAACACAAAGGATGAAGAAGCTTTATCGCTTGTAAGCCCCCCATGCTTCGACGACATAAAACGATAGGCTGACTTAACCATACAAGAAATAGAGCAATCATAAGGCCATATCAAGGTATCTTCTTTATCCTTTACTAGTAAAGAAATTTCTGTGATTTTCCTTAATTCAAAATCAGATACATATTGTGTAAACCACCATATATCCCAAAAATTCCCATCCTTGATGATTAGTGATTCCACAAAAAAATTAGGATTACTATCTCGATTTGTATTGATTTAACTTAAAGTTAGGTAAATTAGAGATCCAGTTGTCATGCTATGCCTTCATATTTTTCCCATTTTAATATACCAAAGAGCTCCATCAAACAAATCTTCTTTCCTTCCAAAATACTTGACCAAGCCTAAGAAGCTTTGCACCCTTTCTTGGCTTCTTTAAAGGCTACATTAGGAAAAATCAAACCCATATAGTATTATGATTAGCATGGACTCTCTAAGCCAGCTTTGCTAATAAAGCAAGCCTCTTCCAATTTACCCAGTGGACCTTCCCTTCACATTTTCGTTTGCCTCACTAAAAACTAGGTATCAAACTATTCATTTAATTGCACCAAGTTACAAGAAAGTTAAAAAATCCCAAAAGGTAGGTTGGAATAGCCAAAGCAATCGATTTAGTTAATATCTTTCTACTTGTAGAATTTAAGAAGTGTTTTCTCCAACTCAAAAGTTTCAACACTATATTGTCCTTCATAAAATTTCATGCTTCATTCTTAAACTTTCCCTAAATGGAAGGCAAGCTAAGATTTTTGCCAGGATTATCTAAAGCTTTGATGCCTAAAGTCTTTACAAGTTGTTTCTGCTTCCCTTTAGAATTATTCAAACTAAAGGACACGCTAAATTTAGTGAAGTTAACTTCTTAACCTGTAGCACCATAATATTCTTGTAAATTATCTTTAATTCTACCCAAATTCACATATGTGGCATCAAGAAAAAAAGTGAGTCATCTGGAAAAAGTAAAATGAGACACCATAGGTCATAGACATGTCTTTGGGTAGGGCTCGAACTAGAACTCAACCCGGTAGGGCAAGTCTTACCCATCGTATCCATGGGTCTAAGCATAGGTCCATACAGTCCACCCATTAGAAATTAAAAAAATAATTATTGTAAATGGGATAGATTGGACTCGTCCTAACCTGCCTTGGACCCAGTGGGTCCATGAGTGGACCTACTTATCCCCTTTTCCGGGGCAGTTTTAGGTCCCTTATTTTTGGACCTAGACCCAATAGGTCAGGTCACAGGTCAGACCCAACCCGCCCCTAGGGACATGTCTAATAGACACTCGTTTTAGTTTAATTCTATTTCAACAAACCACTTTGCATTTTCTATTAAATACCCCTAGAAAGGACATCAGTAATAATAATGAAAAAAGATATGGGGCTAGAGGATCCCGTTGCCATAGACCTTGATGTTGATTAATCACAATCTATAAAATTAAAACCCTATACTTGCTCTATGATTAATCTTAGGCAAGTTTTACCTACTGATTAAAGTATAATTAGCATAATGTCGTTCCACTAGGACCTATTTAGCTAATATGAGTTTAATGACGTTAAAAACATCTAACAATTAATTGATTAACAAACCTTAACAAGTAAGTGGCATGCTTCTGAGAATATCAATCACAAAACATACCTCTAATCTTGATTCACCACTTACCTTAATTTTCCATCTTTATAAAATATTCATTGATGGTTCATTTAGATTCTTGAACTATGCGAATCCTTAACTTCGTCAACAAGTTTTTCAAGAAAATTGAATTGTAACCTTATATGGCTAATGGAAATGTCTTTCATCATTAGATACTTATAAGATTGCATTAAAATTCATGATTCCATAACAAGATCAAATCTTTATATAGAAAGTTTATGCTCTTTATGTTTAGAATCACATAAAAATTCTCTACATGAATAGAGAAGTTTGTATCTCATCAATTAATCTTTATGTTTAGAATCACATATTAAATCCAAAGGATAATAAACACAAATGAATAGATTCAAGAATGCACAAACTTCCATTAATAAAACAATCAAGTCCTTACATTAGGGTTGGGGTTTCTCAAGACCTAGGGTATAAAGATATATTTTTCCATAGATAAAGACTTACAAAGATAAAGTATAGACAAATAGAAGGAATTCATGATGAAAACCCCTTTAGATCAATGTCTTGTGATGTTGATTGAGTTCCTGTGTTTTTCCACTCTAAAATGCCTATTTTCCTCTCTAGGGTTCGTTAGATTGAAGATATGAATATTGAATGGTGAGTAAAGATGACTATTTATAGATAAGGCTAAAAACAAGTCTACACAACCATCCTATATAGCCTATGCTTAAGGTAATGCATGATGAAAACTCATGATTTCTCGCTAAAATGACCTTGCACGGCCCTTTGCATGGCCTTGAACATAGCTTGTGCAGGGAGCCTGAACATCTCTGTTGAGCTTCTGACAATTTTTCTCCTCCTACACAAGCGTTATGTGTAGCTTTTATAGCCCATTGTGTACAATCTAAGTTATCTTCTACTCATAATTTGCTTCCTACACTAGCATTCTGCACAGGTTGTGTAGAAAGTCATGTAAGTTGAAATCTTCAATTTGTCCAATTCTTCATCAAAACCTCCTTTAATTCATCCAAATGTCTTCATTAAGCCCATTTATCTTCTTTTACACTTGAAATTAACATTTTCACTCAATAACATCCTTTTCTTTAATAAATCATATAAAGTTCGATGTAATATAATATCAAATTAACACATATAATAAGGGTCGTTTAACACTTATTAAACTTCTCCATGCTTAACCATTTACTTGTCCTCTAGCAAATAATTAAGAACAATGAAATCCATCATTAATTGCAACCAAAAGTCTAATTAAAATTCAATTCTCATAATAGCATTCAATTGTCAATTCAGAACATAGCAACTTCAACTTTCATGTCTCCTGCTCAAACCTATTGTACTTACACTTAACATATCAGAATCAAAATTTTGAAACTAATCCAGATAAGTCAAACTTGACTCTCACCATTTAATAATAGCTTTCAAATTTACAAAGTAAACACAAATTCAAACAAAGGAAAAGAGATCTAGTTACACTTCAACTACCTAATCAAGAGTATATAATCTCTTTAACCACTTCTTTAAGCACAATAACCTAAAGTGAAAGTATAGTGCATCTACCTTTCCCTGGATTTTCTTCTTTCATTTAATATCTTTAAAAATTTTCATTCATTCCTTTTTATATTTTAGTTTATGCTTCTTGGCCCATGTAGTGAGTTTTTGGCTAATAATCTTGGATTCATCACCCAAGTTAACGAACGTTATCCTCTTTAAAATAGGGCATCCCTTAAACTTACTTACTTGAGTCAGTAGGCTTATTTTTCTTTTCACTCTCTTTTTTGAGTTGACAGCGGGGAACAAATCTTGCCCTTCTAAGGGATGAAAACCCACCTCATATCAACTGAATTTTCCTTTTGTTAGCTTTTTATTATTAGTAAGGGGTTAGACTTCATTCTTCTAAGGGGCCAAAGCCACCCTCACTAATTAATCCCTTTTTTTCATGTCATTCACACACATATATTTTTTGAAGAGATAATAAAGAAGAATCACCATGTGAAATAATTTTTGCCATTTCACTAGAGATTAAATGAGTTCTCAAAATTTTTGAAGAGACAATATACAACTTAATAAGCTTAGAAACATAACCAATTAACTTTTAACAAAGGACCTTGATCCACTTCTAAACTTTAAATTCCATTAGTAAATAATAAGTAAATTTGTCTCACTTAAATTTTATCATACAATTTTGACAAGGTATGGAAACTCCAAAGTAAGTTAAGAACACATTTAATTCTTGAATGCTAAATTCTGTAAGCCCGAAAAATTTCGGCAAATAATTCCAAGATAAACTTCGAAAATACCTAAAAATCACTCCAAATTAAAACCGAACTTCAACTAGTCTTAAATCACGAACGAATCCAAAAATTTCCCAATCTTGAGGAAAATAAGAATCCATAAAAATAAAATAAGAACTCAACATACTTCAATTCCAAAACCACTACGTACGACAAATTCTATACGTAACTCCGACTTATAAAATCGGGTAATATAAAGCCAAAAACAAATTATTAAAAAGTAAAAAGATTAACTTTCGAAAATGAAACCCAATTCAAGAATTTCGAAAATGTTAAAAGATATTAAATATTTACAAAAATAAAATTTAAAATAAATTTCTCAAATTAAATATGTTGTATAAACATAAAATATCAGTTTTCAATTTGGCAAAGATCTAAACCTGAAAATCACCCGAAAACCCTAAGTGGAATACAATAGTTTAAGTCCGGCAATCTAGCGCCCCTAACCCTAGAGGCCGAGATGTAGTTTAAATATGTAGAATCGCTCATAGTAATATAAGTTTGTTTAAAAATATCATATTTGTAAATTTTTGACCTATTTCGAACCCATTCGGATACAGACTTCGAAAAGCATGTTCCGGGGCTCGAGATATAAAAAATATACCATTAGTACCGTTAGACTCATCTTTTCATAAGATTTCTAAATATATCAGTTATGTAATTTTCGGGTTATAAAAGTTACAGTTATAACCTTTTTATCGTATTTTCATTACTATCGGTAATTAATTAGTCTTTTGCACTATTCACTTTATTTCATTACACAATTTTATTATTCTTATAAAGCCTTATATTTTTAGATAAATATTTTATATATTATAGAAAATTTTGTTTTTCTAAAATTTAGTTCATTTCGGGTTTTTACGGGATCAAATTCTATTTAAGACCCGATACTAAAAATAAAATAAATTAATTTAATAATTGAAAAATATTTTAAATTATTTTTTTTCATAAAATATTTTTTTAGAATTTTTGGGTTATAAAAATATCATTTATAGCCCATATTGCATATTTTGATCATACCGGTAACTTATTTGATAATTCACTAAAATAAATTAATTAATTATGTTATTTTTATTATGAAAAATCTACTACAAATATTTGGAATTAATTTCCTATTTTATTTTATTAAGAAAATACTCTTACAACTCATACTTTCAAGTACACCTTACACATATCACTTCCTTTTCACTTCAATCTTTCTACACTTTGTCCCACACTCCATGGCAGATTTTTCCCTCCTTTATGGCTGTCATTGTCCTTTAATTTACTCCATTTTGACTAAAATAATTATATTCCACTCTTTCTTAAAGAAGCTACATTACACATTAATTACACAATTCAATTTTAAGTCAAAATTCAAACAAATTCCCTCTCTCTCCTCTCACCATTCATTAATACACTCATTTTCTCTCTCTCTTTCATTTACTCCTTCTTCCCTTTTTCATTCCTTAACTTTTTCTCTCTCTTTTTCGTCTCTTTTCTTCTTCATTTTTGCTCTTGTTCTTACAAGAACCAAGCCGCCCCTAATTCTTTTATTAGCTCCCACCCATATTTCTTGAAGATTTTTAAGCAAATCTTCTTCTCAAAGCTTCCATAGGTGATATAGGTAAAGTATAATGAGAGTTTCATGCATCAAATGATATTCCATAAGCTTAAAAGCTTAGGATGATGATGCCAAAAATGAAACACTCCTCTTCTCTATGATTAATCTCTTGTATCATTATTATTTTCTTGTTTGAAGTAATTATATTTTATAAATCTAACTTTTTGTAGCTTTGATTTTCGGTTATACCATAGATCTTGTTATTTGAGTTGTTATTTTTATTATTTCTTATGATTTATGCATAGATTCATCATCCACATGTCTATCTTAGTGATCATGTATTTAAAACTAATGTATTAAACTAGATCTAGTGTTTTGAGTTCATAAAATGCATTAGATTTTGTTTTATGTTCATAAACAACTTGTAGTAGCATGATGATAGTAGGAATGTTTTAGAAAACTCAAGATCTATTTTATTTTTAACAAAAATAATTTTTGAAAATTCGATGAAAATGGAATCATATTTCGAAAAGTTGTTTTTCAACTTAAAATGTGTTTTTTCATTTAAAATGAAGGGCTTAGGGTATAGATACTATAATAAAAGATTTTGATGAGTAAAGTTTAGATCTATGAGTTTATAGTTTACTACCATGCATTTCTTTTATATTCATGTTCATATTAAGTGTAGATCTTAATTTTGAACTCAAACAAAATAGTGAAATTCGTATTTTGGCAAGACCCCTATTTAAAAACCACTTTCCAAGTGTCAAAATGTAATTTTTACTTAAGAAAATGAAGGCTTAATGTATGTATATTATCAAGACTTCTTTTTACAAGAATTAAAGGTGATTTTCAAAGATTAATTTTCAAAACAAAGTTCTATTTTCGAATTTTGGCCTAGGCCTAGTTTAAAACATGTTTTCTAACTCAAAAAATGAAGTTTTTATTCAAGATATGAAAGGCTCCTAAGATATGATATGTAAGGAATGGATTTTCATAAGTTTAGATAGATTTTATCAAAAGATATGTCTAAAAATGAATTTGGTAAATTCGGATCTCAACCAAGACCAATTTTTAAAACCCATTTGTCAACTCCAAAACTCATATTTTATGTGAAGAATGAAGGGTATAGGCAATAAGTATCCTTAAGTAGTGATTTTTGTAAGTTGAAATGAGTTTGAATGAGAGTAATGTGTAAAACAAGAAGTGGAATCGAAATGGAAAATTTTAAGTTAGTGTTCAACTTGTAAAATTCGTAACTTTAGATGATGCCTATGTAAACAGCTAGTATTCAAGCTCAAAAAGAATGTTTTATGTGTTAAATGAAGTCCTTAGGTAATTGATATAGTAAAGCCTTAAATTTTGATGCATTATACAGGTTTTCTCAAAGGAATCATTCAAAAAGTGGATTTTCTAAAATTTGGATTTTTGAGTAAATCCTATTTGAAAACATATTTACAAAGTGTAAAATGCAAATTTTTATGTAAAAATGAAGTCCTTAGTGGTTATGTATGGTTGAGCCTTAATTTCCTAAATATCAAATGATTTTTGCTTAAAGAAATCACGAAAAACTAATTTTTACAAAATTCGGATTTTGGAATCAACTCCACTTGAAAACATGTTTACAAAGTGCAAAATGGATATTTTTATGTAGAAATAAAGGTCATAAGTAATAGATATAATGAAAACTCAATTTTAGCAAAGATAATTATATTTTTTTAAGAAATAAATCCAAAACAAATGGAAATGATCAAAGTTAGAAAACTAGATTTTTCATAAGTAGTTGTTATTATGGTCTTGCAAAGATAAAAAGTTATAAAACTTTCTTTTAGCAAAAATCATCAAGATCATGCATACATTAAGCTCATCTCATGTCATTCATGTTAGAAATCATTCATATTGCATGTATAGCTAATCTATATAATAGGAACATTCCAAACATTTACAAAACTATTTTTCGGAATTGAAATTTGCTACTGTCCTAAACTGATCCAACCGTTTCGAAGCTTCAAAGTTTTCAAAACTTAAATATAATATTAGAAATAGATAGATCTTTCAAAGTAGATAGAAATCGATATATAATTTGCGAAATTCCAAGTTAAAATGACCAAGTTATGGCCGTTTTAAGTTGGAATTTCCGCTTAGGACGAGAATTGCGAATTTGATAGTTTGTATAAGATCGTTTGGATTAGTTTGAGTTGAAATACTTATTAGAGTATTTCTTCCTTTTTAGGTGATCCCGAAATTGACGATTCCTCACCACTGAATTACTTTTACTAAAAGACCAGTGATCCAATGGCCAAGTGAGTTTTCTCCTTATTTTGTTACCTTGTTTGTGCTTATAGCTAGTTGCATTAAAATTATAGGAACAAGATAAAAGTTGATATGAATGGGGATGGGATATATGATGAGACTGTGATGAATGTATGCCAAAGAATACTAAAGCATATCGGAACCACGATTCGATTGGATAACTACACTGTTCATATTATTTCTGTTATGTGTATGATATTGGTTGGTCACTCTAAAGAATGTATGAATATTTTAACCTAAGAAAAAATTAAATTGGTCATGCATTACATCGGACATATTGCATTTGGTAGCGTGCTACTCCTACGCAGGTCGATCGGTATGGTCCGTTGATGACTCGTTTGGATAACGAGACCAATGCCAGCTCATTCATGGGAACTAAGGCGCATGGGGATGCATTCCATGGGTGGGCCTAGCCGAGTCGAGTGCTATGAGCCGAGGGCTTGAGGACTAGTAGTGGTTGTGTAGACTTTAATACCATTCTTAACCCAAGATAGGAGGGCGGAAATCCGTTCTGTGTGTGGGTTTCGGCTACCCATACATAATTGTTTACTCATGTGTTTGTTCATGTATAGCATATAATTGATTATAACTTGCTTATTATGGTACGAAATTAAGGGAATTCTCACTAAGCTAGTGTAGCTTATACCCCAATAGATATTTGAATGAACAGGTTATCTCAAGAATGCTAAGTGGGGACCGAGATGGTTGGAGCCGAACATGACTTCGGGATTTCGGCAATGAATAAGAATGTTTGAAGTTATCAACTAGGTTTTACGGTTTGCCTTGTAATAGTTTATGTAGGGAAGTCTTTGGATGAATGTAATTGAAGTTTAATGATTTGTATTTTGAAGTATAGTGATTCGTATATGAAGTATAGTGTTTCATATCTGAAGTATAGTGAATTGTATTCCCTTACATTGTTACTCAAGTGTTTCAATATAAAATGTATCTCTCCAATGTGTCTCCTCTATGTGTTAGACGCCTTGTACATAGTATAGAAGCTTCCGCATGACTGAAGCGATCATTCCTGGGCTTTAATATTGTGTACGGCGGACTGCCACGTTTAGGATACCCTTTGGGGCGTGACAAATTCAATCAAGAAACTAATGGGCATAATTCCAAGATTTTCAAAATTTCCATAATTCATATCATTTAGATGGGGGACTTTTGAATAAAAGTGCATAATTCATTAAAGCACAATACAAGACCACTTAACTTAATTTTTCTAAATTATCCCTTCCCCTTGGAGTGAGACATTGCCCTCAATTTCTACTATATCAAATAAATCCAGTAAAGAATAAAAAAATAAAATAAAAAAGAAAAGGAACTAAGACTTCCCTAGTTTAATTTGAGATTGACAGACAACAATGCAAGCATCAAAGAAGTCATCTTTGTGGAGCTAATTGTAGCAGCAAGTCATGCATATGAGAACCCAATAGAAGTTTATACTGCACAAAATCACATAAAAGAAGAAAAAAAGGATGGCTAATAAGTAGCTAAAAGTTAGACTACCCTAGAAGTCCTACACGAGCATCAAATATAGCATAAAGGAGTCTGCTCATATAGAGCGGTCATTAAAGTGCATGCTAACAAAAGATAAATTCCCATAAGTCTTTAGTAGGAAAAGCAAAAACATTCAAATCATTAATATTCATCTTCAGTCGATTCTTCCTCTCCTCCTTCTTCTTTCAATTCATCTCCACCATCATCTATAATAAGTCTAGCATGACAACACTTCATTAGAAACAAGTATGCATTGTTAAAAGGTAGGGACATGTAATATGGGCATACACGACTATCCTACACAAGTTAATAGGGAGATTTCTTTCTCATTCTTATTCCAATTCTTTTAAGTTTAAATTCTCCTATGGTTAGATATCATGGGTTTTTTATAGGGAGTATACTTATAAATTGGTGCTAGCTCAAACTCTATGATATAACCTAGAGGTTCTGGGTACATCTTATGCAATTCATCATCTCTAAAACACTTAATGATTTCAATAAATGGAGAGAAATCAATATCTTTAATTTCCATCTCTTGTTCAATCTCTTCAAATATCTTTATTTTGGGGTAACTTGAGGAATTTCTCTAGATCTGTGTTCGCAAGGATTAGAGCATTAGGGAAAGAATTAAAATATAACACATTAGTCTCCTCACAATCATCCTTTTTCTTAGTAGACTCTAACTCATCTTCATGACTATTTAGATCTATCTTATGATCTTCAAGTTCAATGTCTTTCTCCACTAATTCATCCTTCACTTTTATTGACACCTCAAGCTATATATCTAGATCATTTTCTTATGATGCATGAAAATGACTTGTAATTATCTCATTGTCACGCCTCGAAGGGTACCCTAAACATGGTAGTCCGCCGTACACAATATTAAAGCCTAGGAATGATTTTCTTAATTATGCAAAAGCTTCCATATCATGTACAAGGTATACATCACATCAAAGAAAACTCATCGAAGTAGTGCAATTTACTTTGATAACAATTAAGTAATAAGGCAATAGAAATACTCAACATGAAACATAAATAAGGTCAATTACAATTCTTAGGGGCATACCCTAGATAATGTCTTTAAGTCTACATAAATACATATCCTAGTAATCTCTAAAATATCAATATATCACATTTTTCTTATAAAGAAATTACAAGAAAGTAAATCCATCCTATGTTACCACTTCTTCCACATAGGCTCAAAGATCTATCAACGATTTCCTTAATGTACTGTCATCGAATGAAGTCTTAAGCATACCTACTTTAATGAAAACTATGGGGGTATAAGCTTACGACGAGCTTAGTGAGATGTTTTCTCAGCATTTGTACCGACACTCAAAGATAAACAAGTTGGTTAGTCAAGCA